>MU270059.1:374378-573133 GCA_021432635.1 Thozetella sp. PMI_491 | reverse complement strand
GAGCCAGAAAAGCACGTACAATAACGCCAAGCTCGTGGCCCTTGGGGCCCATACCGGCTGAGAACAGAAACTTGAGAGCCTTAATGTGAATGGGCGTGCGGGCGAAGGCCTCGAGCTCCTCGACTGACTGCCAGTAGCTGATGGAGCACAGGGTGTTGTTCTGGGCGTGTTCGTTATTCAGCCAGTCAGGCGTGCGGCCCAGGTCTGCGGGGAGGGGGAGCATAAGCAGACGAACGTGGCAAGGCCAGGTCGGTCAACCTTGGGCGGCAGAGTAGGGGGTGACTTGCATCCGTTTGTTGCACGGTTGGCCTCTGCGTCTGCGTAGAGTTGGTCCATGTATTCGTTGAACTTCCGATACTTTGGAAGAAGCCGGCCGAGTGGGCTAGGCTCATGTCAGCGGTCGTGGACGAGACGTGCAGGGCGAAAAGGCTAGGCAGCTTACTGGTTGGAGCGGACACCAATCAGAAACATGGCCACGGGCTTGGTGCCCAGCCCTTCTGGGCGGGAGCCATCGCGCTCGCGGAACATGATGGAGTGTCTATCCCTGACGGCATCCCTGAGGTACGGACTCTTGCGGAGACCAAGATACTGCAGGGCAAAATCCAGGCCCAAGATGCTAAAGGTCAAGGCTACGGGCAGTAGCACGTACCGGGCCGGGGCGGCGAGACCAAACAGGATCTGTGCCGCTGCCCCGACTGCCAGCCATGTGCCGAGGCTCAGCTCGTCCTTAAGCAGGACGATGTTGTAGGGTGCCATGGTAACGAAGAGTCAACGACGGAATCGGATCAAAGAGCAAACAAATAGTGATTTTGGGAAGGAATCTGCAACCACGCAGTCTCGCAGCTTGCTTCTTGGCAATTATCGTGGCCAGCCGAGGCGGTCGCAATTTTTGTATCGGCGAGCGGCACATGTCGGGCCGCGAGTCCCATCCCAACGAGCCGCGTACCGCGTCGCCTGCATCATAGCGCTCCCTGGCAAGCCAGTGCAGACGGCGCGACGGGACTAGGAAAGCTGAAGCGTCCGCAATTCAAGGAGCGGCGGCGCGGGCCACGGCCACGAACTATGGTATGCCGTTTTCGGGCCGATCGATGACGAGCTTATGCCCCTCAGGGGTTAAATGATACAAAGTCAGAAACTGGGTGGGTCAAAGAGACCTCGGGTATCCATGCCGTTCGCGGGCGGAAGGTGCGGACCGGGGCGGGGACCCAAGGGCGCTCCCGCGCAGGTACTGTAATCAGCTGCCCGGGACTTAGATAGAGCTTGCCGGGGGGGGAAGGGGGGGTCAACGTAGTGGCGACTAATTAACCTCGCAGGGCACTAACTCATCTACCCCCACCTAAGTCTATTACCTAGTATAACTATACTTTATATTATAGTAAGATTTGCTGTGCGATTTGCTTAATGCATTACTTGTGCCTGAGATGCCGGATTTGGTATCCGCTATGCGGGATAATTGTACTTGTTCACTTATGGCGTACATACTCTACTACATATTTAATGTACGGTGATTTTCCATTGGACGTAACGACAACTTTCTCGCTTATATTAGAGACATTTGCCAGCACGCATCCTAAAAACGTAATGTACGATGCCATTAGGTAGATACCGATAGAACTGGTCTGGTTCTCTAAGCGCCTGTTTCTATGACGAAAACCCGCAACCAAGTGGCATAAGAAGGAGTTGGCCTGTTGTCAAGGACAAGCAACTAAAACTCAAGCAAGCGCTCATTGGACCGAACATAAAATCACGCGACATAGGAGCATTGATTGGAGGCCTTAGGATTAGGCACCAGCTTCTGAAGGAGCCTGTTTTGCTTTATGAAGAGGTGTATTGGCAAACTGAGAAGGTAACCCGGCACATCCATGAGTGCAGCCCGGAAGGAGTCAGGCGAAGTATGGATCTCTGCAAGCTCATGCCAATCGGTAACCGATCTGTACGGCGTTTGATAGAACACCTTGCCCAAAGGAATCGACCGGCGGTCTTGTCATCGCCGGGCAGCATGTCATTGATAAGAACGTAAGGAGGCCATTGGCCATCCATTTATGAGGCCCGTTCGCGAAGCCTACCTGGATAACGATATCTGGGTCCGGCTAGAACGGGATCCGGCGACGGGTCGCAGTCGGGGCTAGGGACGGCGTCAGCTAACTACATCAAGACGTATCGGCAGCGTGAAATACTGGAAACCGGGGTCCATGTTGGGGAAAGCAGCGCCATCTTCAGCCTCATTGACACCGCTCTTCCAGTTTCTTGATTAACCCCTGAACACTTATTACACCCCTGCTTGGTCAACAACTGAAAAATACGTCTAGGACCAAGGTTGCTTACCTTGGCCCTCGGCTGGCGACATCCCAATATAGCGGTGTCATCTAGCCCACGACGAGTCGACGTTGCCTACGAGATAATAGCCTCGCCTAGAACTGTACTATGAATTCGTTCTTGTGTACGGTCTCGGTAGGATGCTCCTAGTTGGCTAGATGCAAGGCCGCTAGGCATGACCCCTGGAGCAGGGCACCCCACGATATACTTCCTGCTTCAAAATAAGAGTTTGTTGACTTTTCGATGGCAGACAAGACGGTAAGCCCCGAGCACACGTGCCCAGTGACGTCCAGGGGTCAAGAGAACTCGCTCCAGGTGTTCTGTTGCTTCGGGGCTCTTAGTTGTTCCGGAATATCTCAATGAGAAATCTCAGAATTCATGTCGTCTGCGGGGATTGTTTGCTGTGGCCGGCTCTCTAAGACTCGCAAAGACCCATGCTACAATTTTGTGGCCTGTGAGAGGGAATCGTAAGTGCGGAGTGACTCTGTTTAGAGCACCGTCACCCTCGTAGGTACGCGGAAGGTTGAGCTCACCATGTTGAAGGAGTGTTCGGATATACAGTGTCAATTTCTAATGGCCAGTTGGCGTGCTCAGAACACCAAAGTAGCACCTGACTGAGGGACTACAAAGCATAGGTGGTTTGTTCCCATAGAGCTTTCTTTTTATTCTTTGTTTTAAAGCTCAACCGTATTTTCATTTGCGTTGGCAATTATATTACTAGCTCCGACTCTTGAGCTAGGTATCACTACATTTATAATGTCAAAATATTGTTAAACAAGTGAGTTTTTATTTAGTTCGAAATTTTCAAGGTCCCTCTTTTAATTATGTAATTGCAGGAGACTTTTACAAATAAGGTAAAGATATAACCGGCGCGCCTTACAACGCAGACTACAAAGGGGTAAAGGTGTATGTCCCTATATTGCACAATTTTATCGATAGTTAGAAGCGCCTCAAAGCCCTCATTGTAACACTAGCCTAGTGGGATGGTTCGTCTACGAAAGACGTGCCAGTCTTCTCCGAACCGGGGCTGTCTTACCCGCAACGTTTTGCTTGGCCGCTAAGAGTCAGTTACTCTAACCAGCAGTCGATAGAGCAGTGCCTCTACAACCTATCGTGCCATCCGTTCTATCTCTGTTAAACTCGTAATGCTACGTGTGCTACAAAGGAGAATGGATAATGGCACAGCCGTGATAACATAACGCAACTAGCATAAGAAGAGACGAACTCGTTACGAAAATAATGTATATATAAATGAGTCTAATACTAAGGCAAAGAACTGCCAGGCCGTATTATAAAGTATATGGTGGATAAAGGCTCCTGTAAAGCCTAACAATAACATTCCGCAAATGCAATCGTATAAAAACAACACTAAAAATCGGGGACCTAAATTTTATCATTTTTTTTCTAATACCTTATAGGTTGGCTTCGATATGTAATATGAACTATGTGGAAAAGGGGCCGACGTTACGGGAAAATAATGCGGTAGACACGGTAGGCGCACTATAAACCATTTTAGCCCCTATAGGCAACACATGGACTAAGAACCTTTCGGAACGTTTACTTCGGGAGTTCCTCTAGGTAAAGGGATGGTCCAGCCTTGTCCTATAACGCTTAAAAGCTGTATGAGCGCCGTAATCTTGTATTTTGCCCCCTATCGCTGCCCTCGGCTTCTTCCTCCGAGCGCTCACGGGTCCCCACTTGTGTAGGCTCGTCCAGCACGCTATCGGGGATGAGATCAGCAGGAACCAGCTCCTTCAAGGCATCCGCTAGCACGTGAATGGCATCTGGATAGCCGTTTGCAGGCTCTAGGCCTTTGGCTCGAGCTTGCCTCTGCTGCATTCGCAGTATAGCAATGGCCGAGGTGATGGGCCAGATGAAGAACTCGCCGCTTTGGCGATGGCTGTCTATCTCTGTGCCCCCAAGCTGCTTACCTTGTATAATGACGTCGTAGACGCGCGTGGCGGCGGCAGCACATCGAGTGGCTGCCTCTGTGCGGAGGACGGCGGGCAGGTGAGACTCGGTCTCAGCTTTGGACAGGGCCGTACCGTGCAACAACATTTCGACGGCTGCCAGGTTGCTCTGCATAGTAAGGTACAACACCCGGTCCTTCAACGCTGGCTGCTCGCGGGACGTGCGCGCGCGGCAGTCGAGAAGGAGGCGGTCCAGACAATAGTGTGTCACCCAAAAGGGGTACGAAGGCGGCGTGTGCTGTTGGCTGTGTTGGTGCGAAAGATGCACGTGCTCTAAGAGGCGGCGATACAGGTAGCCGGTGAAGACAGTGCCGGCCAAGGGGGGGAGCGTCACGGCCGGGGCAAGACCCTCGATGTGCTGCAGCAAGGGCATGTCGCTGTTCTGGTCAATTTGTGCAATGTCGCCAGTACCCGGGAGCCGTACAGATACCTTTTGGGAGGGGCGATGCTTCTTAGCTTGTCCGTTGCTTCTACTAGATGGTGTGGAGGAGGGGGGTGGAGGACCGGGAACAAGGAGAACGTGTTACCTGACTAGCGTCGAAGGCGGGATTCACCGAGGGCGACCTGATGGCAGCGGAGACATCAAAAATGTAGAGAATCCAAAAAGTCCGTCGCCGCTCTTCCAGTACTGCTGGACTGGAGGCGGGCGGGAGCTGGAACGGTAATTGGGGAGGCTGCTTGGACAGGCCGGCGCTGGTACTGCTGTGGTCGGCATCGAGCATGTCCAGGCCCATCATTTTACACAGGCGGATAGCCCGCCCTAGCGTCATCCACAAACGGGCAAAGTTTGGGCTCTTAAACTCGTAAAGCGCGAGCAAGACAAGGGTTTGCAATGTGTTGATGCTCACCAGCATCCCGCCGCTGTCTTGTCTCTCGCACAAGTCAAGGAGTTCCCGGGCCTGGTTGTAGCACTTGTCCCTGGCAGAGATGTACTCAGTGGAAGTGAGGGCGCCAAGGGCTGCCACGGCATGGGACAGAGCCTGTATGTTAATGGGAGGTGAAAAGGCTGCAGCCTCGGCTTGGAAGCGTGCCCGGTTAACCATACACCCCACGATAGGATCAACAATGTCAAAGAATCTGGTATGTCTGCAGATAAAACACGTTAGTAGTGTCGCAGCACGAGGGGGCGGGGACGCGGCAAAGGCGTCGTACAGATGCGAAAGGACAATTGGCGAAAACGTGTCGCTGATTGAAGGAGAGACAGGATCTGATGCCATATTAGATGTCTCGGCAACATGGCTGCGAAAAGCTGTGTTTGTTTGGATGCTCTGCGTAGGGGATATGTCACTAGGCAAAATTGTAGCCATGCCCCCCAGAGACGGGCCGCGCGTTGAGGAGCTCATGTTAGACCTGGTAGCCGCATGTCAGTCAGTCAGGTACACTAAGGCCATCGGAAAGCATAGTGCGTACCAGTCGGCGTGAGTGTCGAGCAGAAAGGCGTCGGCCATGTCTATGTCAGACAGGGGCTCCCCAAGAATTCCATTGGGCAAGAAGCTTCGCGCAAACGGGTGATTTCCGCCGAGGATGGGCGACGTGGGGGTTAGCAAAGATGAGGGTCGTCTTGACGCTGTGTCGGCACTCGCAGTCGCGGTGGTGGCGGTAACGGCGGGCGCCATGTCCATCCCGAGCCAGTCAAAGCCCATGTCCAACGCCGAAGATGACAACGCCGAAGACGGCGGCACCGGCTGAGCGTCTGGCTGTTGCTGCGCCAGCTGCGCTTCTGCTTGTGCTGTAATCGACGCAACGATGCAGTGCAGCCGGTCAGCGTTATACTCGTACCACCCTCGCGGAATTTGGGGTCCTGGACCGCGGGATCTATTGGCCTCGGGCTGCACGGTAACACTCACCGAGCCGGCTGTGCATCTGGAGCAGCAGCCTCGACAGGTCCTGCTTGGCGGCCGTGCTCTTTGAGGGGCTTGAGTAGGTACAGTCGTGTCGCAGGCGTGCACAGCGGCCGCAGACGGGCTGCTGTCGATCGCAACGAATCTTGCGGTCGCGGCATGGGTCGCAGGCCAGTCGCCGGTGCGGTCCGCCGCGCCCCTCTTGCGGCGGCGGCGGCAGCCAGTTGCGACTGGCGGCGCTACCGGTTTGCATGTCTTTCAGGGCCTTCCACGACTGCGGGCGGCCGTTGCGATAAAAACCTGTTAAGTGGGAACCCCGATGCTGGTTAGGTGAACTACATTAGTGAAACCTGGGATGTCTGGCGGAAGTATTTATTCAGCCACGTCGGCCTGCAGAGCGAGATTCAAAGGGCGCACGGCTGTTTGAGCAAGGTACTTTCCCAGCCGTGCTTGGCCTCACGTCAGCAGCTGATAGCAGATGCTTGGGCAAATGATTGGACCCGGCTCACCCGAACCATTCTTTTGCCTTTACGCGTCCTGTTTGAGGGAGGCGTTTGAGGGTCTGAGTACGAAACCACTGCGTTGTGCTGCAACTGTGCTGTGCTGCCACTGTGCTGTGCTGCCACTGTGTTGTGCTGCCACTGTGCTGACCCCCCAAATCGATAAAAGAAAAATGGCCGGCCGGAGTCCGGCAAGGTCACCAAGCCTGTTTTGGCAGTAATTTTGACCCGCTTTGCGCGGCACATCCCGCGAGCTCCCTACATGTGTCTTCCCCTGGTCGAGCTCTACAATGTGGCTTACTATCTAAGTTAGAAAGGTGGGGGGATATCTCTAGGATATCGCGAAATCGCGCCGCCCCCCTGCTTTTTATAATCGGATCTTTTATTTATTTCGCATTTTTAAGTTTTCTCGGCCCATTTCGGGTCGAGATCGGCAGAGGGCAGGCCATGCATCTCGACCAAGCAATGAGCATCCATCCCTCTGATCCTTTGGCGCCGCCCCTACCCCAGACCGCCTTCGATTGGCCTATCTGCTGTCAATTGCCGGCGGATCCCGCACGCGACGCCTAATAAGGCCCTAGCGTGGCTGGCCGATAGCAGAGTGTGGGCAGCCTGACGACAGGTACTACAGTACAGTATAGACGGAAGAAGGGGTGGCAGTGGCCCCTTCCCTGCCTGTTGTAATCGGAATTTTTTTATTTTACACTTTACGCTACTGCTGTTAGGAGCTTGGGGCTCCCCTCCGCCAACTTAGGAAAACAAAAACGAGCGTTTTAAGCGCGCTATACTGCGCTAAGCGTACACTAGCTCCACATGATATCCATACTCTATATCCAGTATCAGAGCAATACGGCCGACGTCGCGTCGACGAAAGACCCTGTTCGCGGCTGCCATCAGTACAGTCGTCCTCAGTCTATATGGGAAATTGCCGTGAAGACAAAGGGCTGCTGCACCATCATCGACTTACTCATATAGGGAGGGGCACAGTCCGCTGTCAGTCCGGCACAAAGCTTACTAGCTAGCAAGGATATGTTGTTTAAAGACCTATTTTGCTTCAGTCAGCATGCGTTCCACAGGCTACTCAACTAGCTACAACAACATACCATCCTCGTAAATACTTAATATCTCACAAGGTCAGTCAAGCTAATAGTAGTACTCTAGGCTATCTTATCGACTTCCCAAAAGCCAGCGCGCCCCTCCTCCAAGAACAATGCCACCACGCGCCCCTGCTCCTCGGCCGAGTGTAAGATCTCCTTAGCCGGCTCCGACGGCCGCAGCTTCTTCCTTTGACATGTGCGAGTATCCCTGCGAGGGCGCTTTCGTTTGCTGGGCGGCGGGGGCGTTGACGGCGTAGGCGTTGGTGGCGGGGGCGTCGGTGGCGGGGGCGTCGGTGGCGGTATCAAGTTCTCCGCAGGGGTGGCCGATAAGAGATCGAAGTCGTCGTCAGTCGAGTGGGCTGAGTCCGAATTGCGAAAACCCTCCTCTCCCTACCAGTCGGAGTCGGAATCGTACTCGTTAGAGACCACGATTTGGTCTAGAGGAGCTGGATCGGCAGAGTATCCATACAAGTCTCAAAACCCCCACGCAAAAGATCGTGGGCTTTCCACCCTGGCCAGTATGGGAGCTACAGAGAGTATGATATCAAACGCTGGTGAGGCCAGGAATGCTCAGCCGAGATTGTTCCATATGGAAAAGCGCCGGCAGCGGCGCGACCGGTACATTCAACCGTCCTGGCCACATTTATGCAGCCAAGATGTACCCTCAACACAGTGGCAGCACCGCACAGTGGTTTCGCACTCCGATCCTACTGTATTGCGGAAACTACATGCAAAAGTATGGGGTACGTGGGGGTCTTATCCGTCCAGCACGCCACGTTTTACTGGTTGCCGCTGACGGAGTACCTGACCCCACAATTAACCCTTTCCATCGCTCAAATCTTCAGCGCTGTTTTAGTGCTAAAATCGCGGACCGCCTGCAGTAACTAAGAGCCGACGCGTTTTGTTATTAAATGGCCTCTGAAAACAATATAACGAGACTGTTTCAGCGCAGCCAGTATAGCCAGTACCTCGGGGGGGGATCATCCTTAGCCCCTATCCCTAAACCATACAGCTATAGCTATATAATTACTTTGACTCCTTTAAGTCCTCAACCGGCTTACATTCTTACTACCCGCGGGTACCAGTGGCTCGAGACTGCTTTTGCTGGAGAAAATATACTATGTCGGCATTAAAATAACGCTAAAATCTTACGCGATGGATAGGGTCAATTTGGAATCAGGTATGCAGCAACTCAGGAAAACGTGGTGCGCGGTACGGAGTAGTCCCCAAAGTCACCATTCTATACTGCCTAAGGGCAACTACAAGCCAGAACTACTTTCAGACAGATGGTTCTAGAACGATTCCTCTTGTAACAGTAATATAGGCAGTCACACCCGCTTATGAGCAAACGATTACCCCATTATCTAAATTCACTAAGCCCCCAAAAGACACACTGGCCCCATTGCTCTGAAGCGTGCTACCAACCTGCTGGGTCGCACCAGCATCCTTGAAAACCTTGCAGCTGCCCGATCCGGAAACAATGTTTGCCCGGTTTGCCTGGACAGGACTCCCTAGGTTGCCAAAATTAGACTTGATCGAGGTTTTACCGCCGTTGGCAGTGACGTCGGCTTGTACGGCGGTATCAGTATTATCGTTTGCCATGAGGACGCGGGTGGTGCCTGCCCGGGCCTAAATGAGGTTGGCAGTCGCGACAGTGACAAACAGAGTGCTGATGACAAATATGGTCTTCATCGTGATACTGATTCTTCTAGACAGGGGCAACAACGGTTCCTGGCGATTGAACTGGGGTCTTGTGCGGATAGCTTAAGGCGGCAATAGTCGTAGGGGGCATCTCCTCTCGCCTCATGAGAGGTTTAAATACCTCAAACCCTGTGTTAGAAGTTGTAATCGTCATATTCTGCGAAGCACTTTGCCCTTTCATGGAGACATATCTCACCTTTCACCGCCCCATAGCTGTAGGATATTATAGTTAGATCCAAAATAGAACGGAGGCCGACCGATCGTGGCCCGTCCTCCTTTAACCAAGTTTCCGGAATAGGAATCCTTACTATTTAGGACTGCGGGTTGTTGGAAGTTGCGGTATGGGATGTGTTGCACTAAGTGAAAGCTCCAGCTTCCTTTCGGGGATCTCTTGACGAAGCTTAGCTCAGACGCGTCTCAGACGAATCTTAGCTCAGACGCGGCTCATGCCAATGCCGATGGAAATGATAACAATTCAGTAGGAGTTGAGCGGCCGCTGTATGCTACCATACAACTCATACCTAGCGTATATTACGACCTTATAATGGCACAGGACCTGTGCCAATTATACAATTACTACGGCCTGACCTCAAGGCCCCCGGCCACTTATTCTAGGGTAAACGCGCGGCCGCGCTTAGCGTGATCATTTATCAGCCTCACTTACTTTGCCATAGGCTAGTAAGTATCACGAGTGTGGATACAATTATCACCCCGTCAGAGTCTCCCGTCGCTAGTTTTGTGGCTCTAGATGCTTCAGCCGCCCGAAGACTTCTCATCACGCAAGGCTTAGGTATCAAAGCCGACCGGTAGCACTAAACATTGCCAAGCTAGTCGGCGCAAATCATGTGCAGTGTTGAACAGGAATTAACCACGAAATTGTAACCCAGCCAAAAAGGTTCATATGCCATATCGGGCAATTAACTAGGAACAATTCCTCTATTTTCTAACGACTAAATGCTGAATTCTGCCAAGAAAGTAATGAAAGTTGACAGGTCAGCAGCTACCGAGAACTCGGCGGAACACGAGAAAGAATCAGTTCGAGACACCCAGCTGAGACGCGGATGGAAGTTGAGACTTGAACGGATCATGCAGGTTCAGTGAAGCCTAAGAAATTTATGGTGCCGAACAAGGCTGCGGAGCCTCAGCTTACTAGTAGGAGGAAGGCACGACAAGTGGCGAAGCCTGAAGGTGGTCATGGCTAGATGCAACGTTTGAGCCCTGGAGCAAGAGCAGTCATGCTTCTCTTGGCGAATGCAAGCCGTCATGCGGAGGGATGTGATAGCATTGGCATGTCTTGGCCTTATTTTCTCAGAGCCTAACCATGATATTGAGTCCTACTCACAGTTTGACGTTTCCGAATAAGGCAGAAACATCTGGCAGAAATATACTACAGGATCTTACGGCATCTTACAAACACCAACTCACAAAATATTAAATAGCTGCGAAAGCGCAAAATCCCAACGGCCTGTGATAGTAGCTTGACTATTAAAAGTTAAGAAAGGTTTGCCCTGTCTAAGGTACATGTAGCTATATGTGTACAAAGGATATCCCAGCCTTAACAATTGTTAATGTTGACACATCACACGTAGAAAACACAGACAAAGTTGGTTGCCAAGTCACCTCGTCCGCTCTTCTATTTCTAGCCTCAGCGAGTCATTATGGGCTTTTCTGTAGGTCCTTCCCTCTTCTCGGCTATTTCAGAACCACCACGGTCATCGACCTTCTTCGTCCAGCTTCGTCCAGGGAGTCTGAACAGACTTAGTAGCGTCTATGGTTGCCATTACTACCTTCGCCATTCACCAATTAAGGACATACGAGCTACGTTGGCCAATTGAGACCATTCGAGCTATGCTGGCCATACTAACAACGCTGGTTATACAATCCATGCTGGGCACGCTCCTATCTTCTTACATTTGGGGCACGCCTTTCTAAGTCAGGTCAGGTAACGCAAACGCCCTCAAAATCGCCCCTGAGAGGCAGTTTCAAGTCTTGATGAGCCTTTGTCGTACCCTAACTCAGCAGACTATTTCAATCTTTACGACCATAGACATTGCATTCTTTTCTTTAAAAGTTTCATAAATATCCGGTATCCGAGGATCGTATTCCTGAATAGCCTCAAACATCTTGTCCCTGTGGATATCATCAAGAAAAGGGTCACCCCTCCTTCATACACACTACCCAAAAATATTGCAATGCATCCAATGGTTCTGTCAGCTTCCTGGCTATTGTCTGGTGTGGCGGTAGTAAATGACGGCGGTTTGAGACGATAGGGAAGAGGTGAATCTAAAATGCGTACCAGGATAGCAACTACGGATAATAACACCGCTCCAATAGACTGTATCATGCCGTTCCTATAATTCCTCGCTGCACCTAGTGCTAAACCACATTTAACGAATCTTGACTATGGCCCTCCCATCACAGAAGGATCGCCTTGAGTCCAAATGACTTTCAATGCGCACTTCTTCAATTTCCATATCCCATCCATCTTGACCACATCAGCAGAATACTCGCCGGCAACCATATACTTTGGCCCATCTGGCTCCTTTCCTCTCCCGGGCGGACAATGCTGCGCCATTGAAGTAGCTGTGATAGTAGCAGTGTCGTCTGCGCCGTCCTTGGCAGTTACACGAATGTTGCTGATGCTGTGAGTTGTATCCATAGGTCCGACCCTGTCGAGTACATGCGTGCGGATCGTGTTGAGGTTGGGTAGCACTTTCTTTTCACCGCCCAAAATTTCAAAGGAAACTTCTTCTCCGGCCCAGGCGGAGTTGAAAAGCTCGGCGTCATGGTTGTCGCAACCAACTAGAGCGCGGGACAATGCGTCCACGATGGCGTCGCGCGGAGAGAGGAGATTTGGGGAAGATCGGTCCATCTCAGCAACTTTGTTAGTTTCAATAACGGAAAATTCAAATTTGCTCTGAGACTGAGATTTGCTTGCTCTTGCTTCTCATCGTGTTGCTTAAGCTGTTCCGATCTACAAAGAGATATTTAAAGGCACTCTACAAGTCACGTGAACAGGAGATCTCGGAATTTAGCGAAAATTCCGGGCCCCCAAGTGGGCCCAGCGACTAATAAAGGAATTCATAGAAAATTCCAGGGAATCTCACACGCTTTCCTGTGCACACACCATTCCGGCGCTCCATAGTGAAATCTTGGAAAAGCCAACCTACAATTCCGCGGCAAACACAGATTTTCAAAAAGTTGCTTATTGTATACCCCAGGATGGAAAGGCCGAAGCTGGCCCGAAGCGCCAAATGGGGGCAGGCGTGCGCCCCTTGCGCAACGGCGAAGACGCGATGCATTCGCACCAGCCAAGTTCCAGGGACGAAGTGCGACCGTTGTCAAAGCCTAGACAAGAATTGTTCCGACCAGATCCAGGGACCGAGGAAGAAGAGGCAGACCAAACCATCGTACGTTTACAGCCCATTCTTTCATTACCGTTCGCATCCTTGGCTCTATTCAGCACCATGATTCCTGCAGTCTCGCTGTCAACCATCTCTAGAGAGGTAGGTTTCGGGCGGCTGTTCTTGGAAGAGACTACCTACATCGCTGCTTGGAGACCGGAAATCTACTATATTCATGCATTTCATTCGACTCTGCTTAACAAATACCTGTCTGGATAGCAAAGCGGCCCAGCTGGAGGCGAAACTCCACTCTCTCATCGAGACTCTAAATGCGTCCGTCAAAGGAGATAACCCAACTCCGCCTAGCACTATAACAAGTAGTGACGGATACAATGCTACGAGCGGACATATCTCCTCGCCTGCGAGTGCCGGACTCAGCGATCAAGACGCGCCAAATCTGGAGGACCCTGAACTGGATGCCGCGGTGCCTAGAGTTGACCCTAGCGCATCGACTTCATGCACCTGTAAGGCGCCGGTGAGCAAGGCCGATCTTGTGCCTTCAGAGTCGGACGAGACTTTGTTATCCATCTACATGAATCAGCTCTCCTCGCAGTTCCCTTTTGTCGTCATTCCGCCCAGGACGACGGCGAAACAACTACATGAATCTCGGCCGTTTCTCATGAAGGTCATCCAGATGGTGGCTTCGGTGCGGTATCTGAGATCTATGCGAGGACAAAGTCGCGCCGTGTTCAAGTATATCTGCGATGCGATGCTGATGAGATCCGAGCGGTCCTTAGATCTTTTGCAAGGCATCTTGCTCTTCTTGGGATTCTATCATTATTTTTGCATGAGTCATGCCCACTATAACAATCTCGTCTGTCTAGCAACCAGCCTCGTGGGGGATATGGATCTGAGCACATGCCCCAACTCGAGGGCTCGAGAGAAGCATCATCGCCTGATCCTTGCCCGGCACGAGGACCCACGACCAAGAACTAATGAAGAAAGGAGAGCCCTTCTCGGCGTCTGGTACATGAGTTCAAAGTAAGCGGGACCCGTATTTTCATTGGATATCTCGTTGATTCCTCATCCACTCAGCGCCGCGCTAGTCGTCAAGCAGTTGGGATCAGCACGATATTCGAAGTACCTAGACCAATGCGTGAATGAACTTGAAAGTTCTGCTGAATACGAGACCGACCACCTCGTCGTACAACTGGTTCGCGTCCAGCATCTCACTGAGAAAATATTCTATTTCCACACCGGAGATCACCTGGTAAACGAACTATCAGGCGTCCCAAAAGCCACGACCGCGGTATATCTAGAGAATTTGCAGGCAGAACTGGACAGGCTTCGGAATGAACTATCTCCAAAACTCAAAGCGAACAGTGAGACCATCTTCAATATCCGATGCTCTCAGTCACAAGCACGTAACTAAGCAACACGGCGTAGATCTCCTAATTTGTCACTATAACAGCGCTTCCCTGCGGCTCTTCGCGCCTCTTCTTGCTGACGCACAGCTCATAGACGTGGCATCTCACCCGTTCACCTTGCTCTTCCGTTCCAGTCTATCGCCCCTCTACATCTTTTCACGTTTCACAGCCGCGCTCGACACGTGGTTCGATCACTGGCTCACTGTACCAGTCTGCTCCTATTTCTACCTGCCCCAGCCTGCCTTTTCTCAGCTCATCCACGCTTCCAGAACCCTCGTCCAGTGGGCGAGGCTGTGCGGCCCAACCGTGGTCAAATTCTCCAGTACCAGCACCGCGAGCCCTCCCTCCTCCCGTAAGGAAACCACCACGCCTCTTCAGCCTTTGCCAGAATTCATCGGCGTTCCATCGTGCCCAGAGTTGGTGGTCCCGCGGCCTGCCTCTTCAGCCTCAGACTCCAGTTGTTCCGCTCAAGCGACACTAGACATGCTCCGGGCCAAAGTCTTCACGGAGCCCGAGCTCCGCGTCGACGTACTGGGCATCGCCGAAGTTATGGCAATCCGGTGCAAGGCCGCAAAGAAAGAAATGGCCGCAGCGCAAGGTGGGGTGTGGGAGAACGACACGTGGGACGCAGCCGCCCAGCAGATGTGGATGAAGAAAACCAGGGTCGAGAAGTGGTGTGAGCTTGCAGCCGTCGCGGGAATCGACAAGGATAACGAGCCGCTTGTTCTCTCTCTTGACCATGGAGAGGCGACGGATGTCCCTGTATGGTGGCGTAGTGAGAGGCCCGAGTCAACTCAAGATGGGTTGAACAATTGGCAATGGCCGAGTGATGTGTTTGATGAGATGGACTGCGATCCAACTCTCCTCAACATCTCCGGAGACTGGCGTTTCGATGAGATGTGTAATACGGTACCGATGGGCGACTCGAACGACCTGCGGCAATAAAAGAAGGAAAGAGTTCAGGTATTCATAGTGCGGCGCACGAGCCTCTTTCGAGATTGACAGTGACATCCCCAGGGGATTGTTTGTCCGCGCAATGGCGCCTTTGAAGTCTCGATTTAGGTTTAGTAGATAGAAGATGGCTGTACTCAATCGCAGTGACAAATCGCATGTTCACATATATGCTATAAATGCATAAGCGCGGTCTTGAAGGACGAATAGTTATGACTGTGCTATCATTACGATCATGTGTCCTGGCTGGGACGCATCTTAATGTGCCGTATCAGTCAACGCGTGAAGACAGGCAGAGGCATATGCACATCAAGAGGGTATCTCAGATCTTCTTTCCACTACTAATTCTTGATCTTGGTTTGTTTCCCGTGGCAGAGACGAGGACTGTTCAAGATGCTATCATAGCCTTTGTTACGGAATGTCCCAAAATTCCGCGGGATGTTTGAGGCCAAGTATGACCTCATTTCTCCGTAGACGGTTTCCTTTTAATCCTTTAGTACTCCCTGCCGTTAACTATTCAGCTTTCCACGTGCATACAGTAGTAAAGTCTGGATCTTATTATCTTCGTCAATTACAGCTGAACGATCATGAAGCTGCTTTTGTTAGGCGTCACCGGTAACGTCGGTAGTCGTGCATTACCAGCCTTAATCAAACACGGTCACACTGTCGTCGCATATGTCCGCTCGCCCAAAAAGCTCACGCCCGCGGTCCGGACTGTCTTGGCCGACGTGGTCGTCGGTTCGGCCACGGATACGCAAGCGCTGAAGAATGCCATCCTCGCCCACGGCTGCGACGGCGTCTTTCACGCTGCCGGCGTGGCCCAGCAGTGGGGCCACTCTAAAACCGGCGAGTACAACACGATCTTCGCCGCCGTCGTCGCCGCCATTGTGGAAGCTCGACAGGAGCGCTGTGGCCCCGCAGTGCGCACTTGGCTGATGTCCGGCTTCCCTATGCTAGAAAGCGTCAGCCCACCGAATTGCATCGGAGACTACATGCCCATGTATCCCGAGCATCGCAAAAACTTAGCTCTACTTCAAAAGCAAGACAAAGAAAACATTGCTTGGTCACTATTTTGCGCCTCCGCGTTGACACCGAGGCACAAGGAAGCTATTATTCCCGCACCGGACGACTGCTTGGCCGATAACGTGATCGCCAAAGCGGACTCTCCCCCAGAATGGCGGGCGACGCTCCAGTGGATGCCGCTGATTGGGGAGCACTTGAACATCATAGTTCAAGCAGGTGGCTACGGCACTTCCATAGAGGATCCAGTGGACTTTATTGCTGCTGATTTTGAGAAGGGATTACAGAGCGAATTCGTCAACAAGCGTGTAGGGTTTAAGCAGAAGAAAAAAACAGGATAGTTTCATGCCAGCACTCTAATCTCTCTTGGACACTGTCAACGATATGTCACTGTTCAGAGGGCAACAAGGAGCCATTTTATCATCAAGGTAAGACCCGATCAGACGTTGTACCTATACTATCCTCCTACTAATTACGAAATAGCCAGCTTCGCCAAAACATCCCTCATGTTCTGTCAGGGGCGTTAGTGGTTCAAGTCACACTTGTTAACCCGGATTTCCTAATTATGAAGGGGCCCTAACCTAGGTCACACCACGATCTTGAATAGCTATAATTATAAGCTAGATCCATAGCAGATATTTTCCCTGTTTTGTTCTGACCTTGCCTGGATATGGCCCTGTATCTAATTTAATGTGAATGTGATACATAGCTTACACGAGGATCGGCGAAATCCAGCTGGCTTACAGCTAGCTTCCAGAGCCGCTGGTCAAGCAAGTATCTTAACCCCTCAGCCACCTGTTTACTATCCTGTAAAGCTATATACTCGCTTACACTTGCTGCCATCCCTCTGTCGGTCCCATAATAGCTCATGACACTCTTTCAGCACAGGCATTAAAGATTTCTGTAACGTGTCTCCAGACCTGCTTGTCGACCTCTCTCGCCCTATAGTCTGCTAACACTTTCTCATTATCCACACTCTCGCTTTTCTCATTGACTAGAAAGATACCACCTCCAGACATTGGCGGCTTGTCTATTCCATCAGTTAACGTTACAGTGCTTTTCTTGATCGAGTATAGGTCACTAGTTAGATAGAACAAGGCCCTCGCCCCGGCATCGTCGGCCGAGGTGGCAAAGGCTTTAACCAGTGGGTGAACTATTCCGGTCATCAGCAGACGCACCAGCCCAGTAGACCCCCGGGAAAGGAGTGGCGTCGCAACAGCGCCTGGAAAGGCATGCACAAAGCTTATGCCTGGATTTTCCCGGGCAAGATGCTCAAAGGCTAGCGTAAGCATAGTGGCCGAATGAACTGCTGCGGCGACGATGGAGTAGTTGCCGGGCCTGCGAAGGTCCAAGTCCTCCTCCATCATCTTTCCCTCTTGCCCTCCGGCTAGGATCGACACCACTCGCGGGGTCGCAGCTTCGTTAAGAAGCGGTAGCAACCCCTGCACAGCACGCAGCCTGCTGTAACAGCGAGTCGTCATGGATGGATCAAGCCCTTCGACTGTGTCCTGGCGGCCATTGAGAGAAATAAAGCCAACCGACTGAAAAAGTAGATCTAGCTTAGTTTCTCGAGCCTTGAAAAATTCGACAACCTCGCTGGTCTCGCGGATGAGTGAGACATCTTTCTGTATGACTGTATAGGTGCCTTCACGATTGATGTCGTGAAGCTCATCAAGCAGCGCCTTGATCTTGGAAGCTGGGCGGGCGACAATATAGATACGAGGACGCACTGCGTGTCTAGCGAACTGGATCAAGGCACTTCGACCAATGCCGCTTGTAGCGCCAAGAAATAGTGCGACAAGGCTGGGTGGTAGTTCAGCGATGCAAGCATTGGACTTAAGAATAGCTTGAATGGCAACCATTGGAGGATATTATGTTAGAATGTTTGGTTTCATACAATTTGGAGGGAGTCTGTAAAATAGTGAATAATGCTGGAGGCTGCACTATTCGGAAGAATTTAGCGTCCCTTAAATTGTCTACACATAAATTCCGTGGGAAGTTCGGAGTGGAGAGAAACTCCCCTAGGTAAACACTGGAGAAATTATCGATGAGGGGTGCGTGGATATTAGCTGACAAGACAGCGGAGGCATAAATGCTATAAATAAGGATCTTTACTCTCATGGCTGCTCTGATTACGGGAAGCAAGCAAGTCTTCAACTAAAAACAGAAGCTCTAGATAGCTGCCTTTTAGTCCACACTTCTGACCCCATACTTTTATACATGGTGGAATATCTCTTCATTATTACGGATCTTACTCCATTGCTCTGGCCCTGATCAGAGGCCCCAGAATACTCAAATATCGTTTTGGGACCCCGTTGTACTTCTTTCTGTCTTGTCCCCAGTGTTCTGTTCTTTGCCTGCCCCGGTCTCCGTGAACGGCGCAGAAGCAGCACCCGGTCGGGCTGTAGCAGAAGGATTCCTGTATGGGGCCTCAAGGGAATCATTAGCTTGGCGCAAGGGTTCTGTTCTAAAGGCGGTGGTGTGCTTATGAAGAGGCGGGTTACTGTGCGATTCGAATGCGTAGATGAATACGAGATCGGCAACTCTCTTCTCAAAACGGGTTCGTTTCTTTGTCCCGCCAGCCCTAAAGGAACCAGTAGAGGAGGTGTAGGAAAGCTCAGGGGAGCAGGTGGTATGGCATGCCAGTTCCTGCCCACGCAGGTGTCTCAGTACTAGAGAAGTACACCCTTGTGACGCGCTGCGGTGTTGTCTTCCGATTTGCATGCCGTATGTCATGATCTCGGGCATGTCGCACACTCATGAAAATCGCATAGTTCTCGGCATTTGAAGCAGGCTTCATTATGTAGTGCCCTGGCTTCTACACCATATACACAGGTCAGCAGGCCAACTTCAACTTCACGGATGCTCTGCCACTTCGCGGCCTACTACGACGCACTGCTCTCGTTATCCTTGGTCGCCCGAAAGATTGAACATCCTCTCCGGCACCGAAAGACCATATGTTCCCACTGGTTTTGGCCATAGGCCTCTAGGAGGGAGGGAAGGAGGAGGGCGAGGGAGCAAGTCCGGCCTAGGCTGCGTAGTGCATATTGGGGTAGCACTACACGCAGGCTGAGTTTGTAACGGGCCTGATATGCGGCAGCTAGCTCACTGTTCCATCCACGGTCATCATTCACTACTATCCGGAGGAAATGATTACAAATAAGGACACAAGCCGACACCGGCGCCGGACAACGGATGTGGGAATACCTTGGCCAGAGTATCCCCGGAAGTGAGAGGGCAGGAAAGTCTTTATATTACAGGCGTTGCTTCGGGCACCATGGTCCAGAAACATGGCTCGCAGTACCGTAGGCCAGCTTAGCATTTTCTGGGAAAGTGGTTAATTCCTCCTACGCCGACCCTAAACTGGTAAGCAGCTTTAGCGCAACAAATCGACGATGCAACCAAACGCACACCATCTCGTCCCTCCCGCAACTCGGATCACTCAAATTGGTTATCCATATTCCCCTCCACACCCCGGCCTTTCTACAAGTCGTGCCGCTCGTCAAGTTGGTCAGCACTCCACCTTTGCCCGCACTGCATATCCCGCAGACTAGGCCGTATTCAATTCTACACCAAGTAAGAAGCAGTAGCGATGCCGAACGCAGTAAATTAGTGATCAGAGCGCCTGTAATCTGCCCAGAACCTCCGAAAACTGCGAGGATGACACGTCTTCTCACTTACGCAAAAGTCTCTGGCCAAACCCCGTTGCGCCATCAGCCTGATTACTGATGAGCGCTCGTGCCCAAGGGTTGGTCGCTGAGTCAAGCAAGCAGCAAGAGGCTGCAAAGTTGACAAACTACAGTGACGCAGCCACAGGACAGTACGGTAGATAAATAAAATTCGCACTTGCTTGTATGTATATGTGGGTGTGTACGGTGTCTATGTACCAATACGTCCATTCGTTTCTGTGCCAGTGTCTGCCCCAGTACCTCCCTTGAGTCAGTAAACCAACTTGACGATGGCTGCCCAAAACAAATACAGTTTTGAATTCTCCAAGGTGGCAGTTGTCCTCATCGATCCCCTGAAAGACTTCTTGCACCCCAAGGGCAAGATCTACCCGCTCATCCAGGACTCACTTGTCGCCACCGATACCAACAACCGCCTCCAGGAACTTGTAAAGGCGGCCCGGGATCAGCACATACCTATCTACTACGCTTCGCACCAGACCTGGAAAGTGAGTAACTACAATGAATGGAAGCGCATGAATGCCGCCCTCACGAGGAACGCGACCTTGAAGCCCTTCGCCGAAGGCAGCTTCGGAGCCGAATATTTAGAAGGGCTGGAGCCTGACGTTGGAGGCAATGGCGACGTTGTGGTGAGCCGACACTGGAACAGCAGGTAGGATCCGGGTCTTGTCCGTGCTCGGGAGTGATCGCTTCTGATCAGGCACGCTGCAGCGGGTTCGCCAACACCGACTTGGACTATCAGCTACGACAACGGGGCAATACCCACCTGGTTATGGCGGGGATGATCGCGGAGACATGCTTCGAAGCCACGGCCCGGTACGCGAGAGAACTGTAAGCTCTCCACGCATCTATGGCCCTACGCCCCGAGAAATATAGTGGAGAACTAACATACTGCCTTGCACACGAAGCGGTTACCACGTCACATTGCTGTAGGTTGCTCCTCTCGTCTCACGAGACTAACGGCAGCTAACGAGACGCAGGACCGATGGGACGGCTGGATTTACGGAAGAGGCTAAGAACACGGCCGCGCGTCTAGTATGGCCGATCATTGCAGAGGAGGTAATGACTGTTGGAGAATGGATCGGGATGGTTCAATCTAACCCTCAGGCGTCTAAGCTAACCTAACGCCGAAGGGAGGGTCAGACCTTGATATCTCTAGCTAACGACGATGGCCTCGCAGTATGGCATTCTGATAGTCAACTGAGTGGACCCGGTGGATACCGGCTCATTATGGTTCGTAGCTGATAGACTGCAGATCCAGTTCTTGTTTAGCCCCTGGATAATAAGTTCTGACAGAGTACTCTGCAATTCCCTATCCATTTAGTGACATGATGGTTTCGTAGAAGCCTAGTCGTAGATATATCTTGGGATTCACCTCCGGCCTCAGTATGTTCTTCCCCCGTGGCCACCGGGCTCGTAAGCAGCAAGCGTATAGTCTCATGAACTACGCAAAGCTCAGGCGGTAGTACTCCTGGTGTCCGATCATGTCTTGCGCATTTTAGGCCAGAAAAAGCTACCCATACAAGCCGGATGGGCACGAGTCACCTGCTCAACCACAGATCGCATGAAATTTGGCCCGTCCGCGTAGGTTACCTCGCCCGATCTGGTGGGTGGGGTTACTAGGGCGAGCTGGCTGGTTTGACGGCCGTAAAATGGATCCAGCAGCTGAGCAACTGCCGTCGACTAGCTTACTCGTTTGGAAGCTAGCCGGTTTGCTAGCTGGCTAGATGGTTGGATCGATAGGTGAATCGCTAGCAAAATGGAGGTTGCAAGAGTGAAAGGCTAGCTTGCTTTGAGAGGTCGCTAGAGAGCAAGATATTAGATTTGGATAGCGAGGGTTAGGCTATAAACCAGGTTTCTGGAGTGAAAATCGAGAGCGTTTGCAGCTAATCCACTAGCCAGTTTATCTACAGCGTTCAACTAGGAAAATCAGTAACATCGGTAAACCCGACCAGGGCTGGTAGATCCGGCCGATCTAGCTGATCTAGCTGATCTAGCTCATCTAGATTAGCCAGCCTTGAGGATAATTTACTGAGTTCTGTTCTAGGGTCGGGAATTCACGTTCAGGGGCCGATCGACAGATTCTACTGTAAATCAGCCGGCTGCCCTATTAAAAAAAGATTTGGCCCACTAAAGCCAGTCAAAGTCCCTGTAAGTTCCGCTGGTGGCTCTGTAAGCTGGTTAATTATCGTTTATTGGTTTTATTTTGCTTTTTCTACACCGAAATTGTGTGGACCGTGCCACCCTGGCCTCGATTTCGACGCGTTCGACACGCTAACAAGTTTTCCAGGGGTGGACGTCCACACAGTTTCCGCACAGTGTCCGTTTATCGTTCCGCACTACTCCGTATACATAGTACATCCGCGTCCTAGTCAAATCCACAAGATATTTTTCGTGGTTGACTGCCCGCTATCGACAAATCACAGCTAGCACGTCCCTGTTTTGGTGATTCTGCCGCAAATGGCTCGTCTCTACGGAGTAATGCATGCACTAATGGGGCAGAAGTGGAACACTTCGTCTTGGATGGAATACGCCACGCAAATGCTGTGGGCGGTGCAAGCCTCCTATGTAATACTTTCTGAACTGCCAACACCTCAGCTGCCGCATCACTTAGGGAGTACATGCTATCTCATCAAATTAAGTTTTCCCTGACTTAGACCTGTTTCATCACAATGTTCGATCCGCCCATCGCTGGCTTTGACCCTGGTGAAGGCCGACTTAATCTAAGCGGCTTGCCTATCCTTGTCGACGCAGATGACCATGAAGGCCTTCGCATCGCCACCGAATCCCTTGCCTGTGATTTAGAAAAGGCCATAGGCTGTAAGCCAGCATTATAGGAGCACACGAACAAGTCGACAGTGGATGGCGCAATCTGATTGTCGGGTGGCTGGCATATTTTGCTGTATGTTGGCGGCGCAGACCTGAGCCTAGGGGTTCTCCCAGAGCTACACTTGATCCTAGCTTACCCGGGTCCCGCGGGACCCATGGGGTCTCCACGGGTGGTTGGAGAGCTAAGCAAAGGGAGTTCCACACTTGATCCTGGGTCCCGCGGGACCCATGGGGTCTCTACAGGTGGTTGAAGCGCTAAACAAAGGGAGTTCGATGGCCTGCACATCTAACAGTAAATCCTAGTCATTTTAGACCCCAGTGGCCCCGATGATCCCCCGAAACCACTTTGGCTTGTAGGGGCCAAGCGCAGAGCCTTTAGACGCTCATTTACCTATACCAATTTTGATCTTTCGTAGCCCAGTGATGTCGTAACTCACCAACGCCAGAGGAGCTCAAATCCACAGCATAAAAGGAATCTAAGAAACCGTTTGGAAGACTCATCAACCTTATTCCATTCGATTCTCTTGGGCTTACCCACATAGCAATACTTGACCATTGCGTAAGGCTCTAGTGACCAAGATGAAGCTTCTTTGTGCGCGTTATGCTTTTGTTACTGTAGCCTCCCTGGTCATACGATATCTCAAGCTGCTACATTCCTAGTTATCGATTTTAGCCTAGGCCCACCAGCACTGAACTTAGATCTTGTGCCACGTGTCGATACAGATCTTTCAGACTACGACCGGCTCGCCCTTCTTTTTAATAAGAAGCCTCTGTGCGGATTTCGGAGAACCTATATCCAAAAAGAACTACCAAAAATGAGAAAGTCTATTAGTTCTTACTGCCATCCATCTTGATAAGGGAGAGGGCATCACATACAGCTGGAAGGGCGCATTGGCCGCGAGTGCTATTCTATGCGGAAGGGAGCATATGGCATGTGGGATACCTAAAAGCTATAAACCTAGAAGAAACTCAGCTTAGGCACTGGGCGATGAGTTGTGCGGTGCGGTGTAAGATGTTACGGATCGTGGGATGGCTGAAATCTCAAGGTTAACAACGCACACCCCAGAATACCGGCTTATCGCAGAGCCAAGTGTCCGGTGAGGGGCGTAGCCGCGGGGGGCTAGTGTATAATCGAATAGAATGGCGAGGCAGTCATTGTGATGAGTGCGACCGCTTTTGCGAGCGCTACGCCCCTGCGCTACATAGTGCTACATTTAGGCCTTGTTATTAGCCCGACAGCATCTATTATATATAGAAGTAAACCGTGTGAAGAGCACATTATATTGTTTCGCCCTGGGTCTGGTCGCTCCCGTGGTGGCAGTGAGCTTGCCGACCCAGGCCCCGAATCTGTTCTTGCTCGATGTGCCGACACCGTTACCAACAATCTAAGGAATATTATCACTGCGGATGTAACGAAGACAACATACTTCATTGCCTGCTTTGCGCGCCCCGAACGGACAAGACCCCTGCCCCTTGATTGGTGGCGCCAGTGTAGCTATCGAGTCCTCAATGTTGGCCCTTCACATGCAGAATGGTACGACAAGGATAAGCTTTCCCCGACGTAAGTACTCCGCCATTTCGGCTTGGATGCTGCACCAAAGTGTGCGCAGGATGAAGTGTGGTTACCTGACAGTAAATAGAGCCGCATCTGTGTCGTGCGGGATTACATCTAACACTGCAACCTGCACTGGAAGATGTTGTCTCCACGCAGCAAACCGCTCTGCTACGACCTCGGGATCTAGCACAATATCAGAAGTCTATAAGGATGTCACAGCTACAGCAGTCCCAGCGACAGTAACAGCGGAGTTGATTTACGCGACGGCGATTACCCACACATCAACTTCCAAGGAAGGCGCACCAAAGGTAAAGCAGCATGCCATATTTGCTGGTGTTGCAGCTTTTGCTGGCGGTGTTGCCATGTTATGATAAATCTCGGTGTGTTGTATGGTATTTAGAGAGTTGAGGTCATGTATCTTATAATGAGGAACCCTTTTACACTCGACTCAGGTCTAATGAGAGAATTGTTCATGTCAGGTAAGTAGCATGCTCGTTCTGGTGGAATAGGTCCAAGTGTCGGAGTTAACATGGTTCATGCGGCATTACAGCCGCAAAAAATGTTTCTTCTTTTAAACCCCAGACCAGTATTCATCCCAATAAGCCTTCCATTTAACCTCGACATTGACCAGCCAGCGCTTAAATGGAATCTCGTCGTCTCCTATCAGCAGATTCCCGTGACTAACCCCCTTCCAGCCCTCGACAGGACTTTTAATATGCTGGTGTCCCTCGGGGCATAGAATATGCCAATCTGCCTCCAGCTCGCCTGTCTCTCGTGCAAGCTTCATTTTGTAGCATGCCTCACAGAGGTCAAAATCGAAACAAAACAGGCAGAGATAAGCAGGGCCATCCACAAGCCAGTCCGTGATGTCTTTTTCGCAGGCGTTGCAGGTAATGCCCTGGTCGCTTCTGATAGAGCTACTAGCCTCAGCGAGACCGGGCGCCATAGGCGATGCGGTATCGCCCGCTGCAACACTGTTCACACTTTTGTTGCTAGTTCCATCGGTAGTACTGTCCGCGGGCTGGTCCAGCGACTTGCTAGGCATTTCCCCGCTTGTTTGCATAGGCTTTCCTGCTTTGGCGTCCGGAGACTGAGTCGAGGGCTCATCTGAACTTGTGCTGCCGTCCTGCTCACGGGCGAGGTCCATGGCGTATATCTCGTCGTCTAGGATATATAACTGCGCCGAGGCCGCAATACCCGCGTCGAGGTCGAAGCCGGGCAGGCAGCTGAGCAGGCGGGCCAAGCGGCGGAGCGCGTTAGAGTCGTTGGCGCCGGTACTGTCGGTCAGCTGCTCAATACACTTGCGGAATGCCGGATTCAGGACTTCCGCTAGCTCAACCGCAGGCCCTAGCTTCCTCAGCATGAGCGCTATGGGTACAGCCACGTGTGTCTCAGTACGGTCGAAATCGTCCGTGATCTCGTCCATTTTGGATAGCAGGCCGCGCGTTTCGTTCAGCACGTCCTTTTTGACCTTGTGGTCTGTCGACAGGCGGAAGTCTTCCAGGAGCAGCTGTGCAAGGGAGTTGCAAGCTTCAAAGGCGAGAACCTGCGACAGCGGACCGGCTTGCGGACCATTGATGACTTCGAGAAGCAGCCTCTTGGCTGTCACTCGGTCCCCCAAGGCCTGCTGCGTGAACACGGCAGCAAGACACTTCAGGCGTCTCTTGCCTATCTCTAACAGAAGCACGGTTACGGAGTTCTCAAAAACGCCCGCAAACTCATCATAAAAACCCTCCCTGTCTAATTCTTTAGCTATTATCTCATATAGCTCGGCGATGTATTGGCCTTTCCCAGCTCGCGCTGAGGCCTCCTCGATGGGAGCAAAATTCTTGTTGCCGGCATAGTAATGCGTCAGGGCGCTCTTGGCTTTGTCTGCGAGAAGATGGAGGAGCTCCACGACCTGTCCTGGGTCCTCGGACGCAACGAATGCAGCGATCAGGTCTTTCACCATGTCGTTGGTCAGTTGCACGTTCTTGATATCGATGGCTGATTTGATGCTCTCTAGGGAGAGGCTGTGCTGTCCTAGCAGGGCTGCTGTGATTGCTCGGTTCTGAAATATCAATTTCGGGGAGATAAAGTCAGCCTGCGCGTCGCTGTTACTTTCGCACGCCTGGCGGTACAACTCAATCGAGCTGCTTAAGACATCGAGAGCATCATTTAAGTATTTGCGTTTTGGTCTTTCGTCTGCGCAAGCTTGGCCGAGGCAGAGAAGTGCATGGCCTTTGCTCGACTGGAGGCGATATTGCCAGACGATGTCATTGGCGGAGTCTTCGAGGCCGATGTCAAGCTGCTTAACGGCTGCCTCGTAGAATTTTGCATGCTTCATGGCCATGCCAATCCCCCGAAATGCTGCGGGGGATTTGACGATGTCCCAAAATGCGTCTGCAATGACTTCGAACGACTGCTCCGATATTTGGTCCTTCCTTTTCTCGCACTCGGCCAGATAAGCTGCAAGCCGGGAGTTCTGCTGCACCGCAGGCAGACACTTGGCCTGTTGCAGCGCATTGTGCGCGCAAATAAAGGACGCGTACGCCGTGACAATATTGTCCGAGGAAAACCAGTTGCTGATATGTTCGCGGGCAATAATGAGAAGGACCCGGGACGGATCTTGTACGTATGGTCGAAACCATTCGACGACCCCGTACGGGAGACAATCCGGAGGCAAACGGCTCGCACGCTTTGCCCAAGACGCTAGCATCTGCAAAAATTGTGATTGGTTCACGTGGGAAGTGTTAAATATCGTGAAACCGCCGGAACTTTGCCACTCAGGTTCCTTCAGTGTCCGTCCCTCCAGCTCCCGGGACACGTACTTCTGCATTTCCCAGGTCTCTGCCACCTTCATATTGAATAGGTTTCTGCCCTCAAGCATTTTCAAAGCGTCTTTTTTGTTGCTGAGGATGTTATACAAGCTCTCCAAAACATCCCGTGTCAGGTCGTCGCTCGCATCTTGGATGTTGCCGATCTGCAGCAGATGCCAGAACGCCCATTTCGAAGCATATTCCGCCAGCTTTGTCGTTGCAGGCGACCTCTCTTTCTTAGGAATCATCAACACGGCCGATATGAGTTTCAAGATTATGGCATGAGCATGGGCGCCGCTGCATCGCAGTCCTTCAGAATCGTCCGTGGTCTGTCGAAAGTAGGCCCTGAGAGCGCGATCTTGAAAGGTCAAAAGGCTATTAACATCCTCGGTCCGCTGAGCCTCGTCGTCGGTCTCGAAAGCGTCGCTGTCGTTCAGAACTGAGTCTTCATCGCTGTCGTCGATCTTCTTTGGCCGCTCGTAGTCGTTGCCTGAGATCCGAAGAAGTCTCGCCAGTCGCCCGTTTAGTTCCTCCTCAATAGTGATGGAGTTCTCCTGGCTGATGATATCTACAAGTTTGTTTGCCTCTCCGATGCTCAGATTCGCCTTCGCATAGGCCAGCCAGGCTAGGAGACTCCGCAGTATCGCGCGATCGCTGTCACTGCGGTTCTTTTGGCAGTCGCGGAGAAGCTTCTCGTAGAGTGCTTTGATATTCCGCACCTGATTCTTCAGTTCTTTGCGAATAAGCACCTCGCCGCCGAGTCCATTTAATCTCCGCATCATGTGTTCGATATACAAGAACGCTGTCGGCAATCGTTAGCTTATGAGAATCAACGGCGATAGCATCCGGCTCCTTACAGTCAGCGTCATTTGAAACTTTGAAGATCATGCTGTGACGAAAATCGCGACGAAGGGTCTTCAGTCGCGGCATCAACCTAGCTTGGTGGCGTGCAAAGATCTTCTTATCGTGTGCAAGCTTTGATATGCTGAGTTCGATCTCTGTCGAGCCCAACTGCGAGAGTTTTGACTCCCTATCCTTGTCGCTGGTCAATATTATCTGAATGCGCATTTCCTCAATCCTGATCTTGTCTAGCAGCTGTACGAGGATGTCGTGTTCCTTTTCGTCGATCTGATCCAGCCCGTCGAGGATCAACAGCATCCGACTTTTGGAGTCTTTCGCAAACTTGGACTGAAAGAGCGCCCGCCACACAGTCCCGAGATCGTCTAGGGTGCTGTTATACCGGTGGCGGACATCCATCATGGCTTCTTCGCAATAGTGACCGTTCCTCTCGGCGACCTTCAAGGCGCACCACCGCAGCATATTCTCAACAGAGCGCATGTCTCTGTGCTCATCGTCGAAGAAGAAGCATGCCACGGCAGTCCTGGTTTCCTCCGAGAACTTGCGGCGAACGTACCAGTCAAGCTTGTAAGCCAGGTGAGACTTTCCCGTGCCTGCATTGCCCCTTATCAAGACAAACTGCTCCTGGCCGTTCAATAGATTCTGTATGGCTGGCTCGTCTACGACCCACTCAAACATGCGCTCTATGTAGGAAGCGCGGATTTCGCGTAGCTTCACAGCCATGCCCGTTTCGGCCGGGTTGCGGACTAGCTGTTTGAGACTGTTCAAATGAGCAGGTTTGCTCATCCCGGCGAGCAACCCACTGCCTTTTTTATCGCCTGAATTGGCCGTCAACCTTTCGAGTGCCTGAGCTAGGGTATCCTGTCGGCGAAGGAGCTCTTGGCTGGTGCTTTCGCTGCCCCTGGTGCGCACCACGACCTCCTCCATCGCAAGCCTGCTCTCTCCGAAGCCGACGAGGAGTCGATCAATACCATCCTGATTCTGCCGGACTAATTCGGTGTTTTGATCGAAAGACGCCTGCATCCGGCCGACCTGAGCTCGAATCGCCCAGGCTTCTTGGCGCAAGGCCTTTGTCTCTTCGCCGGTCTCGAGGGCAGACCGTAGCGTCCGCATCACGATTGCCGCTTCTAGATTCTCCAAATTCTCCCTCAAAGTGTCGTAGGCCTTCCGGAGCTCATCGTCTGGCCCGTCAAGCAGTGCTTTGGCCCACTTCATGAACCTGCCCTTTTCACGATATGACTTGGCGAAGGCGGATATAATGAGCACCGACGAGAGCACGTTGATAACAAAGACTTGAAAGTTTCTTTCGGGCGGTACCTTGTTCTCGAGGAGGGATAGTCGCAAGAAGAAAGACTGCATAACGGCGAAGAAGCTTTCGACCATGTTATAGTCCTCAGACACGTGAACCGACGCCTTCATCAAATATGTAAAGGCGGTAAGGATAGCCACGCTAGGTGGGAAAACGCCAGCCGTGGCGTCGGCGACAAGCTCCGAAACCTTTAGGATATGCGCCGTGTTGGACGCGATAACAGTACGGAGCTTGTCGATCTTGTCTTTGTGGCGATATTTGTCGAAGGCCTTGAGTTGAGACTCCTGCTCCATGATGATAGAGGCTACATTGCGCTGGGCTGAAGGGGTGCTCCGGATGTCATGGCTGGCAATTTGGGTGTACGCGGCGAGCGCTTCCTCCCACAGTTTCGCGATATCCGAAGGTTTTTCTCCCGATGGCGACGCTCCCGATGGCGACGCCACAATCGATGCCATGACTCTGTCAGGCGAGCACAGACTTGAAGCGACGTGTCGGGCAGTGGCTTTCGTCCACTACTGCAGGTAGTGGTGCGCAATTTGCTCTACAACTCTTCAAGGACGCTATACGGCATTGCTTGTTGATAGTTTAGGATTTTCACGCGACTAGGCAGGCGTAGGCGTGGCCATGGAAAATGCGCCCCATGCCCCGTCGGTAGCCGTCTGATTGGCTGGCACGCCCCACTTACGCCAGAGCAACAAGCAAATTTGTACCCTGGGCCCAGCCTTCCTCAGCTCGTGATCAGCGCCCGAGGGTTCGGTCAAGCTCCGTCACCCCGAACCTTGGCTACAAATTACCTTCAGTCGATGCTCTCCATAGTAGAAGCCTTACGGAGCGGAAGTATCCTTCACAACGACCTCGGTGGCAGATACTTTGTGATTGTACTACGAGTTTCCCGTCCCTGGCCGATGGCCCAAGTCTGCGGCAGAAGAAGTGTTTGCGCTCCTACTACCATGATCGGAAGTGTTTTGGCTAGCAAGAAACTCTCCACACCGCCTGGGCGTTTATGCTATTTCTACTGAGTAGGGCCCGGTATCAACAGTTCGAGTCTAGGGAAAGTTGAATCCAGACAGGCTGCTTCTTAACGTCATACTAAGTTTAAATTACAGTGCCGCTCAATCTTAAGCCCTAGCAGGTGCCCGTAGCTAGGTATGCGATGCTTCTAAGCCCGCCTCGCCCAAAAAATCCTTTCCAGGTGACCGTCGCTCAAGCCAATCAAAAGGAAGCTTGGAGGATATGCGCGTCCCAAAGTCGCTGGGATCTAGTCGTTATATGCTGTGGCTTTGTGTTCGGATCCTCCCTCACCTCCGCGTCGGAATCGGGTAGCTTGTCCCTGCTAGACGAGCTTATGAGAGGCTAGACGTCCTACGGGATCCCGGACATAGCTTTCATATCTGTAGATATCCACGATGTTGCTCTGGCACATATCAAGGCTGCCAAACTTTCTAGTGCGGGGAGTGGGATCATTGCTAGGTCTGACCCGGAAAAGAATGTCTATCCTCTCTGGGCGTAGAGTTTACCGTCGACAATCGCCGCAGCGTCGAGAGCCTGGGTGTCAAGTACCGCCCTGCGGTGGAGCCTTTGTTGATCCATTATCCCTCATGGGCGATGTTCCACAGCAAGAAGTGAATGAATACATGGTATACTTGACCCGTCTTTGACGCTTAGATGCGCCGCATCCTGAGGCAAGGGCTCTCTTCTTTTGTCACGGCTACCCAGAAGACAAACTTACCGTCCTATTCGTTTAAATATGGACGAATTGATACCCACAGACTCGAAATTTCAACTCAGAGGGCTGTAATACTGTCTTGTGTCTATCCTATGGTGCTTGTCAGCGAAAAGTCAAATACTATGCTGCCCAGCCTACACAGATTGCTATTCCGAGGGACTGTAGTGCCTGTATATAATCCTTGAAAAACAAGGAGATATATCCCTATTTCTGAGTTCTCTACACACACCGCCGGTATGCTCCGCCGGCACCTCTGTGGTCTTCGCCGGAATCGCCTAGTTGCAGTTACGTGTCTCTAAATACCTAGGACAGTGTCCTGGCCCTAAATAGAGTGCTTCTGCTTCATCAGGGAACCTGGCGCCGCCACAGTAGTCAGCTAGCTTACAGTCCCTATCATAGACGCCACAGCCATCACACTTCCCGACCTATTCGTCCTAACCGTGTATAGAGTGTACGCGCTCGGCAGAATCGTCGCAGAGTTGGAGCGAGAATGTCTACCATAGCGAGAGGTAGGCAGACCCATAAAATCTGAGAATCAATGTAGTCCGCTGCAATATCACGCAGTTAGCCACACCGCGGCTATTTAGAGTACATTCATAGTACCTTCATGGTACGCAGGTTATGTCCTTATGTTGCGGATAGCCTGTGCAGGAAAGAGATGCCAAGTCCCTTTTCGAGATCTAGCCCCAGTTATGTGACATATCGAAGCTACATTGATCGTGGCAACCACATAACGCAGACTCATCCCCCATGTCATTAGCAGTCGCCAAATATCAGCGACATAGCATCAAACAGGAGCGGTGGCGCAATTTCGCAGGACATACGATAACGCTTGCGCAATCTAAAGCCCTACATTGGTAGAACGGTGTAAGAGATTAATATGCCCTGCCAATCTTGTTGCTTATTTATCGTACAGGACTTGTTTGGAGATTGATAAATCATAGGCCTTAAATACCTTGAGATAATATATATTTTTATTTTCACTGCTGATCTCTTATATAGCTCGATATCTGTTGAGGTCGGGATTAGCTGACAGCTTATACGTTACTACTAAGCTTCGAGCAACCTCAAAAATGCTGCCCCTAATGTGCCGCAGGATGCCCATTCTGTATATTTGTGTTTCGGCGGTCGGTGTCTTCAGACGCGTGAGCAACAACGACTGTGAGAATCCCGTAGTTGCTAAGAGTTGGGTAAGCTAGCATCGCTAGGCCTTGCAGGAAGGCTTAGTGGCAAGCAGATAAAATTCGCCATTGGATTTACGCCACACTCCAATAAAGCTGCATTGTAAAGGGAGATTGAAGTTTGGTAACGGGTGCGATTGGTTTCTTTAGGTTCTAACACGATGTGACACATAGTACCGTACATCAGCCCCCTGTTTGAGCAAATCAACGGCGGAGGAGGTCCTGGAGATTGATCTCGGCGCTTACTAAATATTTGGTACCATACCATAAGCGGTGGCCGCATCCATGCTTAAATATGAAGGCTTTTCCCTATATTTGATTGATTTGGGCTTGTTGTACTCCGTACAGTCACATCACCATGGAGAACACGTTGACCATCCTCGGCTGGGGTACAGCAATATTCGTGGCCTATAGTATAGCTTGGTGCATCTATGCTGTGTGGTTCCATCCACTTGCAAAATGGCCTGGTCCGTTCTTGGCAAAAGTAACACTGGTACGATGCGCGTTCTATCTAGTATATTTTAACAAAGTGAACTGATGGTGACGATAGTTCTGGTATGCAAAACACTGGACCAGCGGTCGATGGCCGCATACCATGCTTGAATTGCATCGGAAATACGGTTGGTTCTAATCCCGCTCGCCGGGCTCCATCGGATGAAGTCAACTCGGCTCATGTTTATAGGAAGCGTCATACGAATTGGGCCGAATGAACTTTTATTTTCGTCACTCTCGTCGCTAAGAGATATCTATGGAGCCCCTAGAGGCGGGAGGAAGATCTTTAATAAAGCGAAAGAGTTTTACGACGTTAGCGGCGACAATCCTGGAATCCCTTCGATATACGACCCCGAGCAGCATGCCTTCGTGCGCAAATTGCTTGCTCCGGCATTCAGCGCGAAATCACTCCGCGACCAGGAGCATGTGATCCATCGCTACGTCAATCTTTTTATAGAACAAATGGAGAGAATTGGACACTCAAGAGACGGCGTTGAGATGCCAGAGGCCTTTACCTGGCTCACATTTGACATTACAGGTACGTGGCTTTCATCGAGATTCATGCTACTCTCTACTGTTATATAGAACCCGCACTGACTCGGGATGTAGGAGAGCTTGCCTTTGGAGAAAGTTTCGAGGCTGTTGAAAATGCTAGATCACATTTCTGGGTATCGCTGATCCTGGACAGCGTCAATGTGTTGGTGATGGTTGGGCTTTGCAAAAGACTTCCTGTGCTGTACGCGTTGCTGCCGCTCGTACTCCCGAAGGGCTCACTCGCGAATTTCAAGCGCCATCAACTCCTCACCAATGCAAAGACGAAGAAACGGATTGAGATGGGTAATAGAAACGAGAGATCAGATTTCTTCAGCCATATATTGAAAGGAGAGCTCTCTGAGAAGGACTTGGCCGCCAATGCTAATGCTCTGATTGTCGCCGGGTCGGAAACAACAGCTACCACTTTTTCAGCATGTACCGCTTTGCTCTTGAAGAACCCCGAGTGTCTATCTCGGCTGAGAGAGGAAGTCCGCGCCTCGTTTGAGAGCACTTACGAGATCACAGGTAGCGCAGTGGCTAAGCTACCATATTTGAACGCTGTCATTGAAGAAACTCTGCGGTACTATCCGCCGACGCCTTTTGGATTTCCACGCGTCTCCCCTGGTGAGACTATCGACGGTGTCTTCATCCCAAAAGGGGTGATAGTCTCAACGGACCATTGGCTGGCAGGCCGTGATCCGCGCAATTTCGAAGATCCCGATGCCTTCCGGCCCGAGCGGTGGATCAAAAGTTCATCACTGGGGGACATATCGACAAGTTTTGCGTTTTCTGTTGGTCCATATGCTTGTCTTGGAGTCAACATGGCTTATCTTGAGCTCAGGGTGGCTCTCGCGAAGATGTTGTTCCACTTTGACTGGGAACTCGTGGAGCCCGAATTGGAGCTGATTGAGAACAGTGAACAGTATGTGTTGTGGAAGATGCCAAAATTTCATGTTCGTTACCATAGACGGAATGACGGGAACAGGGTGTGAGGAGTCATGCGGTAGTCCTTCTCGCTCTTTGTACAACGTGACAGATATCCGCGTAGTGACCTTCTAAGTTTTAGTAGCTAGCAATATACCTGGTAGCGTTTTCAAACCTTGCTTATCCTCCATGCCTCTTTGGCAGCCAAACATTCTGGTCTACGCTTCCACTTCAATCTGTCTAAGCAGCTAATAATATGCAAGCCTTAATATTTGTTATGCTCTTGCGGGCACTTGACTTGCAATACATGAAAATTAGAAAGGATTCTAGTGGCTATGAAGCTTTCTTATAGTTGACCAGGTGAGATGCTACAGAGCTGTGGCATTAGATCCAAATTCAGCCTTTTACGGGCCAACAGCCCAATCTAGCCACTGCAGCATGCATGTGTGTGGCGAGGGTCAGCTGGCTCATTTCCCCTCCGAATTTGTGATGACCGGCAGGCCTGTGCTTTTCCTCTCACTTCTTGGACCACGCAACTCCTCGTCTAGCACAGGCGTCGCTCTAGGTTTCGATCAAAAACCGTGGGGGGTGCTGGGGTCGCGGGACGAGAGGCTTTAGCTGATCAGGAAAAGCCGACTAGGACTGTCGGCAATACCGAACGGAATGGTCGCGCTCTTTTCTCTTGGGCGGCGACTCCCACGAGCTCTGCGTCTCGGCTTGGTCGGGCTAGTTGTTCTATTTACGCTGATCGCCTTCTTCCACAGTGGTTCCAATCGGTCGTTATACTACTCCCGGCCACCGTTCGTGTCTCGGTACATCTGGCCTAGGAATAGCGGGCCAGACAAAAATGGAGCACAGCACTGGCGCAAGTATGCATGGCCGACCGAGTCGATGTTCCCGCCGCGCATGGAGAATGCTCCCTCGAGGGCGCAAGAAAACGACGACTTGTGCAAAGGATTCCCCACACACCTACTCGACTCCGTCCAGGTAGTGCTGAAGACGGGCATCGGCGAGTCGGCTAAAACGCGTGCATCGCTGAACTCTGTCAACTCATGCATCACCAACATCAAGATAGTCTCTGATGCAGCCGAAGTGTTTCCGGAGAAGAACGTCATTGTTCGCGACATCCTCGCCGACCTAGACGGCGACGCCTATGCCATCGAAAACCCCGACTGGGATGCCTACGCCCCTCAAAAACAGCAACAAACAAAGTCAAAGGAGGGGTGGCGCCTCGACCGCTTCAAGTTTCTGCCGATGCTCGAGCGCGCGTTTCGTGAAGCAGCGCCCCAAGTGGATTGGTTCGTTTTCATTGAGACCGACATATATTTCTTCTGGGATACGCTGTTTCGGATGCTCTCGCAGTTGGACCCTAACCAAGAGCATTTCCTTGGGGCGCCGGCTGCAGGCTATGGCGGCTTGTTCTTTGCCTACGGCGGCGCGGGATTCGTGCTGTCGCGTGCATTGCTGTCGCGTTTTGTCACTGGCAGTGGCGACCGAGACAACGAAAGCAAGCCCGTTGCACTACCAAGCGTTGAATTCATGGACCTTGTCAAAGGCGACTGCTGCGGTGACAGTGTGCTAGGATACGCCATCGCCAATCGTACAGGCAAACGGCTCGAAGCTCTGTTTCCCATCTTTTCGGGCAGCGAGGTGCGCGAACTTCGCGCAGGCGCGGACAATTGGTGTGTCCCGCTGCTGGGGCTGCACCGCGTACAGCCGGATCAGATGCGACAGCTGTGGGAGTGGGAACGGACAAGGCCGTACAACGAGGTATGTCTTTCTATTTCTCTGTCGGGGCCCATTTCCGGGAGGCTTGGCCACTGCATCTTTGCGGTCTCAGCGCCCATCGCTGACAATTGTTGGTGGTGGGTTTCATACAGGACCCTATCTACTTCTCGACATTTCTTTATTACACGCACGCCTTCCTTCGCGAAAATGGTACCAGTAACCGCGGTGCTGAGGCCTCTAAATCTTCAACACGCGAGTTCTGGGACAACTACTCCTCATTGGAGCAACCGAAGGGTTCAACGGCGCACAAGTCCGCGGAGGCGTGCCGAGCGGCCTGCGCGGCGGATCGTAGGCGGGACGGTTGCACACAATGGTCATTTACGACAGCGGAGAATGAAGCCATGTGCCGTTTTGGAACGGGAGTCCACTTAGGCGCGGCGACGCCCGATAAGAATATTGTGTCGGGCTGGAACGTACAGCGCATGCGCAAGATGGGGTTCGACACAGACCCGCAAAGAGGCTACAGTACATCTTGCTCGGGTGCCACGTGGCTGCGGCCGCTTGTGCGGTGATGTGCCAGCATGCTGGAGCAAGTGGAAATGTTGTTAGGTTCTCATGTGTCCAAGACCTAGGATCTGAGTGGTGCTATATCGCGCCTGGTCTCTTCCGTTAAGTTATTAACAGTGCTTTTGTTAAGCTTCTGGCTACTGCTGGACGCGGCGCGGGCTTTGGAATTTCTAGCCTGAGATTCTCGTTCGAAGACCAGGCACGCTAGGTTTCTGGTGTCTATGCTCGGGACTATGGCAGATACGCTCTATCAGCGCGAGCAGGAGTTGTCTCTTGAAGTGCTAGAACCTCGCCGAATTTCCCGCTCTTGATTCAGTTTCTTTTCTCAAGCTTCTACAGAATTCGACAGACTGAAGGATGCAGAAGCAGCTCAAAGCTCATCGCGTCGGCCTGTCGGTTCCTGGGTAGATATGGAATCATGATATGGGCCGGGGGTCTTAGAGCACACCATGGCTTCAATAGGGTGCAAGCCTAGTCGCACATGAGCCTTGTCGAATACCTTGACCTGTTCCCAGAAGCTCTCGGTATAAATATACACTTTGGGAACCCGGCGGCGCGGCTTGTCTTGCTCCGCCGGGTCCTGGGGCGGAGAATGGAGAGCCTCAAAGCTCGACACCCCGTTATGGACCATGCGATCGATAGGATGCAGCCCCTTTAAGACGCGGGCTTCTTTCCGCTTTTTGATCATCCCTAGCGCTTCGCATCAGTCAGTGGTGGTGCTTGAGGTTCTCTAGCTTTGTGCCAGGTACGCTGGCGATCGCGGGTCGAGTCCTTGCTGAAAAAGGCGTCCGGCCTGCCATATTCTTCTAGCAACGTTTTCTCAACCTGTTGAGACTGCTATAGTTATTGGCCACGGTACTCTGACTCTTCCCCCTTCTCGCTAACGTCAAAGATAAATGAATAGGTCTCAATAGGTATGAAAAAGAGCGCCGGCAGTAAACTGTTTACTTGCATACGGCATAATGTCAGATCCATAGCCGTTAGGCCTGGGTTCTGACGCTAACCAGTTGAGGTTATATATTATTCATAGCACAGGAGCAAGATTGATACGGCAAGGTTCGCTGGGCTAGGACATATTTAGGCTTGTCTTGGCTGGAGCCCGGAAACTGGGAAACGGTGCGTCAAAACTTCAAGGGACTAATGATTTTGGCGCTTGGCGTAGATTGAAAGCTTCAAAATATGTTCAAGGGTGGCATAGATACTAGAATAGTCTAAGGGGCCCCGCTCCGAACCATTGTGCACCAGCACTATTAGCAATGCCCAAAATAAGGGCTCACCTACTCAATACAGAGGTGTCGTTATTCAGAATTGACTAAGATCCTGTCATCATCTCGACAGAATCGAATGCGTGTCCCAGTCAACCGACAGGGTTTCGGCAAGATGCCTACGTCGATATCAAGTTTCCGGCCAGCGTTAAGGGAATACCTGCCGAAATCGCGTCCCAAGCCGCGAACAGTCCCTGTTCTCCGGCGGTAAGCTGACTGTGGGGTTCGAATCTATCCATGCACCACAGTCTCCTATCAATGTTTTGTCGTATCTTGGCCTGTCGGGCCAGTGTCCGGATGTAATCCGGAAACCTCCAATCGGAGAGTAAACCATTGTATGTTATAGTCAGGATAGGCAACATTGTTGTCTTTGCACTACACAGGTAATGATGCCACGAGTTGCTTCGAGAAATATAAGTACCCCGAATATGAGTTCCCCGAGCCTTGCCTTCGTCGCACTGGAACATTTACACTGCCCAACAAGTCAATCAATTTGAAACACCTTTCGCAAATCAAGACTATCGAAACCGCACCATGCAGTCAACGTTTACAAAGGTCACCGTGGCCCTCGCTGTCGTCCGATCGGCCTCTGCTCTCGGCATTATTGACTTCTACCTCAATAATACTGATTGCACGCGAAACGAGATCGAATCCAACACAGGGGCCGGTTGTCAGAACATTGACCTCGGCTTCACCTTCGACAGCTTCTTTGTTGGCGACCAGTCCGCCGCTATGGTCGAAGTCCAACTGTTCAGCGATACTTCCTGCCAGGTTTCATGCCAGAACTTCACGGTTCCTAGCAACAGCCCATGCCACGTAATCACCGACTGTGGCGCCGGCGCGCGTTCGTTCATTGGAACGGAGCTTTAAGTGCACGTATGAGACAGCCCCAAGACGAGAGAACTGTTGAGACAGGATTCAGTCCTTAGCAGATTGCGACCATCTCAGTCGCTTGAAAAGATGTTACATTTCGGGGACAAATGCACAGCTGCACCGTGCCTAGCGAAAACAAAAAAAAAATATGGTCATTCATTAGATATCTCTTAGGTAGTAAAGAGCTTCTCTCGTAGATGTGATAATGAGCAAAGCTCTATGCTGCCTCTCTTGCTGAATTGCCCCTTGCACGCATCAAATTTGGAAGTTAGAGGCAATGGCAAAGGGGCATCCCCGAGGTTTGGTGGGTCCGGGTCCGCAGATAGGTACTGTACCTAGGTACTCCGTACCTTAAAAATACTTAGGAGCCAGAGAAAGGGGAGTAGTACGGGCCTCCATTGGGCTTGCCCAGGCGAGTTATGACGCCCAAGGGCCGGCAATCATGGGCTCGGCGATCCCTTCCAAGCCCGGCGCTCAGTTATACTAAATTTTGGCTGTACTTCTCCTATATTGATAATGGTCCCTGCGGCTGGGGTAAGGACATCAGTGCTGCGCAAGTGGAGAACGGCAATGATTATAGCGTTGTGCTAGCTCCAACTCCATGCTGCCCGCGTCTGGCATCCTGCACCGTGCACTCATGGTCCGGTCGCACTTGTTGAGCTATTGCAGTTTGAAGCAACAGCCAAAATGAAGGACCTCTAGCGATACGTAATGCCAGAGGAACTCAGCTGGCGAGTCGAGGCCGCTATTCTTTCTTTCTTCCGGTCCCAACACACGCGGTGCCGCCCTCCGGTGAGGACCCACTACCCGGGCAGTGATGCCGACATGTCCGGGCTGTTGCTCCCACCAGCATTAATTACCCCGTACCTAGTATGGAATACCTACACACTCTAATCATGCCTTCCTTCCGGGGTGGGGGGCTGCCGATTTTGAGTACCTCCGTCCGCGGGCCAATATGTTTGTTTGGGTGCACTAATCAAGCCTATCGCATTTTGCCAGTGCAACACAGCCCTGTTCCCCGGAGGTCCCGGGGAGCGTGGCGTGAAACATGTCACAGCCACCGGAGGAGGAGGGACAATCCACACCCGGTCAGCTTAGCGTCTAGGCAGTTAGGCACGCGAAAAAGGGCAGTGTGCGCGGCTGCACGCAAGTATTGCGTCTCAACATCATGCGCGCACGCACGAGGCTCGGCGTCCGATAACCAACCGAAACAGATCACGGCCTCACCGCCAACGGACTCCCGTAGCCACGCCTTCCTCGCCTCTTTACCAAAGAAGCAGAACAGGCATGACAGCATAGTGCTGCATTGAATATTGAGAAGCAGAAACACCATGATGGCGAAGAGTCGGTGCGTGCTCAAACAGCCATTGTCGAGTTAGAGGCGCTCCAGGGGGGTAGGAAGAAGATGTATAAATACGAACCCGTCGAACAGAGGTTTGCCATCATCCCCGGAGCACACAAAAAAAGGACCACAGCATCAGCCTTCACCTCTAGACCAATCGCCCTCTCCTTCCAGGCTTTTCATCTCTCAACCCGTTCTCAACCTTACCACATCAACATCATGGCAGTTACCGAGCGCGTCATCTTCTCCGTCAAGGGCGGCGTTGAGGACTGGAAGGAGGGCCTCAAACTCGTTCTTCAAACCCTCAAGCAGCAACCCGGCTATCTGCGCACCCGCTGGGGCCCTTGGAGCGAGAACATGCAGAAGCTCGACCTTCTCATCGGTAAGTGATGGCCTAATCACTTGTCAGTGGAACACGGACGGCTGACGGGACGGTCTCAAAAAGGCTGGGAATCCACAGAGGCGTGCGAGACCTTTGGCAAATCTGCTACTTTTGCCGAAGTCATGGGCAAGTTTCAACCAGTCTTGGACGGCCCGCCATCTCACTATTTCGTCCGTTTCGTCCCGTATGCACCCAAGGACGTCATCAATGCCCCCATTGCCGAAGTCATCACCATCCCTAACTGCTCCGCCAATGAGGACGAGCTGCGCGCGCAGTTCGAGAAGGTCAAAGGTCAGGACGGTTGTCTCGGTATCGCAAGTGGCTACTCGCTCGACGAAGTCAACGGCGGCAAGGTGTTCGTGGCTGCCATCGGTTGGAGCGGCGTCGAGGTTAGCAAAGCCTCCGACAAGTCGTATATCCCTGCCAACGCTGGGACATCCGAGATTCACCACGTCAACTTCAACTTCCCCATTAAGGGATTCGGCGGCCTTTAACTGGAAGTCGAGGGATTTGCACCATGCTTGCTTATGCACGCAATCTATACATCCGACGCACGTTGCATTATCAGGAGCGCAGGAAAGGCAGATGGAACCAGAGACATATTTTAGCGCCGCTCAGGCCAGGTCACTTGTTAGCCTTGGAGTGACACAAGAATGAATAGAATGATGGAACCTTAAGTGGCTAGCCCCGAGATAAACGTGACGCTCTAAGTTCGATTTCTATACTACGCGTTGTACCCTACGTACCCCGCTGGCTTCAACCTCTTGCACATAAAAAGTTCATACACGAACACGTCCCGCACCGCCAGGGTCGAATTGTTCGCAGCAGTGCCTCAAAGAAATCCCATGATGTCACCGTAACTAGTCGCGCGCATGCAGATGTCGTAGATTCCTGAAAAGGCCGCTGTGCCACATGAGGTAACCCAATCTTGCTTTGAGGCTGGCCTATTTATATGAAGTTAAATCGTACTGTACAATGATGTCATATTAGTTCGTACTACTATTGGTTCACGAGAGATGCAATACATTGCCAGAGAAGTAGGGATTTTCTATAAATTATCATTCTTTAGTTATGGCAACCAGAGTTGCGAGATATCTACTTAGATCAAATCTCCAATCAGACTTCTAGTACCCCTTCCATCACTTTGACGGCTGTTCCGGTCAACAACACTTTTTCAACGCGCAGACCTCCCTCATCCCTGGTCACCTCTACCGCAATGTCGTTGCGCCTCCCCATCTCGACTCCTTGGGTAAATTTATATCGAAAAGGCCCTTGTCCGGACTCTTTCGGCTCTTGAAGCGCTAAATAACACCCCAAACCGCTGCTCGCGCTCCCGGTTCCCGGGTCCTCCCGAGTTCCAAACATCCTTGTGCGGTACTGCTCCCTGCCAAACTCATCTTCGCCTTGGGCGACGAAATACATAGTGCAGACAAGCCCAACTTGCCAGCCAGAATCGAGCGGCGATGGCTCATAGGTGTCGCCATATGCCTCTGCGTGGAGGTTGACAGTTGCTTTTGCCAAGGTGGCAAGATCAGGGAGAGGAGCGTAGACAAAGGTCATGCCTTTTACGATTGAAGCCGCCCTAGCAGGGGTGGATGTCAGAGGCGAGCTATATGTTACGCCGTGGATGTAAAAGGTCTGAGGGATAAAGGCCTTCGACTCTCCTGTCTGTGTATCCAGCTCTATGGGAATTCGACCACTGCACGCCTTTGTTAGCAGAAGACAAAAGCAGTGGCGAAACAGTCAGATGAGGTAACATACGCTTTCGTGATCAAGGCCTCGGGAGTCTCTTTCATCTCATTGAACAGATATTGAGATGCCCCAATCGTCGGATGCCCCTGGAAATGGGCAATGTTAGCCTCATCCTGGAAATACAAAATTTTGCTTAACCAAGAGTTGCTATGGTGGCTCGTACTGCGAAGGGAACCTCAGCCTTAGATGTAAATATATCAATATTGACTTCTTTAAAAGAATCGCCTGGGATAGGGAGGTGCAGAAACACAATCTCGGAGAGATTGAACCTACGATAGCAGCGTTATTATTCCGGCGCTGTACAAGATTCGTGTGATAACTTACTCAGAGGCAATAGCTTGCTTCTGGCTCTGCGTTAAGGAGGCCTTGTCTGAGGAGGGAACGCGAACGATGGCCACTGGATTGCCCGCATAGCGAGTTGTAGTAAATGCATCCAGAGTGGTAAAATTGAGCTTCATTGTGCAATGTGGGATACGAGACGATATTCGGTCGGTCAATGGCGGGACTAGCAACGAGGTACAGTTGGCCCAGTGAGTGGCTGCAACCAAACATGCCGGTAAGATAATGAGGTCGACTGATAGAATATGGGAGGCTCGGGATAAAATATACGATTTATAAGCTGAGCAGAGTCTGACTCATAGGGTGGTGGGGGGTTATAATGCTAGCTAAATCTGGTGGGATTAAAAGAAGCGGTCCGATTAAATGATAACGCCTGCAGGCCCTCACCTATTTACCCTGGTTTATCTAGCGTTGCCTCGTCTCTGGAATATAAGGTTTCTCTCTCCTGGGCATGAGAGATTGGTTTTACGCATGTTCCGCTAGGAGAGATTTCGATAATTGGGCGAAGGAATAACTAGCAATTATACACTCAATTTAGAGATAAATTTTGCGCATGGTATTAACCCATTTAAGATGAATCTTATAAACCTTTGAGGTTCAGTAGTAAACCTCGGAACTTGATCGATCATATTTTATACTCGCTGTTAGAAATGAGAACTCTTCTGCGGAATATTCATATAATAGGGCTTTATCTTCTTTAATCGCGCAGACAGTCAGTCGTAGACCAGCAGCCAGCCATGATAGGCAGAATATTGGAGCAAACCCGAAGAGCATCAGAGACATCCATTGCATCATAACTCTCTGGTCGGTGCTCGGGCGAGGTTACCCAACAAACAGTAAGCCAACCCCTCAATGACATTGTGCCAGGATCTGGAATTCAAGTCTTCTCTTCAGCAAGAGCCGCTTCCCATCAATACGACCGGAGAATATATTGCGTACACCGAGCAACGACCGCGAAATTGGGCGATTGGTTTGGGATTTGCGGAATATTAGACAGGCTTGACTGGTGTACGGTGCACGGCCCCGCGGGCCTAGCCGTGGTCTCCTTTGTTCCCCTACACATCATCAGTAGAGTGTAGTAGTAGTATTTCATGGCAAGCACCTCTAAGACATATATCTCTTAAATCACTCACCAGAGATGTACTAAATACGGTATTCATAGTTCTCCGGCTTCACGAGGATCGGAATCCTCCAGTCAAGAGATTGCGCAAATCGCGTCGTGTGGTCCCGCTAGACCGTGTAGCTGGAGATCTCGGGTTGAATTCGCTGGCATTAGAGCATGCGCAGCGCGGAAGACACGGGAACATACTTTGCTGCTGCAGGAGGCTCGCCATCTGGAGCAGTCTGGCGGGCGACTTCGAGTACGTCGTTCGTCGTCGTCGACATTGATTTACAATCTCGTAGTGATCATGACGTTGGATATAGACGGAAGAAGGTTGAATAGGGTCGCAACGAGCCCTTCAAGAGCATATGCGCATTAGAAACACGAGCGGCGAGCTTGACTATCGAGACGGATGGTAGCCATGGCTGAGAGCCCCCGTCTCGTGGAGGTGAAGCTGCCGCTGGATACAGTATCACATTTACAATCCTAAGAGCTGAGATGAAGCTAGTATCTTCTCTTCCATCGTACTAGTTAAGGCTTACATGATATGTCATGGCTAGGGGGGGTACTGTGTGATCGGGAGGGCGGTGCGCGTAGACCTGGCACCAGAAGGCGGAAAGTAGGTCGCAGCCGTACTATTGCGAGAACACTCGTTTTGTGTTTTTTGGACAAAGCTTATATGTTGCCTTTTCTAGGATTAGATAGTTCTTTGGCAATTGCAATTCCGTGTCGGTTGTTCGCTGAGATTTGGCATTATAGATTCAGGAGCCGTTTAGCTGACACGTGGTCGCTGCGCGGCCTCGGTGAACCCACGTCTTTGTATAAGAGCTGAATTACTATTGCAGCGTAGCGATGGTTATTTCGAATTATATTTGGTGCCTAGCTTAGGAATATCATCCTGGTTCGTACTTTCATACATCGGTGATTTCATCCGTTCGGTGTCCGTACTGGTCTCAGTAGGTGAAGAAAGCGCCCTAGTATCCGCCATGGGTCAAGGCAAATGCGGCAGGCCCCACCAAAAGCGAGGGGCTTGTGTCACCATGAGAAGCTTAATGATGCTGACAAAAGGCTGGTTGTGTGCAGACGCTTGCTGTGGCGACTTCGCCGAGGTCCACGATCCCTCGAATAAATTGGCCCTAGCTTGGTTATCATTTCCTCCTGGGGAACATTCAGTTTCACCCTTCGCATTCATGTACTCCACAATGCCCGTTTATGTACCTCCACTCGTCATCCCAGCCCTATCCTGCCATACGGCAACAGTCGTGTTTTTGCATGGCTTTGGGGACAACGGAGCAGGCTGGGAAGATGCGGTGAACGGATGGCGACGACGAGAGCAACTGAGTGAGATCAAATTCATCTTACCCCACGCGACAGCTATTCCTATTACCGTAAACGGCGGCCGGGGTACGTCCAGAAACCGGTACTATTTCGCAGGAGCCTCGACACTATTACGACTAACAATCTAGTCCTACAACAGACATGCCAGCCTGGTTTGATATCGTAAGAATGGTTCTTTTATGAGTACAGTAGCGAGAAAAGACATTATTCTCTAATCTATACCGAGTAGAAAGCCTTTGGTGGCAACACTCTGGAATTTAAGCGAAGGTACGAGGATGAGCGAGGCATCCTCCGGAGCACCGAATATATTCACTCTATCATTCAAACAGAGATTGATAACGGAGTACCTGCGGACCGTATTGTCGTTGGCGGGTTGAGTGCCATCTCTACACCTCAGGCTGGCTTCTTAAGTCTAACTGAATCACAGGTTCAGCCAGGGAGGTGCGATGAGCATCTTCAGTGGACTTACATTCACGGCCAGGTTGGCAGGGATTTTCGCCCTCTCGTCGTTTTTGTTGATGAGCCTCAAACTTGCGACTCATATCCCGCAGCCCGAGCTCAATAAACAGACACCAGTGTTTATGGCACATGGTGATGTCGACGAAGTCATAGCTACGTCGCTTGCGATGGAAAGCTATGAAGAGATAAAAAGACAAGGATATAATGTATCACTTAATATTTACCAGTATGTCTTGTTGCCGTGATATATTGATGCGGAATTAGAAGTCTGATAGTTGTCTGATTCTTAGGGGCCTACCTCATGCGACATCAGCAAAGGAGATGGCGGACATTGAGGCTTTCCTGATTGAGAGGATACCTCGTCTTAAAACCAAAGAGCTTAGAAAGCTAGAGCTGTAATAAATGGCTAACTGTGTCTTTTGGGCTAGAATAAGGAGCCCATGTACTGATATATGACACACACTACGACTTAGTCCGAATTGTGATCGAGTGGCCAGAACTGAGCAATTTCTATCGGCACTAAGGATTTATTTGAGTATTCTAGACTTTGTATTTATCTCACAATAATTATTGACCATTTGATTGTCATCTCTATCCTAGGGAACTTTCTTTACAAAGACGTTCTAGACGCAGCTGTTCATCTATTGAGCGGGAGATTTTGTTGTCTTGATGCCACTTCAAAGAGCTGTAGACCTCATACCGTCGAAGCGAGAGAAGGAAAGAAATATGCAGACGGATTAATGTACCGACCGTAAACCTGTTCGTTTATGGTTTATGCGTGCGAAGAATATTTGTCGAAATCACCACAAGATTAGTTATCGGATGTTTTGTGTAGCTTTACAGCATACTGTCTTTGTTGTCGAGTAGATCTTTAGGATGCTGGAATGAACAATCAAGTTAAGTAGCCACGAGATGACATATCTGGATAATCACTGCTATATTGTGTCTATTGATAAACTATAGTGACAATATTCTGTGCTTCCCGAACAATAGCTTCCATTGCTGGGCCCAAGCCAGTATTGTTAAATCCATACCCAACTGAAACGATATCAGATGCGAGCGCTAGAGCACCCATTGGTGGGATGAAAGTAATAATGGACATCTTAATAGCAGCTATCGTGTTATGAAACGGACCTACTACGCTGATGGTAAGACGGGAAAGCGTCAAGGCAAGCACATCATCGATCCTATTTAGGACTTCCGCACATCCACGGATGGCATTAATAATTTCGTCAGTTTGACTTTGCGTTGCAGTTTTATTGCCGGCAATCTCCCCTGCTAAGGATGGGGCGAACATGATTATTTGACGTGCGGCTGCGTCAAGAGATTGTGCGATGAAGCCCAAGTCCCGGTTTAATCTCCCCTGCTTCTGGGCCAAGCTTAAAGAAGTATTTGAGGTTTCGATGTCCTTTATAGTTTGATCTGTATCAAAATGATTAAACTTGACAATTCTTTTTTGATATATGGTTAATCATCTCTGCTCACGGATAGACATGATCCTATTTGTAACTGTATTGTTGATCATTGAAACAGTTCCTGAAATAGCGTCCACGAAGTCTCGTCTTCTTAGATGATCGGTTCCATGTTGGTATCGATGAGATGAAAGATCCATTGTAGCTGAGACTGCTGTAGCCACACTGAGTAATAATTGAAGATTCATCGTGAATAGAAACAGCAAATTCGGTAGCTTGGTTGATGTAAGTGGCGAGTTTTAATTATGTTAAAGTAGAAGAAGTAATGGCACTTCGAGTAACTCTTAGCTTTAGAAGGTTCAGCAGCCTAGGATCCTGGAGGGGCTGGATCCTCTATATCGTGCTGTAAATGCTTGATGGGGGGGCTGCATTGCGCTGAGCTCACCGTATTAATGAAAGGCCGCGCAGACTCATACCAACTTGGAATTTACTTTATATTTGAGTCTTTTGGTCATACCAAGATTCCAAGATCAAAGTCTGGGACCTAGCATCGATGTCATTCCTCTAGTGTCAAGAGAATGCCTATTCTGGAAACAGCCGGTAGGGAGGTTTTTAGCAGAGGGAGAATAAATACAAGAATCTCGCCAACGAAATGCCCACGGCAGTCTAATTCATTGTGGTTCACCACATGTCGAGTAGAGACATAAATTGCTTTGTTGGGTCTCTGCTAGTCAGCCCCATCCTTTGCACAACTAACTAGTGGCTACATTTTCTGGCGCCTGAATCAGAATCAAGTCGGGAACCCTGAAATGCGATAGGCAACACAAAGAATCTACCTAGTAATTAGTGGCCAATGGTTCGCAACCCAAAGGTGTAAGTAGCAGCAGAATGACACGACCCTTTTCAATGCGCATACCTAGACGCTAGCTGCACAGTATCTGTTGGCAGCTGCCGCCCTTCTCGGCCGAGCCACCATGCGTAGACTATGCCCTGGCCGTTCTTTGGTCTGTGCGCTCACTGTAGACAGCGGGGCTGCTTCACGTTTTCCTTTCTTAGTATTCCGTAGAGCAGCCGGTAGGTAGCTGCTGGAACAGCTAGCCCCCCCCACTGCTCCCTAACGCTTGCCGTACTCGGTAATGGCTGTTGTCCAGAAACAAAGCGCTACCTCTTATACCTAAGGACCTCTCTATCTCTACAAGGTGACTGCAACCTCCCATTTCAATCTAGAACATGTGAACGAGGATTTGGGCATTGGGGTTCCAGGGACTTGCCGCGGAAAAAGTGCTAGGGAGAAGAGATTTTCCGGAGTGTGGGGCAACGCATGCGAAGGGAGCGGAGTGGGGCAGTAAGGTAATTGGGTACGCGGCAACGGACCCCACGTTGATTCACCTCTCTCCCTTTGAAACCCAAGTTCACATCGGCCAGGATATAGATGGACAGTGGCTTGGCATTAGCATCACAGAATTTGGCCGCAGCCGAGCCTTAGACGATCAAATCGACATTTACTAGACCCTACCATCACAATATAAACTGGTTCAGAGCGGTACAAGAGGCAGTGAAAGGTTCCCTGTGAGTCAGAATCGCCTTTTGATGTTTGATGAATGTATAAGCAGTTGATTCGGTAAAAGTATAACTACCTTGAAAATGTTCTCAATTGATCGGGGGGACCGGCATTATTACTGTATCTGCCTATTGAATATAACTTCCTAGTTAACGACTCATCTGCTTGGCTAACTTTGATTCTAGGTGTATTTCAAAAGCGTCACGGATCAAGCCTTCCAAGGACCTCCGTCATTGCCACCGGCCCCCCGACAGTTAGCTCGTCTCAGGACTGTCAACATCTAGCATTTACTCTACTGCCGGTAGATCTGGAGTATACTTTCATGCCTATCGCGCTACTTTGCTAGCGCCGATGCCATCTCGCCTATGGCGCGTCGCCGGTGCGTGTCCCCTTAGTTCGTCGAAGCGCAATCTGTCTGCCACATATTGTGCGGCTATCTTGACAAGCTCACTCGATGAAAACCACACGTAGCATACCTTAGGCGCCACCTGATTCAAACTATCGCTCGGAGAGAGAACTACGGGCTGTAAGGGCAATGAGGCTTTGTCGTCGAATGCACTACTAGGCTGTCTGATCTGATGGTACGATACTGGTTGGATTATACACCCCCTACTTAATTTAAACGTATCTAATTACTTTACTGGCCTATCCGAAAAACTGTTGTTCTTGTTGAAAGGTAATTGTACTTGACATAATTAATGCATGCGGTCTCCCCATGGAGTGTGCAGCATTGCCGTGCCGCTGTTGGCTGTGTTCATGTGAGGCACGGGCCAATAACCATCTCCTAGAGATGAGCCATTGGCACTTTGTGGCGGGGTTCGTTACTCTGGGGTAAGCAATCGCCACGTGCTGCAGCCCGTAGCAGGCGGGGTGCCTGACAGGATATAACCCCCCAACCCGACATTCGCAACCCCCCCTTCCGGCATTTCTACACAGTCCTCGGGCCTCATTGTCTTCTATAGCACTGCCCTGAACATATCCCACGCCCCGTCTGCCACCTCTCCCGACTCTATTCTATCCTACGGCCAGAATATGCCCCTGACGATTTACACGGCGCTGGCTTATGCTATCGTGGTACCACTAATCGCAGCACAAAACTCTGTCACGCATCAGAAACCTTCGGTAATATATAAAGATGTTGCCATCATCGGTGGTGGCGCCTCGGGTGCCTATTCTGCCGTGCGGCTTCGCAGAGACCATGGGACAAGCATCATCCTGATCGAGAAGGAAGACCGTCTAGTACGCTTCAAGACTAGAGAAGCCCCCTCTGCTGCAGCAACAGCTTACGATGTCTAGGGGGGTCACGTGGACACGTATGTTGACCCGACCACGAACCTTGGGTACGACTATGGCGTCCAGAACTACCTCAACATAGGAAACGCAAGCGCCTTCTTCCAGAGCATGAATGTCACCGTAGCCGATCCCACCCGACGCATTCTAACAAATTCCTACATCGACTTCACAACCGGAAAGATGTTGACCGCCTATACGCCACCACCGAACGATGAACGCGTCGCAGCCCTTCAGAAGTACCTGGCAGTGGCAGAGCAATGGGATGGCATCATGCAGCCTGGCTTCTGGGACTTCCCATCGCCCGACAATATCCCGCAAGATCTCCTCTTACCATTTAGCGCCTTCGTTACCAAATACAATCTTTCCGCAGCTGTTCCGCAGATTTTCGAAACCACTGGCTTTGGTGTGCACGATCTGATGAACAGCCTGACTATGTGGGTACTGAGGTCCTTTAACACGGACTTTTGCCGCACGCTTCTTGGCCTCCAGACTTCCTTTGTGCCAGCATCCAACAAGAACCAGGAACTATACGACAAGATTCTCTCTTACCTCGGGAGCGATGTGTTACTGTCTACTACCGTTATCAGCAGTTCGCGACCGACGCATGCCGACTGTTGTGTGACGCTGAGGGTGCACAGTCCCCACGGCGACCGGACCATCGTGGCCAAGCGCCTCCTTGTGGCCATAGAGCCCACCTCGGCAAACATGGCTCCCCTAGACCTAGACGCGGAGGAGTCTGGCGTCTTCGGCGCGTTCAGCTACTCCACTACCTATGTCGGCGTCGTTACCCACCCGTCACTACCCATCAATGGTTCACTCGTCAACACCCCTGCTGCCGCGCAACCAGCCCACTGGGAGGCCGCCATCCCGGCATCGCCCATGCAGGTGCGCTTCGACTCGTATGGACCTAGCAATCTGTTCCGCGCGATTCTTAGTGGTGACCCATCCCTCACATCGCAGGGTGCCCAGGCTCTCGTAGATCAGGCGCTGGGAAACATGCTGGAGACAGGCGTGCTGCCAAACAAGGGCGTTGGCGTGGAAGCACTGAAGTGGCTTGGGTTCGCGCCGCATGGCCTCGTAAGTGCCCAGGCTTCAGCTGAGGATATACGTTCGGGCTTTATCCAGCGCCTCAATGCCCTCCAAGGTCATCGTAATACCTGGTACACGGGTGCCGCTTGGTCGGTTCATTTGACCACCAGTGTGTGGCTCTTTACCGATACGGTGCTCCCACTCCTAGTTAATGGCCTGTGAAATGCATATTATTTGACTATTTACCCACCAAGCTTGGGATACTCCCCAGCTAAGTAGTGCACCATAGGCAATCGAAACGAAGAATCACGTCGCCAACGTAGGGTAAAGAATACCATGAATTAATTCGAGATCGGTACATAAAAGCTTAGGACAGCGATGTAGTGGCCTGATAGATTAGAAAAATGTCCGTGACATCTTCGCTTAGGAGATACCATATTACCGTCTAAATATAGTACTATGAATAAAATCTAGACGATATATCCTCGAACCACCGCCCTTTCCCTGGTTAGCTTTTCGAGCGATATTCTAGGTCACATATCCGCCTTGAGCGGGTCAGGAGGAGCTGGGTCGTTCTTTAAGCTCTTGGTGAACGCGGCACGCATCTTGGATATAGGCTGCAAGACCCAAGTGTTGAAAGCCAAGATGTCCGTCTCTTCCTTGGGATCTCGGATGACATTGAACAGGTACGGACTTTCGAGTTTGCCCCGGCCCTCGTTTACCTTTGGCTCCCAAATGTAATGGAGCTTCCAGTCTCGCCACTTGACTGCCCTCAGGTCATTTTTAATATAAAAGAGGAAGCCTTCTCGCGCTGGTTCAGAGGTTTCCGGGTGCTTGAAAAAGTTCGTCTGATCCACGCCATCAATGGGCCTGTCTGTTGGCACAATACCACCCGCAATTGTAATGATGGTGCTGAAAATGTCCGTGACGTGGACGATGCGGTTCGAAGTGATATTTTCTGGTACGATGCCAGGCCATCGGATAATAAACGGCACTCGCAAGCTTCCCTCCATAGCTGTATGATAGGTTCCAGTCCACGGGCCAGCGGTGCCTCGATAAGGCGGCCGGAACTCGGGCCCGTTATCGGAAGCAAAGATGACGACAGTGTTGTCCCGAATACCAATGTCATCAATATGATCAAGAAGCTGGCCCACGCGGTGGTCCATTTCTGCCATGGAATCGGCAAATTCACCATTTCCGGTTTTCCCCTCAAATTCGCGGTGTGGCAAGGTCGGGAAATGTAAATGCACCAGAGGGTGGTAGAGAAAAAAAGGAGCTGCGGCGTCTGCTTGCCGTCGTAGCCAATCTTTCGAGCACTCGACTAGTTTATGATCGATTTGCCGCCTTTCCTTGAGATCATAGACACAGACATTTTCCGACGGCATGCCGGCCTTGCCCTTCATAACATAGGGGAGTTCCGCCACGTCTGGGGTGTACCCTAGTGCTGAGGTAAACTGAGTTTCGTCTGTTGTTCTGGGTATACCATACCACTCGTCAAAGCCCCGATCCGAGGGATATCGGCCAGGAATGTCGCCCAGGTGCCACTTGCCGTGATGTGCACTGGTGTAGCCAGCTTCTTTCAAGACCTCTGGCAAGGTCTTCTCCCAAGGAGTAAGACCCTGAGGCATGCCGGCTGGGACAGACTGCAGGCAGCCAGTGCGGATGGGGTGACGTCCAGTCATCAATGCAGATCTCGTGGGGACGCAGTCACTCTCCACGTTGAAGTTGTGAAGCAGCAAACCGTCCTTTGCGAACTTGTCAATCCGCGGTGTCGGGGCGCCACGAAGGATGCCTCCGCCGTAACATCCCAACTCACCCCAGCCGAGGTTGTCGGCCAGGATCAGGATGACATTAGGCTTAGCGGGGTCGCGCGACATTGCAATGGATGTACAAAACCAGTAGTTTTAGCGAGGATCCTATAGGGAATGGAAAGAGGTGTTCGGAATGGACAAATGGGCAACACTAGCCTCTTTGAAATAGCGACTAAGCAAAAGCATGCATCGATCTGGTTGACATGCACAGCTGCAGTTCTAGGAAAGATCGGGCGCTCGTTATATCAAGGTCACTTCTGTATCTGGCTCCCAGATCCCTCGTCTTTGGCGATATCGGACGGAGTGCAGCGCGGCCCTCACTTTTAGGCTCCTTCTGGTCTCGACTCGCTGTTAGAAAGTCGCCTCTTTCTAGCAAAAGACACCAGAACGAGCCAATGGCAGTGAGTGCGCACGGGCCACGGACTATGGACTCCGTGGCGCTAAGATGGAGAGCCATTCGGAAATTTCAAGGCCTTGTCCCTGGCCAAGCACGCGATCATTGCAAGGTGTGTTTTTACGTTGCTGTAACAAAAAGTAGAGAAATTGATTCGTTGACTGACTCGTGTGTCCCTCAGTACTCCGTAGCTGGGTACGAAATGGTACATAATTACGAAAGCGCTCGCCGTTTCTTGTCCGCCTCGTAACTTTAGAACCTCACCAAGTCATGCTCCATTCGGTCGACGCGTGCAGCTGCCGCCCTTGTTGTTATCTCCCCAGCTCACTGCACCCCCAGATATCGCCATGATATAATGATCTCCTTGTCATCTACGTTGAGGCACAGACCACGGAACTCCAGGTCCGCGATAGTGCTATCTTGAGGCGTCTCTGCTAGTACTATTGCCGACATCTAACATCTGCTAGTGGACGGCTTGTGGGAATCCGGGACTTCAGCGTTCGATAAGACTGTTGACTCAAATAACTCCTGGGCCGCTGCTCTTCAGGACGATCGAGTCAAGCGCCACACCCTCCCCTCTGGTACACTCCTAACCATCGTTGTGCCCAACTGACTTGCGTACTGTCGAATATCTCGAGCCCGCAATGTCCCAGGTTTATGAAGAGAGTAGCAACAATGCGGTAAAGGAGGAGAGAATCGCCGCCGATGTGGCGAGTACTTTACAGAGCGAAGCGCAGCTGGGGCAGGTGCTGGAGAAGGACTGGACGGACGAGGATGAGCGCCGCGTCGTACGCAAGTAAGCTGGGCTCTGTGCCGAAAGACTCCGTGGCCCTTTGCCCCTCTGACAGGATGTCTACCTTAGGTTGGACTGCAGCTTGATGGTTCTCCTCGTCCTCGGGTTCTTCTCTCTCCAGCTTGATCGAAGCAACATTTCCAATGCCTTGACATCGACAATCACCAAGGACCTCGGGGTCACGACATCCGAGATCAGCAGCGGCAACCAACTCCAGCTGGCGGGGATCATCATTGCTGAAATACCCGCCAATATGCTTCTCCAAAAAGTTGGCACGTCCCTATGGCTTACGATCCAGTGCATTTGCTGGGGGCTTGTCGGTGTCTTCCAGGCGTTCATCAGCAACAAAGCCTCATTCTACGCCACCCGATTTCTCCTTGGTCTGTTCGAGGCTGGGTACATTCCCGGCTCCCTGCTGCTGATGAGTCTTTTCTATACACGCAAGGAGGCCGCCGTCAGGTGTGCCGTATTTTATTTTGGGAACAATTTCGCAACAGGCACTGGATCTCTGATTGCCGCCGGGATTCTGCAAATGGCCGGCCGGCACGGACTAGGAGGGTGGCAGTGGCTGTTTATTCGTATGACCCCTTCCGCTCGCGGGACGACTTGCAAGGTACATTACGGCACTGACTTTCTCCTCTAGTAGACGGGTCTTGTACCATTGTGATGGCGATTGCATTCTTCTTCTTGCTCCCCGCCTCGCCTCTTCGCACTCTTCCCCTTTCCCGCATCAAGGCCTTTGACTTCTTTTCGGACCGCGACCGTCACATCATGCACAGTCGCATCGTCCTTGACGACCCAAACAAGAAGTCTGATTTTTCCCATTTTACGTTCCGCCAGTTTTTCGATACCATTCGTGACTGGAACCTGTGGGGGCATTTTGCTATTAATCTGCTCGGGCTTGCTCCCAAGGGTGGATTGCAACTGTTTTCCCCCTCAGTCATCAAGGCCCTTGGATTCAGCACCACCAATGCCAACGCTCTGTCCTCCGTGTCGAGCTATGGCGTATGCGTCTTGTCTTTCCTCGTGTCGTGGGCATCCGACGCGCAAAAGCTTCGTGGGCCTTGGTGCATTGCTTGCTGCGCGTGGTCGATGATCTTCGCCGGAGTGATGTACGGCACGCCGAACTCCACCTCTTGGACGAGATTTGCCTTGTTCACACTCTTGAACTCAGGGAACGGGGTGAGCCAAAGCCTGAACGACGCATGGCTCAGCTCCAATGCACCTTCGCATCAAAAGCGCAGTATTGGTTTGGCATTGGCCGTCATCGGAAGTAATCTCGGAGGACTGGCAGGCCAGCAGCTGTTCCAGGAGAACGATGCTCCCCGATACAATAATGCTTGGCTTGGAATTCTGTGCCTCTACGCAGCAGCTATGGCCATGATTACCCTTCAGATTGGCTCATATATGTGGGGGAACAAGAGGTTGGCACGCGCACAAGCGCAGCAGGAAGACCCGAGTATCTCCGGCGATAATGCCGAAGGAATGGGACGGAGGTATGAACTATAGCGTAAAGAAGCCCCATCATTTAAATGGCCATGTGCTCCTCCCCCCGCAGTCAAACCACGACAAGGCATATTCCCAACATATATTTATATAGCTTGATCGAAACGCGTGGTAAACCACCACGGTCATTCCTAGTTGGCATCAGGACAAGAGGGCTGGCAACTGTGGCGTCGGCGGCCGCTAGATGGGCTCCATCCTCAGGTAATAAGACTTGAAGCATTCATATTTTTATCATTGGCTAGATAAAGTATCAGGTACATATGAGATAAGAGCATTTGCGCCATGACACCCGGTATTCGGCGACAAAACACAAAAAGCGGGCGCGCAAGCTAGCGTAAACCCCAACCAGGCGGAGTCCCAAGACAAACCCCACCAAGTTTTAGTAAAACTGAATGCCGCCCCGCTTCTAGCCATGATATCAGCTTCAACTACACTTCATCTGGCGTGCCGCCCCGTATGAGAAGAACAACCACCCGTCTCCTGCCACACTAACTACATGGAATGCTTACTTTCTACGCAACACCCTTGAAATATAAGACGCAGTCTGATGAAGATGGAGGCTACGGCTTCCAGGCGAATATCGTGAGTCAACATCCAAATGGTGAGAAAGAATACTCAGTTGACAGAGGCGGTTTGACCCTCATAGCTGCAAGCGTTGTCAGAAACGCAAGGTCAGCTATGTCACTGACGATCCAGTTAGACGGAATTCTCACGAAAACAGATCAAGTGCTCGAGGACCCATCCTTGTATTAACTGTTCTGTGGCTGAAGTACCATGCGAAGTTCGATATGCGGCATCGAGAAAATATCCCATCTCTCGGCCCTATGTTGAGTCTTTGGAGGGTCGTGTTGCTGCTCTCGAAGCGTTTCTCTCCCAACTCAAATCGACACCCTCAGGAGAGCGGGATGCCATGATCGAGGGGATTGCATTCTTGGATCATCACGACTCAGCTAATGCAAAACCTGAGGATAGCGGCTCTAGCCGTGGCGACGGCACCGCGAAAGAAAAATCCGTTGCCCTTTTACGTGATGGAGACGAAGGTAAAAGAGCTTGTGTGTAGCGTCTTCTCACCCTTCTCACGCCCAAACTCAGTGACTGATTGGAGCTAGGGCCGTTGAGTTATCATGGCCCAACCAGCATTTACAGTGGCACGTTGGCCCCGACAGAAGGAGACACACGCGCAGATGGCGCCTTGCCCACACCTCTCGTGCACTCTCTAGATGCCGGAGAGAAGCACATGAGCGAGTGCATAGCGCTTTTCTTCCAGTGGCAATATCCGCAGTTCATGTTCATCAACCGAGAGGCGTTTATTTTGGACTTCCAGCGCCGAGAGTTCGACGGACAGTTCTGTTCTTCTTCCCTTATCAACGCCGTATGTGCGATTGGTGCCCAGATGTCTACGGATTCCGAGACACGCGCGAGTGCTGCCAGCTATGCCGATGCTGCGTCTAGTCTATTAATGGCTCACGGATTAGAGAACCCGCATACTACCTCTGTCCAAGCGCTCCTATGCTGTGCCTTCTACGAGATAGGAGCCGGAAATCTGTCTAAAGGATGGCTGTATTCCGGTGAGTCATGGCTACAGGTGTAATTCGCAGTGCTAATGATTTCTTTAGGCATGTCATTCCGAATGGGACAGGACCTTGGGTTCCAGAGAGATCCGGAAACGTGGTCAAGGAAGGAGTCAGAAGACCGCCCAATCGAGACGGAATACCGTCGTCGCATATACTGGGGCTGTTACATATCAGACAAGTGAATATCACAACGCTCTCAGACTAAAACGAGACACTAACAGGGACGAAGGTTCTTGAGCCTCTTTTGGGGAAGGCCAAGTACCATGCATGAGTCCGACGCGGACGTTAAAGCCTGCCAGCCACAACCGTATGTATAGATTTAGACCTATTTCGTAGGGAATTTCACGGTATTCACCTAACGAAATGGCCAGACAGCACATCATATTCAACACTTGGCTTGACAGGCGTGGTTTGGAGCACCTCAAAACCCCGACGCCAGTAATTCCCAGGATCACGCCTGTGTTCAATAAGCAAATTGAAATCGGATACATCATCCAGGAAGGGTTATCAATATTATACTCGCCATCCAGTGATATAAATAGTCAATGGGCTGCGATCGCTCTCAACGAGGTAGAAGTGAAACTCTCTCGGTTTGTAGAGAATCTCCCTACCGAGATGAGGCTGAAGGAGTGGACATCGCTTTCCGAGCCTGTACAACCACATCTGGCCAGCTTACAGTATGTCACTCTCTCGCATTTTGCTTCGTTGCTGGCATCACTACTGACAGGCTTCAAGCATGTTTTTCCATAGCACTCGGCTATGCATGAATCGTCCGTTTTTGCGCGCGTCTGCCGAGCAAGCCGAGTTGGACATCGGAACAAAGTCGGCCTTGATGATCTTACCGGCAACAGTATGTGACCAGTCAGTTGAACGCGTTGTTGCTATTTTGAAACGGTACCGGGCGCAGCATGGTCTTCGCCACGCGCCATTGATATTTGTTCATGGGGCAATCGTGGCTTTCAACACGATAGTCTCGCTTGCTCGGTGTGATCATGATATCACCAGAGCGATGACAAATCCCAGTCTTCCAGCACTCGAGCTGGCACTGAAAGAGATGTCTACTACCTGGGCAATCGCGGGGATCATGCTAGGGAGGCTCAAAGGGTTACTGAGTCATCCGCACCGGAATACGCCCCACGAAATGCAATTTATCGAGGAACCTATGATATCTGGAGAGGCTCTCGCAGAGTGGCAGGACATGAATTTTGGTGCATGGCTGGATCTGGATGCCATGCTAGGCTCTGTCAACAACGAAATTCTATGGAATCTGGACGAGCTTATTTAGAGGCAAATGAGAAAAGAGAACCTACGACCAACTTTGCTTCTGGAGTAATTAGATTCGCACTCACAGGATCCGCAACAGCTATGGTTCCGGTTGCAGCGCTCTGGATTTTAGGTACGAAGCCTACAAGTGTATCTCAGCTTCCCGCGGCCTGATCCATGTTGAGGGAAAGAACGGGGCCATCGACAGGGTTTATTGCCCGGAACTTGACCCACCATTCCCCGAATGTACTAGCCGCATTTCGTGTCGCTACTATCAGACTTAAAAGGTGTCTTGTCCCTGAAATCCGCCTCAATATCTGTGTTCTTACCCCCCCTGAATTTAAAGTTCATCTGCTCCCATGCTCCCTGGAAACTTCTACCCGGGGTATAAATAGTGAGAGAGGTGGCTGCGACTACCATCATCACGCCTTCGAGAATCATAAACGTGACTTCATTGTTGGCCAGAGGGCCATCAAAGCCGTCCTTTAGTTCAGCGACACGGAAGACGCATCGAATGAGGATACAGATTGCTGCGAGGCCCAGCGCTGGAGATTAAATATGTAATTAGATGATAAATTCTACTGAGTATAATGCGCATATGAAGGGAGAGATAGACTTACCGACCAAGAATCTCTGGAAGAGAGTCGAGCTACTGATCCCATCGGAGCTTCTCCTGTCTGTTGTGATGATGCGCCAAGCAGCGTCTCCCGCGAAGCTGATAAACAGTGCCATGCTTCCAACCTGAAACGCCAGGCCCGCAATCATGAGGTTGACGCCAGTGTTCGATAGGTCCCCTGTGAACGAGGCGGCGAGGGCCCCACCAGCCGCCTGGAGCACGAGGCTAATGAAGTCGCAAGCGACAAAGATGACAGAATAAGTTCGCGGTTTGATCCTGCTAATCTCGATGCCTTCGCTGCTGTAAAGAACGACGATGCGAGCGAGGCATAAGTAGATACCGGCGCTCATAAAGGCTGGTCCTATAGTAAGGGGGACGAGGTACAGGACAAAGTTGTTAAGATCGAAGGGGTTGTTGCGCATCACCACGCGGCCCGCATAGCCGATTACCTCGAGAACCAGGCCGAAGACAAAGCACAGCGTAAAGCCCCATGTGCGGTGACAGTAGCCAAAGAATAGCTGAAGAACCGCTAGCATTCCAAATACAGCGGCGTAAAAGACGTTACCGCCGAGGTTTGGCAGGTAGTGGAGATAAGCCAAGTCTAGGGGGCATGCGTCGACAGTAGAGCACCCCGGAGGCAGAGCAGATGATGTATCTGACATGTTCGCCTGGTTAGATGTTCGGTGTCAAGCAGCAGGGACCGATTATGGCGAGAGGGATCCGGACGAGATTGTAGGAAGTGTGAATGCTTCGCGTCTCTCGCTCTCCTTGAGGCCCTGCCCTTTGCAATGTGACGACCGACATGCTATATATACTATTCGCCAACTATATACTGCTCACTGATAGACAACGAAACCATTGCCGCATTTGTAGCACTGGCCGAGGGAGTGGCGGCAAGGGGAAGTGCGTTGGGGGCCTGTTTCGCCAACGTAAGCTCCGAAATGCACACACTTTGGTGGCTGAGGTCCGATGCACAGATGAGCAAGGTAGCCCAATAGACCAATGGAATTCAGCGTGTCTTGGGCTGCAGGCTACGAATTGTGCGGTTCTGCCCTATGGAGGCGAGCAAGATAATCTCTTGGTTTCTCATAGGACTCTGAAACGTCCAGTTTGCAGCAATCCATAATCACGTCGGCCGCCAGGTTCGATAGCGCAGCGTTTTGTTGCCGTAGGGCTGGCTGGAAAGCTAGAGAGAGGAACACCTGATTGGTGAGGCTAGGTGCCGTAGTGGGGGTCCTGTAGCAACAACAGCCAGCCTTAAAATCTGCAAGCCCTCAGCTTGGCGCCGTCTTGGGCCAATCGTCTTGCAAAACATGCTTCTACCCATGCATGGCAATACTTTGGTATGGATTTTAGCCTTGTTACGGTATACTTCTCGGAGATTCCGCTCCGCAGGCAGCTCAGTTGGCGAGCGTCCCTAGCGAGGATATCCTTGTTCAGCGACCTGACCCCGGGAGGTTGACCTGCTCCGGCCCTTTCCTCGAGAACGCCACGACTGGCTCACTTCGACCTTTCATTAGCGGAACAGCTAACGGCAAGAGCTTGGACGAGATTCGCATTCTGGAAATTGAATAAAGAACGCGGCGATGAAGGGACAGCAAGATAGTAAATACTACAAACTCTAGTAAGATTGGAAGCAATGTGCGAATAATGTTGGATATATATACGCTACATAAGCGTTCCACGCTCCCACAACCCCTATAACGAGAAGTTGAGCTGCTTATAAAATTCATTATACGACTTGGTATCCAAAAGGGCCTAATATTATGGTAGGTTCCATGCTAGTGGAATGGTAGAGTCTGGAGAAAATTCGAAGGTGGAAGCTCTTTTTGCAACCTCACCTCGTCAGTCTGGCCGAAAACGCACCGGGTGTTGGCTCGCGGAGGGGGGGCGGCGGGCGGCGCCAAGATATTAGATAATGTCTTGCTCTGGATGAAGTAGGGTATTCTTTTTCCAGAAAGCTAGATTCCTTTTAAAAGTCCCTCAAGTGATCTTGTCTTGTCAAGCCCCGTCTTCGAAGAGAAATCTAACCTATCAAGACAGTCTTCAATACGGAAAGCAATCATTTACTATTGTCGTTGTCTACACCGAATGATATATCTAGAAGCATGAGTACTACTATTAACCGGATAGCATAGGTTGGAACGACAGCATTATCTAAGTTCGAGTGGAGACATAGATTGCCATCCGTATCTTCGCTCAAATATCACATTTTAGCGACAGATCCTACGGCGTGGAGAATAAACTGTACGTGACAGGTGCAGGACTTCGGCCTCAGGATTGAGGTTGCAACGTGGCGGTGGCTGAAGCCGACCATTCAAAATGGAAGCCAAGAAAAGAGAGCTTCAGCCTCAGCCTCGTCGGGCACGCGTTGTAATATCCCCGCAGTGAAATGTCGTCGCCGTGGTTCCCCGCCTCACTGCCCGTTGTCTCGATTTTGATTTCAGACAATTCGTGCTCAAGATCGTTGGCATAGCGCTGAGTTCATCCGGCGAGTCGATTTGGCTTATCACCTCTTAGGCCACTAGCGCATTACCGGGCAGAATGAGTGCCATCGGCAAGGTGCAGGCTTCAATCGCCTCGGGCTCGCAAGAGACAACCTTAGCACTGGCGAATCTCAACTTTGATTTTTCCCTCGTGAAGATCGAGGCGCCACCTGAATACAAAGAGCTTGGTATGGCGCTGGCTGAAACTAGACGATCAGCAGCTGAGCATGGACCCGTTCACACAACAGCCCGTCGTCTTGGCTCTCTATTCCAAAGCATCCTGCCCGAAACTCCCAGGCTCTTCCGTGCATATGGACAGCGAGCATCCGACATCGCCAAAGACCCAGATGTCAATCCGAAAGGATCCAAAGCCGATGGAGCATTCCAGGAATTCATCGGTGTGGATGGTACCGCGATCTGGGCTGCAGCTACGTCTGGCTCTGCGTCGATTGCAGCACATCTGCTAGCCTGCATGCTTGCCACCGCCTGGGAGGCGAAGGAGGCTGTCGCTATATGGGTGGAGCTGGTAGAAGAAAGAAAGAAGAGACTAGCCGAGACAGTATCCGATAAAGAGTTTTTCCGATTAGACGACGCGGTCGCATCCCAGCTGTCTCTTGACCAAGCGCAGCTGGCAATGTGGGATTCGAGCGCCAGGGCTTGGCTTCGAGCATCGGAAGACGCCGCAGTGGTCAAACCTCGTCAGACGGCCCTTAAGGCCGCACTCAGGGGCATAAATGCCACAGTTAACGGCCACGAGAGTCTCTACACCAGCATAGTCGAAGCCTGGAAGCTCGCTTTGACGACTTTTGAAGGCATAGTTAACGGCACCGGCTACAGCATCACAGAAGGTTCAGTCCTTTTGGCGCTTCTTTCGTGGCGTCTCTTTCCAGACCTCGTTGTTCTTGGTAGCCAGCCACAAGAGCTACGACAGAAAGATCCCGTGCTCGGACCTGGGGCTCTTGTCACTGTTGGCCTGCTCGGCAAAGACCCGTCAGCAACGAACGGGGTATACTGGTCACTCTCGCTGGCTCACCTTTCCTATTATGGCTCCTCTCGACGGGTCACCAGTTTGACCGGGTTGACAGAAGAGGAGGACAATCGTCTGACACTCGCAAACTTTGTCCTGGTCATCATTGGCGCGATAGTTGGGCTTTGGTCAGACGAGGACAATATCACGACCGAAGATGCTTTAGAATTCACTGCTCTCGTCGTTTCAAAGCTACAGGAAGGGTTGGAAGCGGGGAACGGACGAGTGTCCTGGGACCATCGTGCTTCATTCGTTAAACATTTTGCCGAGGCACTCTGCGTCAAGGAAGGAGAGAAACGACCACCAGAGGACCAAAGGCGAAAACTCATCAATCTTGGAATTCGCTATCGAAAAGTATTCACTCCTAACCGACAACCATCTTCTGGGCCCTGGCTACCGCGCCCTGGACAGGAGCTATCACGAACAGGACAACAAGGCCCGGCAGGAGCTGACAAAAAGCGATCCCTCTTTCGCTTGCTCGGTCTTGATGGCGTTTGTCTCGGGTCTGTGTACGCTGAACAAGAAGAACGCTTGGCCTACTTTCGTGTAATTGCTCGGAAATTGGCCAAACCATCGCCGCAGACGGGTGTTCAGCTCAAACACTGCTATCTGCTACTCTTCAAACACACAAAGGGGGAGCTAAAGTCCTTCTTCTATAGTCCACACCTCGGAGACGGCGGCCGATCGAACTCGGTCGAAGAGGTGGGCGTGCTGCTGAAAAGTTACTATATTACCAATGCCAAAAGCCCAAATGGAACCAAGACACTGTATTGGCGCCATACACCGGCATCTATCCGGACCACTCTTGAGAACCTCGGGGTGTTGCGCGTCGAGCGGGGTGACGCCATTGGCGGAGAACCCTACACGCACGGATGGGTGTTTCACCAAGTCACAGGAGCTCCTGATGAAGAGTTCTTGTTATTCAGAAGCGAGCTTAACGAGCTTCACGCATCGTCTAATAATATACAGTTCCGCCCTGGGGGCCGAGCTCCTCCTCCTCCGGGGGCATCTTTCCATCCTGGCGTTTACCATTCCGGACCTGGCGTTCGACCAGGTTACTACGGCAGTGCAACCGGCCCTGGCGTCCGTCCAAGGTTTTTGGCGGCACCACCGCCGACAACGAAGGCAGTATACCTAAAAAACGAGGCTTTCCAACATTCGAAAGACGAAATCTCGCGAATATTGGGCTCCGCCAAGATGTCACCGAAGCGGTTTCGCGCCATCTTCTTTAAGACATACCTCTATAAAACTTATTTTGTCAAACTATCTTATTTTTTGAAACTTTACGACGGCCTACACGGGGCCAAGATCAGCCCCAATATCCTCAAAAGCCCTACATGCAACTTCTGGGACTTACTGCCTCAAAGTATATTACCGGTTACTCTAAGAGGGCCTATGGTTGAGCATGCAGACACATTATCGTCCAGTTCTGAGCTTGGGTTTAGTGGTTCTTCCGATTCCACAGCTTCTGGAAGCGCTGCATCCGAATTAAAGCATCGCAAAAAGAGGGAGGTGTTCAGAGAGCATCTCGAATGGGCATTCCGAGTAATCGCTACTTTGGAGACCGGGCAAGATTTGTTCCTCCGCACGCAACCCAATAAGAACCTGATGGGGCGAGTCTTTGCTATCTCGGTCGAGGACTCTCTCTATATCGCATCTCCATTGCTGTGCGATCCCATGACAGGTTTCTCGAATTTACCAGAGATTCGACGAGTGAGAGGCAACGTGGGCCGAACTGGACTAACTCTTTTAGGGTTCTTCTCGCCTTTCGGGACCGTTTCCGTCCGTGAAAAGGACCCCGGGAAATGGAAACAGATCAATCATTGCGAGTTTGACGGCAAGCTTGAAGATTGCTTCGCGCGCACATCCCTTCACATCCGCCTGAGTGGATATGTCCAGGACATCTGGCTTGAAGGAAGCTCTCGGTTTTCGGGGCTATCGTTCGCAGAAGCCGTCCTCTCCTCCCACGACTCTGGCCGATGGGTAGCTGATTTAGATGTGCTACATGGCGGTAACATGCAACGGTTCAAGATCATCCGAGCTCGTGAGGAGTGTCCGGGGTGCTGCACAGTCGGCGAGCCTGTCGACACTCAGCTTCTCACCGTAGAGAACTGGGAGGAACTCCTCGATCTTCCTGAAACTCCAGTGGTATTCAAAGCGCACGGAAACTGGCAAGCTCGCCTTGCTGCAGTCGCGATTTGCCTCCGTGAGGGCCACACTACCCTTCTCTTTGGAAGTCATGGATGCTGGGATTGCGCATTTGATGAACTATACGAAATGGTCCCTGACATCAAATTGCGTCCTACTAGAGGTCAATCACCCAATCCAATAGAATCCGCGGACTTCTCATTCGACGATGCCAGCATGGAGAGGTTGGCAGTGTCAGAAAAGAGCGAGCTTCTGGGGCACTGGCTTTCTCCAGAGCCTCCAATTTTGGAAGAGAGCGTTAGCTCGGACTGCGATGATCACTCTACCCGTTCCAAGCCTGACCTCGAGGGGGACACAGCGGAGGTGGTTTCAAAACCAGATTTCATGCATCATAAGAAGACTGGCGGACAACTAGGTGAGGTTGTCGCTCCAGATGTGGAGATCCTCGCGGAGGAGCAATCATCTAAGAATGGGTCCGAAGAACAAGGACACCAAGTCGGTAGGAATATGTCGCGAAGGAGTTCGTTTGCGTCCTCCTCTTCAGGTCCATACAAAGGTAACAGCGGCGGGAACCGTGCTGTTGTTTTTATTCTTTAGGTCCAGATCATCGACAGTCGCGACGACTCTACACACATAGCCTAATCATATGGAGCCTATAACACATATTTAGAGACCGAGCTATCTCTCTAATTTATAAGCTTCGCACTGAGTCGATCAGAGTTTTCCAGCGCCGTCTGCTTCAGCGACCGGCTAGAAACCGTATTCCGCGCTGCAAAAGTAAGATGCTACCGTGACTAAGTCCTGTTGGAGGCCATGACTGAATTAATAAGTACACGCGATAATTTACACAGAGAGAGGCTATTGAGAGAGTTACGGAGTGACGGGTAGGTAGACCATGCAAGCATATGTGTCAGAGAAACAAAAATGATTTGGGGGTTGGCTAACGCCATTGTGACCGAGGTTACAGGACAGGGAACTAATATGGACACACAAAATGATTTCCAAGGGGCTGTAGACATTGGTTGCTGCTGGGATCCACATGATTCGGTTTCAGTAGTAGTCGGGAGAGCTGCCCCTTGAGGGTGAATGAGGCTTTGCCACTCACTTAATATAGCATGGAGGGACGTCGTATTCCACTTTATCTTGCTTCGCCGACTAGGAGCTCGAGTTAATGATCAACGAAGGAAAGTTTAGTAAGCATTCACTCTACAAGTTAGTTATCAAAGTTCTAGAGCTTGCAATATATAAGAACCTGAGTGGATTCGAACAAGCAGTCATAACTGTCCTGTGATGCTTCGCTTTTTGCATATTCTTTCTCCTGTGATCGGCCAATATTGTCCACAAAGTTCAGTACCACTTCGTTCAGCGGTGTAGGTGTTTCAGCCAACAATGTCATTCCAGTAGAAGTTGAATCCTACAGCCGGCAGCAAAGGAGGCAATTCATTCAACACTTTCTTTGCCCACTCATTCTCAGCATCAAAATCTCCATGAATTCCCAGGAGGTCCGTTGGCCGGGGCTGCTCGCCCGGAAAAGGTCCAGGATTCCAATTCTCCCGCGCGATATTCTGTCCAGAATTGCGAAACTCGTCAAGCCTCTCATCTTCCCACACGGACTTGAGCAGCTGGCACTGAGCAATCTTCAGTCCTTCATCTTTCCACCACACCTCCGCGCAGTCTACGCACTGCTCCGGGATATGGTTGCCTAGGGTCTTCTGCTCCACACGGCCGTGGCCAAAGGACTTGCTAACCAATTCTAATGTTGAGGCAATTCTGCCCCGGTCAGAAAGATGCGCCACCTGATAGAGATGGCATCGTGGCCTGTGAATCGCATGACGTGATGTTCGGGGCATCGGCCCAGGCGCATTGGCAGTGAGGAGGGGATTCTCGACACCATCACCAGCCACCGTAGCGTTAGTAGATGGCAGATTAAGTTCCATGTTAATTTCTTGCACAACCACCAACAATTTTTTAACCTTAGACAAGTCCTTGGCTGTCAGTCGTGCTGGCTTGTTCTCATGGAAGTCGATACCACTGAGTGGGATGGAGATGGCGTCAAACTCGCCGACCATCGTAGTATAGTCCAGGCCTGTCCAGGTCAACAGAGACGTATTCTTTCCCACACTCAGAACATCTGCTGATGTGAACCAAGAGGAGAGAATGTCTCGTTCCGGGTTTAGTAAGTGGGGGACTAGGCATCTAAGCTGCTTCGTGCACCTTAGCACGACCTCCCTCGCTTCACGACAGGCTTGCTCAAGCTTCCATATTCTCGGCAACTCCCGGTTCCATTCCCGACCATATGAAGTGGTGCGTATGGTGCGTCGAGGTAAAGATTCTTTCCAGATCTTGAGTCGCAATTCTGCTGGAAGGTTAGGGAAGTGGTGAAAGGTCTTTCCCTTGGCTGGATTCTTTTCGAGTTCTTGGCTGCACTCTTGGAGGGCAACAATACTCTGGAGCCACGCATGAGCTTTGGGAGGGATGCAATATTCTCCTAGGATCTCCTTCAGAACGTGTAGGGGTTGCGCCTGCGGTTTCACCAGGTCAGGGTTAAACCATTGGGACTGTCTTATATGCGAACAAGACGAGACCATGGCGGAATATTTAGAATGTAGGCGGTGGATAATATTGATTCGATTTTGGTATCGTATTCTAGTGCAGTTTACATTCATGTGATGGTTTTACTGCTATTGTGGTCTCTGGTCTCCTGCATGCTTATATAGGAGTCGGGGGACATGCTGGCTTTATAACTAAATGTCGGCCATCTCAACCGTCTCGCATGACTTTGATCGGCCACAGTTTGCTGTTGTGCTACGCGTTGACTCACTGCATCCAGCATGTACCGTATTATTTCAAGCACTTCAGCTACCCACGATATACCCAATAAAATGGGTTCACCAGCATGCACGCCTACGCTAGCGGGATGCAGCCACTGCCCTGCCACTGTCTTATATCGCGCCCATTGGATCGGGTAGCCCAGCACCGCCCCCGGCCGGGTTACAATTGAACCATGCGAGCTAAGCCTAAGTGAACCATTGGAGTCACTGTGTATGCATGAGATTGTGACACTTTAGCATGCTGGCGGATTGAGGCGCCTTTTCATCCCAATACGCCGGGGAAAAGATCCCCACAGGCTAGGGTTCACCATGGATTTCGTCCGAATCACAGATGGAAATGGGAAAAAACCTTGCTCAGCCCAAAAAGTCCCACCGACGAGACCCGTTGTAGTTTGACAGTCTATTGATAGGGAGTGTGCAAGGACGCGTCATTCTCGTTGAACCGATAGTGGTAGATAAATGCTTAACTGAATTCTCGGCTGACTAGAAGCACTACTTCCATGCGAGGCAATTATATTCACATTTAGCCCATCGCAAATCCGCCGATTACAAGGTACGGCAGGGACTAGTCGTAGGTCGCTTCAGATTCATCCTACACAATGCTCGAATGAGGAATACTCAAATGCGGAAATCGAAGTTCCATTACGCCAACGTTTTGCCCTCCCACGTCTCCTTCACCACGCGCCAATAACGCTCAGGATCGCTCTTGGCGTGGGCCACATGACCGCTGCCCTCAAACAGCTCTCGTCTCCACACGATAAATCCTTTCGCCTCCGCCTCGTCTGCATGAGTTTCAATGGCGGTTTTCGAGACAATCTTGTCCACGTCGCTATACATATAGGTCCGCCGCGTCTCAAGGTTTTTGGCTGGGTTGTTATGCGCGGTAGCCCATATCTTCTGGGTGTCTGGCGCTATGGCTAAAGCTGAGATGCACAGCCAGGATATGATGGCCAACACGTGTGATAGCGGAATGGCCAAGAGGTATTTTATCAGTCCGTTCTTTACCCCAGCAACAAGGACATTGGATGCAAAAGAATACGACCAAACGCCCGGTGTCGAGTCGAAGATCGTCGCGTGCTTCGGTACAGGTGAACCATAGAGGTTGTAAAGGTGATAGAGTGAGGATGATCCCCCGCCAGAAAAAGCGTGGATAAGGAGGCGCATCCCCGAATGCGTACCATCGCCTAGGACAGTGCGCAGGGGCAGAGCAGCAGCCTGCGCATCTCGGCGTCCAATACTCGCGACTGAGAGCCCAACAGTCCGTGCTTTTACGAGCACTATAGCCGCTCGAGGAAACACGATACGGTACCTTTGGGCGAACCAAGCAAGGTGAGCGTCCCGAGCATCCATCCAACCAAGCAAAAGGACGACCGCGGGCTCTCGATCTTGTTCTATTGTCGGGGCCGATGTGGTTCTGGATATAGTAGGGAGGTCGGGAGGCTGATAGAAGAAGACAGTGTCGGACAGTTTCTGCATGAAGGAAAGCGGGTCCGCCGTTTTAGTTGCCATTTTGTCAGTCGGCGAGCAGGCTTGATAAGCACCGCGCGGGCCTTAATAGTCGATCCTAAAAGCGATAAAGTTGCGGGTGGTGTAATTGTTGAACCCAGGAAACGAAGAGTGAGAAAGGGGGTGAGAATCCTTCGACTGAGCACAAGCTTGTTGGTTCAGCTAATTCAGGCGGTAGGATCCCTATCAACTGTGTCCGTCGGCATTAGACCGAAATGGGCTGCCTAATCGCATACTAGCGCTGGAGAGGCTTATCCGCGATAGGGCAAATGACATTTCCGAGCAGAGCGACTCGCTTCCTTTCAGATTAGGGCATATCAAAAAGTAAATACATGTGAAATGAAGCCATCCGCAAAGTAGTAGTGGTAGGCACCTCCGTATCGTATGGCTATATTCGTTGCTTGAGGCTCGGCAAGAGCTCCACCTCTGACTGGGCTTGATCCGAGGCAAGGTAAGGTGCCTCCGCCTATCTAATGCAAGGGTTCCTGTATTGGAGGGTAGGCCATGCCGTACGCAGAGACAAGCACGTATCATGCAAAGCGGGCAAGGGTAAGGTAGGATAGGCGACCCCTCCTTTCCCACCTTTTGCGACCCCGCATTCCTGATGCTCCTGACCCAGCCCCAATCATTGCCGAGGCATTCGCCGTGGTCTAGAATGCTAGACTTATAATGTATAATGTGTACGTTCTGTTTCGTTAGAATATATCCGAGAACTAAAGTTGCATTGCCCCGACTGTTGCCATCTCTCGTCTAGCAGTTCCGATTAGCTGCGGCCATCTTCGTTCGCCCGCCTCAGCAAGAGCAATGATTGAGAGGGAACGGTGCAATACACACCCGTTGACGAACGTTTACCATTTTGTCTGATAGCGTCCAATTTCATTTTCTTGCATTTTTGGTGTATTGTAAAACTACCTGGGAAGCACCAAGATGACTAGACCGCAGACACTCGACCAATACTCTGAGAGCCGGGGCCAAGATGCCCTCGAAACTCATATAGCCTGGAATGCAGACGCTGATGTACCGTTGATGGGTCACCACGAAAGCCGGAAGTGGTCAACTGAAGAAGAGGATCAAGTTTACCGACGCTGGGGGCACTTTCACTTTGCCTACCAGCAAGTTTCAGGAATTTTGTCTTTTCGATGGGTCCTAGAGGTACTACTATTTTTGATAATAATTGGCTTACTGGCGGATAAGTCCTACTCCTCGACGAAACCACACGACGAATTCGAATTCGCAGGTGATATCACGGGGTTTGCGCCAAAGAGTAACAGCCAATCCTTAGGCCAAATATTGGATAATTAATTAGCTGACTCTGTGAACAGTGTCACAAGAGATCAAGGTCTTTTCTCCGGACCCTGGTTTCGTTCCCGAAAACGCAACCGACTTTTTTACCGATGCCGTCAAGAAGAAATGGCTGGGTATTGTTCCCAGTAGGTGTGACGCAGTAGAATGACCCGCTCCTGGTGGTCGTTGACGAGATCAAATAGAAGGTTTGGGATTCGTAAAGGTTGAACAGCCAGAAATGTACCGACATCTCCCCACTCCCATAGAAGGTAAGGATTCATATCTGCTACCGTATAACTATATAACTATCAGTGCTAATATTACGTCCTAAGGGCTGTTTCCCACAACCTTCACCACCTCGATGACGCATCAACTGCATTGTCTCCATTCTATCTCTCAAACACTTGCTGCAATCTCGTCCGGCAACCCCGATAAGTACCCGCACAAACCTTATTGGCACTTAGCGCACTGCATAGATATGATTAGGCAAGGCATAATGTGTTGCGGAGACATAGCGCTGGAGGGGCAGGAAACAACATTTCCGGAAGGAGTTGGGGGTACTGACGGCTGGGATGCTACGCATGTGTGCAAAAGCTACGATGAAATTATCTCATATCTTGAAAAAGAACGGCAGAACTCAGACCGCTGGATCTAAAAGATCAGATGGGAAGGCTCACGCATTAGTTATCAAGCTATAACAGCGACACAGCCCCAGGCTTGCTGTCATGGGCGTAGGAATCTCCAGCTAGCCAATATGAATAAAAGTCGAAGGAGTAGCAATACTCGTGACTTTCTGGTTCATTCTTAGTTGCCTTTTCGACGAGATGAGTTCCACTTTTCTGTTCTGGTTTGTCAGCTATAATATCTAACATGACGACTCCGGAAGTAAGTGAGAATTGCCTGTTACTAAGTTCACTTCATCTTTGATGGTGCATGCTGGTGTAGATCATTCAAAGCGGATTGGGTGGCCTCGGGCTGAACATATTTATTGGGCACAACTGTGGTCACCAGTATGCCAGGTGTTCGCATGATTCGCTGCTTGTCGTTGCCACTCACTGAGATAACGCCCAATAAGATAGCTTGCGTAGAACTCCAATGTAAGCCGCATCAGCACATATTAATATTCTTAGCTCTCCCAACCCAGTGAACGATTCTCTATATTATTTGAGAGGAAATAGAGAAGGAGGGGAAAAAAGGTTATTCCAAGACTCTTTATCTACCTTAAGCCATGCCGACATAAAAGGTACTCTTCGTTGGTGCTACGGGATATCATGGCGGCACCATCCTTGGTTTCCCTGTCAAGAGTACGGAGCCTAGCCTTAAAGATCTTGTCTTCGACCTGCTCATCCGAGGGGAAGGAAAGGCAGAGAGGCTAAAATGTGTTTACGGAGATCGAATCCACTCCATTCTATGGAAAGGGTTGGCCGATGTGACCTTCATCGCTAACACAGCCGCTGATTACAGCTTGATCATCAACGCAGGGGTGGAATTCGGGGTTTAGGGGCCTAAAGCGTTCGCAACGGGGCTATCACGCCAGCTTCCGCTGGGCGGGCCTTTGCCGTGGGTGATCCACATATCTGGAACAAGCAACCTCTCTGACATGCCCCTATCCGTGCAGGCCTTCCCAGACCAGAAATGGAACGATGCCAATCCGTAAGCCGTTTACGAGTTCGTCAAAGTCGAGGATAAAATACAACCGTACCTTCAGCGCACAACCGAACTTGCTGTTCTCGAGACGTCCCAGGAACATTCTGTTGATATGTGATATCCTCGGGCGTCCGGATCGCTGCATAGGCTTCGAGAGCCATGGACGCAAAGCTTTGTTCCGGAGAGAACTTCCCTGGAGAGCTGTAACGGGTCCTTAACATAGGCCGTGGTCAAAATAATGCCCCTTATCAATTGCCAATAACTGTACTGCAGAACATGAAGTATTTGGAAGATGTATTGGTACGTGACAACGCTCCCAGCACACCATTAAACATCAATTCCTTTGCTTCACGATAGTGATAGAGACTATCTAACACCTTTGAGCCGTCCAAGGGATGTATAACTCCCGCATGACTAGAGGGATCTATGTCAACAGCGTTGTGGATATGGATTACAGTGGTGGTCAATGCTCCTGGATTAGCATACCAGTCATATTTGGTTGGCATGCTATTCATGCTTGATTGGAATGCTATTCTGGCCCCATTGGCATGCTTGACATGTTCATGTGGCATATTTTATAATTAACTTTGTGGGAAGACGAAGGCCATATCCAATCATGAACCTAGCTGGCTGGCATCTGTCGCGAAAAGCGTCTGCAGCTAAAGCCTGCAAGGGACTGGAAGCTTTTATCGCGTTCCAGGCATCGATTTGAGCCCGAGCACCTGCCTAAGGGTAGCTGCCTAGATGTAGTGAGATGGCTAGGTAGATAATTGAGTGTTGGCCCGCTCTGCCAGCCCTGTTTCGCCACAAACTTACTTCTTCTCAAACGGCATAAAGTGGAGAGTTTCTCGAGCACCAGTCTTGGTGCCGTTATTGTCGTACATTCGCATTCGCATTCATGCTTTGTAAAACGATAGCAACATGCCTTCTCCAGTCCTGACCTGGATTACAGCGTCGCTCGCTCTCCTCGGTGTTGTACACGGAAACATTAGCGTCAACCCGTCACAAAGCATCCAAGCAGCCATCGACGCTGCAAAACCAGGCGATCAGATCATTGTTCAGGCGGGCACATACTATGAGCAGCTAACAATCTCCAAAAGTCACATCAGTCTAGTCGCAGAGAAAGGAGCAGTACTCAAGCCACCGCGGAAGAAACCAGCTATTAGCAATGGTTGTGTGGGATTAGCTGGCAATAACACAGTCGCAGGTATCTGCATTATTGGCACTGGCGTGAAGCTAGCACCCTTTCGGAGCGAACACCGCAAAGTGTCGTCGGTGGGATCCTTTGTCGAAGGTGTCAAGGTTAGCGGATTCTCTGTTCAGGGCTTCTACGGTCTAAACATCGCCGTGGTTGGGGCCAAGAACACTGAAGTGCGGAATAACACGGTATCAGACGGAGCCTACTACGGCATTCTTACAGTAGGCTCAAAGGGCTCCATTGTTGCACATAACACAGTCAAGGCGAAATCGATCATGTTCATCGGCATCTGTATGGACGACAAATCAAATGTCTCGGTCACTCAGAACACCATCTCCAGCTATGCCATCGGTCTCTGTATCGAGACCAACGGTGCCGATGTGAGCAATAACAAGGTCAACAAATGTTGTTTCGGCGCCTACGTTGACCCATTCGTGAGCGGCGCTCAGGTGACGGGAAATCAGTTCGGCCCCTCCCCGCGGAACTGCTCATCGCCTGCTCCTGTCTGGGCTGCCGGTGTTACCATTGCCGGCGCCGTCAATACCAATGTGTCTCGCAACACGATCACAGGCATATCAGATGGTCATAATCCCAAAGGGCTCGCGGTGGGCATCCTCGTGTACGACGATACATCCGGCGCGAAGGTTGCAACTGCTAAAAACAACCATATCACTTACAATACTCTGTCCAAGAACGACCAGGATGTGGCCAACTACTCAAAGGGAAATAATCAGATTGATCATAACAACTAAACTTGCTAGGGAAGAGCAGTGCGAATCTCATGGCTGCTACCGTCTTGTAGTCATACCACAAATCATTCATTGCTATTTCGATCACGTATTATATGGAAACAGCTCCTTATCAGATTTCTTGACACGAATTACAAACCTAGAGCTACAGAACGCACAAACTTGGTATCCCTGGGCGTCTATCTAGGTAGTTAATCTGGTAGCTAGTACAAGTATATGATCGCCGGTCAAACTTATTGGTTTGCAACTAGGCTATTCTTTCTCTAAACCACCCCATTTGATATGTCGGTCGGTCGATGTCGTGTAAAATCGACTGTATGGAAAGGCATATATGGATTTAATTGCGTATTGTACTATCTAAAGACTCTATAAACGAGATCGAGCTGCTGGCAGCTGTATATATGTGTGTGTAGGAAATCCCCCTGGCCAGATCAGTGGCCAGATCCAGCACTCCTTAGATTCTCTTACCAGATGCTTTGATCAACTTAGACGGATCGTATCGACGCTATGAGCGAGACCTCGCACAACTTATTCCCCATTGCACGATATACTCGAATTATCTAGCTAATGATCGAGAGGTATATTGAACACTAATGAAGCTGTAAGAATGTAGTATGCTTGCTGAGTTTACTGGACTAGTGGTCCCGGGATGGCCGACTGAGGATCTGCACGAATTTACCTGTACCCAAGTCCTTTCTAGATTGAGGTACCTACTCCAATAAAGGCGGAGCCGAGGCAGGATGGTGGCATTTCGGGAGTATTGCCCGACCAGGGCCAGGGCTAATCTAAACAAGTACACTCGAACGTGATAAAACCGTCAGTTGATAGCTTACTAATAAACGATAATCAGCGATGCGTTTAATAGTTACTGTTATTACCATCTCGGATTTAAGTGCTAATCGAAGATATGTATTTTAAATATAACTTTCAGCGGCTCTAGTGCTGATGGGTTGCCTAGCCAGGTCGGGGATAACCAACCTTCTTCCCCTAACAATTTCGTTGCCACTGAGTGTCGCTTTTTGTTAGCACAGCCTCAATTCTGAGTCACACAATAAAACGCGGGGTGACTTAAGAACGAAGTACAACGATCCTGCTTTATTGAATTGTTCCATCGATCGACTTTTCTCTCTTTTCAACACCGACACGGCTAGGGCACTTGACAAATTCAATCCCAATACAATGTGCGGGCATGACGAGGAGGGCGCCTCGGCGCTAGGATCCTCGCACCAAAATCGGGGTCCATTTCCATGGCACATTGGCGTTTTTGACGTACACAATCATATTGCCGAGCGTCCGCTCTCGGTGGCCAGCTTATCCAACATGAAAACTCGCGGGGTTTCAATCATGGCAACTCGGACACAGGATCAGTCAATCGTTTCGGAGATTACGGCATCACACAGACTTGAGAGTCCTGAATGTCTCTCACGGAAATCCATAGCCGTTGTTGCCGGATATGGACGCCACCCTTGGTTTTCACACGAACTTTACGACGACAACAACCCTGAGCCAACATATGTGAAGTCCAATGACATCGAGCTCGCAAAGCAGAACCATTACAAGGCAGTCCTAACACCAAGCCCCGAAGATCCAGCGTTCCTGGCGGATCTCCCGACGCCCATTCCACTCTCCAGCTTCATTGCCGAGACGAGGCTCCGGCTCCAGGCTGACCCACTGGCTATAGTCGGCGAGATCGGGCTTGATAAAATTTTTCGGCTACCGATGCAGTGGGAGCCTGAGGCTAAGGCCGTGCGAGATCCAGCTCGTACACCCGGTGGTCGAGAGCGAAGACCTCTTAGTCTACACAAGATCCAGATGTCACACCAGAAGGCTATCCTCCTAGCTCATCTAAAACTAGCAGGTGAGCTTGGGAGGGCTGTTAATTTGCATGGTGTGCAAGTGAACGGAGTGCTCTACGATCTTTTGGCGAGTAACTGGAAAGGCCACGAGATAAAGAGCCAACGTTCACGACAAAAACGGCAAAAAGGGCCACCCGTGGATACTGCAGGCGATAATCGTCAGAAGCCCTTCCCTCCTCGTATTTGCCTGCACTCATTCAACGGCGGGTCAGACGCAGTGAAGCAATACCTCAGACCTTCAATCCCGGCTAAGATTTTCTTTTCTTTCTCTAAATGCCACAATCTCAGTACGGAAGTGGCAAGGAACAAGACTGAGGATGCCATTAAGACAATACCAGATAATCGAGTTCTTGTAGAAAGCGACCTTCACAGCGCTGGGGAGATAATGGACAGAGATCTAGAGGATATGTATCGAATCGTTTGCGACGTGAAAGGCTGGGATCTAGAGATTGGGGTGCAGAAGATTGCATCAAATTACCATGAGTTTATATTTGGATGAGATCAAACTTAATCTGCTTAGTCTTAGAACTAATTGCCCTATGAGTCTAGTAGAATAGTCTGAGGTAAGACGTAAGACCTCATTCTAGTTTATCGATGGTTAGTTACTATTTTTATATTCTAATCCGCGATCGGTGTCTGGGAGGTCCACGGGATTTCACGGACTATATGAATTAGTACATTATTTCGGTTCCTGGCTTACCAGTTGTTTTACTCAGAATTGGGAGAGTGGTTGGCTTAGCATTCCTCTACCGTTATCCCTGAATGCCCTTCACATTTATATCTTTAGCACGCATATCAATCGAAGGGAAGCTTTCAAAAATGGCAATTTATAGGGTCTTCCTATTTGGTAATCATCTCTCAAGTCAAAGTGTTCGCACCCTTTCGACAACTATTCTGCCAAGTTGTCTACTTATATGTAACCTGCATACCACCGGGAAGTGCTTTAAGCCCTGAGAAAGTTGTTAGATATTAGCGTTATTTTCGAGGTTCCTAGGGTAGACTCACAATTTCCGTCTCTGCCGACATCTTCACCTTCCACCTCTGTCTTTTTGGTACAAGCTGCAGCATCCTTGCTGGACTGTGTCTTTAGCGCATCGCAGGCGTCATTGACGCAATTCTTTCCCAGAACTGCGTCCATGCCGCGCTGCAAAGCATCGCCCTTCCATCCGAATAGGTAGTCTCCATGCTGACCGTGGCCGGTTCTGTATACACCCAAGTCAGTCATTACACATTGGTAATAATAGCTGGCAGACACGGGGTGAACAGGAAGAAATGCTGGAGCCCGTACGCATCACCAAAGCTGTAGACAAAAGGCTGCTTTCCACCCTCGAAATACTTGGGGTCGTTGAACTGCTTTGTATCCCATTGAATCTCGTACATGAGTTGCGGGATACGAACGGGATGTGTGCTAGGACAGGCATCATTTGCGAGAACATTTTTACTGGGAGAATAAGCGATGTGACTTCTGTGATCCGGGCTATCGAGGTTTTTGCCGTCCCAGCATGAGGGGAAGATAATAGATGCTCGGATACCGCCAGGGCAAACTTTTGTCGGAAGCTCAGACGTATCTTTGGAATCACATGGAGCACCTCCGGCGCCGTTGCCATTACACCGGTGGCAGATTCCACGATAAGTTCCGGTCTTGCTACGGAGCTGAGGGTCTCCGGCAATCATTCGGAACCCCTTATAAATAGCGTCAGAATTATTGCTCTCGGTCGGAGACAGGAGGTTTTTATGCCGCTTACCGGTTTGAAAGCAACCGTCTTCCCGCTTCCACCGTAAGGGCTCATATAGTAGATTGTCAAGCCACCGCCAATCGGTTGTTTCACACCATCAATCCCCGTAAAGCCGTATTGCTGCGGTACCATCTTGTATGAACCGTTCTCAGGAGACCTGAAATATAAGCTTGCAGTCCAGTAGTTGCTAAAATCCTCTGAGAAGGTACACGAAGTGCAAGTGGAGGCTGTAGATGGATCCATGACGGTGTGATCCATCTATTTGCTCTTGTAAGTCACGTATGCTTATGTTAACGGCTCATAAGGAGAGACATTTTCCCGTACCGTAGCATTAAATGAGTTTCCTCCCACAATCTGGTGAGTATGCGAGGATGGATTCATGCCCGGGTTGACAAGAGGGTCGATGCGTTCAATAACAAGTTGAGCACAACCGAAGCGTAGCAATTTCCCGACGTTGATATTCTGCGCTAAAGTACCGCCCACCAAGAGCGTCACGAAGACGGCGAAATAATTTTGCATCATGATGGGTGAAGATGGTTTGCAGTAGCCTTGCCACGATGCAAAGGGTGGGAGCACTGTTCGGGAGGACGAATGTGCTGCCGCTTCTTTAAATGGAATTTACCGTTAGCGAACGCCTGGTGACCGGCAGATAAGCGACCTCGTCGCATAAGCGAGCTCGTCGTTGTCTAATTAGAAAATACCCGGTTGGGAAGATTCGCCCAATCGGCATAGGCGAATTGATCACTTGCAATTATAGACCCTATACTCTCCTTATAGTCTTTGACTTCATCCTTTTCGGTAGTGATTCGCATCGCCACCTAGAAGCCGGCTTTGCTTTTCCTACGACGCAGATCGATTATTTTAGTTGAAAGGATATGAGAAAAGCCTGAAAATATGGAGCTGATACTGGCTTGCGCATACTCGTACGAGAATGGGAGATACAGACGCGATCTGGATGCCTGCGCTGATTCTAAACCGTGATTTTAACAAGCTACTAAGCACTTTTCATCTCTAAATCTTTCTGTTTTAAAAGTCAAGGGCTAACAGTTATCTAACGGATCTATATATAGGTTAAAGGAGTATTCGCGGTAGCCTTGAGCCCCTTTTGCCAGCGATCTGGTGTAACTAACCATCTTTGACCCCCTAGCTTAGAACACGTTGATCTGGCGCGTTAAGGAAATGCATCGTAGGTAATGCTACCATAATCGCACGATACACATGGTACAATATAGAGATATATTGCCACAGCATACGCCCACCGGTGGGAAGAGATCAAAGTCTTGCTTCTTGATCACCGAGGAGGCATAGTGGTCATGGCTTATGTTTGTCAACTAGAGCTCCGAGGACGGTCTATTAGTAGCTAGGAAACGGTTTCCCAATGGTCGGTATCTATTTGTGGTTAGTTCTGTGGTTGGAAAATGAAACGATATGATGTTTTATTCCTTTCACAAGAAATTCGTTGGCTAGATATTTAGCGTGAGTCTAAGCGTCAGGCGAAAGGATTGAAAGCCCTGGACACTCTATGGCAGTTAAGGCAACTCGGGTAGGCCGGCCTGCTGCCTATAGGAGAGAGTATAATCATCTCTATTTAAAACCTATTTGCTCTTTAAGGAAGAATAGGCAGCTCCTTTCACTTCTTCCTGGATGCACTGACTATATGTATCTTTCGCTCTGGTTAGATTTTCTACCATAGATGTAGGGATTGCCCCCATATCGATGACGCAGGTAATCTAGAGCAGTTAGTCCTAAGATTTTAACATCGAAGCGGGACGTTAACCTGCCATTTGAAAGCCTTCTTCTGCATATTGTTTCGCCACATCGCCGTTAGGACAATAAATTCCAGATTTCTTTCCTGCCTTATGCGCTGCCTCACGTATCCTTGAGATAGCTTGCCGGAGCTCGGGGTCAAAAGAACCCCGGACAGGATGGCCAATGTTGTTGCCCAAGTCCCAAGGACACACAAATAGGACGTCGACTCCAGGCACCAGGGCGATGTCCTCGACCTGTAGTACTCAGTAATGTGCAATGTGCATCAAAAGAGGCTCAAGAGTAGCTTACACAGTCTAGGGCCTCTCTGGTCTTAATCTTGATACAGATCAACAGCGTATTGTTGGTATTCTCGTAATATTCCCGCCCATTAATGTTTCCCGTTGCATCGAAACAGCCCTGGGAGAAAGGACTGCCAAACCCTCTCTTTCCCATAGGGGGGATTTCGCGCCATTGCACCAGTTTCTGGGCATCCGCGACGCCAAACAAATAAGGCACGAGTATGCCGTGGGCACCAGCATCCAGCGCTCTCTTCACCATCCAGTTCTCGTTATCGGCGATTCTGACGATTGGAGATACTCCCCAATTGAGGCAATAGCACTAATTGACTCGTGCATACTCGAATCTGCGGAAGCGTCAACCGAACTGTCCTCGGATGCACCAAACTACCCCACGCTCCATACCCGAAATATTGCCATGCTCGCAATCGATCAGTACCCAGTCGAAGCCAGCTCGTGCGATGGCTCTCGAAAAGTTGGCACCAGGCAACGTCTGCCACGCTCCGAAGGAGACACCGGATTCTGTATTACGGGCCGCGCGAAGGGTTGCTGCTTTCTGTATCAAAGCCGCCATGATGACCAAGACGAGGGAAAGCCCTCTGACACGTTCGGATCCACCAGGCAGCTTTTGAGATGTGAGATGAACAAATAAGCGTCAACGAGAAAGGCAACGAAATGGACGTGCGATGCAGAGGGATCAGCCACGGATAGGACGTGAGATAAAGTTGACGAGGCGTGCTGCAGCTCCTAACGGGTTTGGGTTCGAGCCTCTTACCGCAGTATTTGTGTACAGGATGTCATCGATCTGATTTTGTCCTCCTGCTTGGCCGCCCACGCCGTTTAGTAAATGGGAAGATGGTCGATGAGAATACGAAGTATGGGTCTTCGGCGACCTTGAAACAGAGGTCAGGATACTGCCCTGACTATCTTGAAGGCTACCCCGAGATTCTACGTGGCTAAGCGCGAGGGCCAGCTCCGGTGGGCTTTAACTACTCCACGAAACCAAGTCGGGTGCAGTACATGTAAACCAACTACTGTACATCGAACCACGGTCCAATATGAACCGCACGGCTGCAGTAGTTTCGTCGGGACGCTGTCCTTGTAAGGAGGGACGATCGGTAGAGAGTTACATCGACTTTGGATAGCGAGGCGAGGGAAACAGCACCCTTGGGTGAACTCAACGAGTGGAGGCATTCTTAGTCGTCTCTCGTAGTACTACAACAGCCGGCGCGGTCGCTATTGTTGACGATCCTCGAAAAGTTGCTTACTGTTCCAAGACTCGTCAAGCCTACAGCCGGAATAATTTACGTGGAGTGCGAGTGGCTGATCGTGGAACCCGGCTCTGTATCATCCCAATAGCAATGTCGGCAGTTTGGCTTACCAGACAATCAAGTTGCGACAACTTCGGTTCGATGTTTTTTTGGTCATGCAGGGGGCGATACGGTTCGAGTGGAGCACTGCCCCCACGCTATTGACTTCAAGGTCAATGACTGACTCGGGGATCATAATGCGGAGTGGATGTTGGGGAAGAGTGGGGGTGGGGGGAAGGCCACTCCCCACGCCATCTCGTTGACGAGTGTCCCCCTCCCTCACGTGGTCTATGTACATACCGAGGCTAAGCCCGTCTCCCAAGGAAATCGCCGCTCGCCTTTTCGTTTGCAGCGCCCTTTCAATATGGCATAGCAATCGGTTTCGTTTGCACGGCCTTTGTCATCTAGCTAACAAGACGGTGCGGACATAGTGGCGAGGCTGGAAGTTCAGTAAATCGTGCTTAACGAAAAGGCGCGGCCAACGGGCTAGTCGCCCACGTCCATCTTCACCTATCAGCGGTGAGAGGAATAATCATGGGATCTTAGAGAGCTCCACTATAAGCACGAAAGACTGGGTCACTTGTGATCGCGTCCTGTTTTCCGATAGATCAAGACGCGGCGGCTACCCAAGTGATGTTGACGGCGTTGTAAAACCCATGGTCAGGAACTCTGCGCGACACTGAGATTAAGCTGCGAGGCAGGAGCCACGCACCGAGCTTGGGGCCCATCGCTAACACTGTCTCGGAGCCTACTGGCGGGCTTGTCCCTGTGCGCCGTAATATTAAGATACTTTGTCCAAACAGCATAGCATCTAGTCACCAACCTGTTCGTTTGCCTTGCAGGCGACATGGGCGCATATACAGAGGCGGCTGGTCGGTAGGAAACGTGTCGGGCAAGCGGCGTTTCAACCTCTAAGTTTATTAAATAGCATCTTAGAGATAAGCTGGAAGAAGGAATATGGCTAAAATTCTTGAATATTTTGTTTGGCTATATTAGCTAGGATTCCGTTGTCCGCAGCATCTTGGTAAAAGCCAAGGTCCGGCCTGGCTATGAACACAATCTCGGAGAACGACTGCAGGCTCAAGGTTTTGCAGCGAGCAGAGGGGTACTCTCCTACCCGCGAGGCTTCAGTTGGCGGAGAAAAGGAGTGGCAACATGGTCTACAGATTAGGCGCCCCTGCCATCCCTGCCATACTACCATACCGTCTCCAAACCAGAGACTTAGCCGGCATTGGTGGATCAGTCTGCGATGAGGCCGCTGGTGTGCTCAAAGTATGGAATATGACTCGGGCCCGCGATGGTTTGATTCGCACAGGGCCCCGGTAAATTATAGGAATATACCTCCAAGCTCCATTCAAGCATAGACTACTGCCCATCTCGGATATCCCGCCGCTCTCCTTTCTGTCTCCTTCCGCCTGGGAAGAAAGAGCACGTGCACGCGGCGTGCCACCCATCGCTTGGCAGCCTACAGCTCCCTTGGTTTCCCAGAGCCAGAAGACAACTACAGGCTGTCGCGGGACCTATATACTCCTTCTAGGCGTCTCACCTGGGCCCTGTCGTAGCCGTGGTGCTCTAGGCCCTGGCCACGCTATGCCATGCTGCATTGGGGTGAGAGCGATCGTGGAGCTTCGGCTTTGCGCTACTAGCAGAGTGGTGCCGGAGCAAACCCTACCATTGGCTCATAGTATGCCTTGGGGCGGAGGGGTATGTCCGTGCTACGGAAAATTCACCCTCTTTTTGCCCTTGGAACACTTCGCATGTCGACACAAAACGGCCTGGCCAACAGCTTGGGTTTCCTGAAGTATTCCCACCCCTTCGACGAAAACGATTCAATCGCAATTTGCCCCCGAGGCGCCCACATTTGCCGTAGATGCAATCGCGGATCTGGGACTGGGTCACACCCACACCACCGGCTCGTGATGCGACATCACAATCGAGCGAAGCCCAAACTCCGCTTCGAGTGCGCGCATCCTGGCTGTGGTCGGAGCTACTCGCGGGCAGAGCATCTGCAGCGACACCAGCTCAATCGTACGCGACGTCGCCCCTCGCTGCAGTGTCTGGGGTCGGCTAACGAGCAAGCAGATTACCCTAGCGAGATCTTCACGTGCGATCACCCGGGATGCTTGCGCGCCTTTGTCAGGCGGGATCTTCTCATGCGCCATCGCGAGCGCCATGAAAGCCGCCACGGATCTGCTGATGGCCAGCGGATGACGTCGCACGCCACCCCACCCGGTTCGAGCTCACATGCGTCCGATGACGGCGTAAATAGTCCCCCGGCCGGTTCGGCCGGCTCGAGTAAGGGCGCGGGCAGCCGGGGCACACGGTTGGCTGCTGAGATGGAGGTGTCGGGACCGCCGCGAGGGAGGCGTGGTAGCACACATCCCCGGCCAGCCCCGTACCCGGCACCTATCGGCCGTCTATCTACGGTGACGGACTATGACGGCGGCGACGAAGGCGTACCTACTCCGTACGTCAATTATGCGCCAGCAGCTGAGGTGGCTGAGAATGCCCTCGGCCCCCTCGGCTCGCCCGTTCTGACACGTGGTGACCTCTTGGTGGCGGGCGCCTCTGGGACCTCCCAGACAACCGACAAGCACATAGACGACGACACATCCACTGCGTTCTCGCTCAACAGCCTGCCAGGGCAGGGCTATCAAGCCGCCCCGACCACACCTGCTAGGGATGAGCTCACAAGCTGGCTGTTCGACGGGCATCGGCAGCCCATCCATTTTCCGCTGCACATGCAAACCAGTCTCGGGCATCCTGGCTTTAGCGACAGCATCGCCGGCCAGACGTACTTCACTGGCCACTTGTGGGATGATACGCACTCGGTGGCTGTGAATCAACTAAGGCTGGCTGACTATCCCCTCAGCTATACGACAGCCATCGTCGACGACGGGCCTCGTATTTCGCACGAAAAGTGGCTCGAGCTGCTGTCAGTAGTGGAAAAGCGTTTCAGTGGCGGGGATAACGCCTACATAAACCAGATCCGGAGCGACATCTTCCGGGGGGCCATTGACGCCGGAGAGCACATCCTGAGTCTCGAGTCAATGAGGCAGTATGTAGGGAGCTACTTCCGTAACTTCCACCCACAGCTGCCGATCCTGCACCAACCTACCTTCTCGACCGACGATGTGCACGAGTATTTGCTTCTCGCCGTCTTGATGATGGGGGCCGCATACCTAGACCGAGCGTGCGGCCACGCTCGAAGAGATGCAACTGCGCGGCTCGCGACGTTTATCGCCTGGCATTTGCGGTGGCACGTCTTCATGCATACCGATTTTCAGCCCCCTGCCAAGTTATGGGTGCTCCAAACGTTGCTGCTCTTGGAGATATATGACAAGACAGACGGTCCTAGGATCTTGCACGAGCGCGGCCACCTCATGTACGCGACCACGGTGAATCTAATGCGGAGGGGTACTGCACTATTTGACGGGGCGAGCACGGAAACGTCTCGGATTCCCGCAAGCCCGAAGGAGTGGTGGGATCGTTGGATCACGGCTGAGGCCACCCGGCGGGTTGCGTACGGTGCATTCTACTTTGATGCCATCGACGCGGCAGTCTTCGGACACGCCGCCACCATGGTAGTCCACGAGATACAGCTTCCTCTCCCATGCGACGATGCATTGTGGTCCGCCACGTCCCCGCTCGAAGCTGCCCGCATCCAAGCCAGCCTCCACGCCAACGGGATCAAGCCCATCATGTTCCTCGACGGCCTGAACAGGATCTTCACCGGCCGGGAGTTGCGTACGAACCACTTCGGGCGCATGATTCTGGCGACAGGCCTGATGTCGGTCTCGTGGCACATGAACCAGCGGGACCTACAAGTATCCAGCCTAGGCGTCGATCAATCCATGGGGAGCGGCCAGTGGAGAGCAACGCTCTCCAAGGCCATCGAATTCTGGAAGAAAGACTTTGATGAGCATATGGAGCATGCGCGAATGGCCACGCTGCCGTGGCAGTATGGCGAAGGCAGTGCGGGGAACGAAGCCGTCGCAGAAACAGCCAATCTCTGGTATCATATCTCGCATATCACTATGCACGCGGAGATCTACGAGCATCAGATATTTGCCGGGGTGAGGAGGGTACTAGGTCGCCAAATTTCCGAGGCTGATGTTCCGCGGGTGAGGCGCAAGGTGTCCGATTGGGCTACGAGGCCCGGCTCCAGCATTGCCGTGTTCCACGCTCTAAAGCTGCTCCGCACCATCTTCTGCCAGCCGAGCAACGTTGGCGTGCGAAGGGACTACGACGCGCGTGATGACATGCTACTACTCCGGCCGTGGTGCGCATACATAGCGTCCACTATCGTCTGGTCGTATGGCCCTCATCTCTGTGGCAACCGTGAGACTGGTCTCCTCCCTCCTCCCTCCTTGCTAGTTGCCCCACGTGTATGATGCTGACAAAGTTGCTCCAGAAGGTCCATCGACGGCCCTCTCCGTCAGAGTCCAGGATGTTGAAGAAGCAAGCTTGGATGCCGCGGCGAAGGCAGCACAGGAGCTATTCCAGACAGCCGGCGCAGTTAAGACACCCAGGGACCTGGAGGCAACTAACAATAGAAATAGCGCAGCTGGGGTACTCCTCCTCCTCTCAACAGCATTCAAGGATTCTAGATGGGAACTTTTGCGCGAGGTTGGAGTTTTGCTCCGCAACGCTGTCACTCTGTTAGAAGACTCTAACGGCGCAATCCAAGGACTTCCCGAGAAGGTCTAGCTCGCCTCTCAGAGATGTGTCACGGCCATTGGGAAATCTGCTTTTGAAGAGCGGTAATGGTAAATAAGCAAAATAGAGACTACTTAGGAAAGTACATGGCTAGAGTCCTCAGTTCTAGGTTTGCTACGCCACGAGGTTTCATGACACTGGGGTAGGGGCTATAGATATATCTCTTTGTAGTCGCACTATTCTCCTCCTACTAGTTCCTGAGGCAAGCAGCAAGTTTCGAGAATTACCGAAATTGGATGGCCCATGACAATTATTCAAGCCTCACATTCCATTTGTGTTTTGTTAGTCCACGTATTTGGTTATTCTTGGATCGCGTTGGTCGAGACCTGCATGCAGAGGGGTAGAGGGCGAATAACGAGCGACATCGAGCTATGGCGACAGATACTATTCTAAACATGCAATTTAATGGTTGTCCCTCGGAGCCCGTTCTTTCTGGGCAATGCGCTGGAATTGGACCGCACGCTTCATCACCATACCCCCGCTCAGGCCTCCGACTTCTCTCCTGAAAAGATCCTGCCAAGGCGTCTGACTGGGCGGGCCATGGTATCCACCCCGAGCCTCCAGCTCCTGCCTCCGGCTCTCAATTTCGGTGTCAGATATCATAATGTTGACGGTGCGCTTGTTTAAATCCACGCGCAGCATGTCGCCATCGCACAAGATCGCGAGGTTGCCGCCATCGGCAGCTTCCGGCGTTGCGTTGAGGATAGACGGGCATCCAGAGGTACCAGACTGCCTCCCATCGCCGATGCAGGGCAAATCTCGCACGCCCTGCTTGAGCAGGTGTCCGGGCGCGTGCATATTCACAACCTCCGCCGCACCGGGGAACCCTAGCGGGCCCACGCCGCGCATTACGAGGATGGTCCGAGCTGTAATGGGAGCAGTCTCAAGGCGTCTGCTGTAGTCTTCAGGCCCATCGAAGACGGCCACCGGGCATTCAAATGTGTTCGGGTCGTTCGGGTTCTCGAGAAATTCCTTGCGGAACTGGGGCGAGATGACTGACGTCTTCATAATAGCCGAGTCGAAGAGGTTACCCTTGAGATGGAGGAAGCCTGCGTGCTCTTTAAGCGGCTCGTCGAATTTCTTGATAGTCACGCGGTCCCATGTCAGGCCGCCCTCCGACGTGATGTTCTCTCCCATAGTACGGCCGTTACAAGTGAGTGAGTCTGGGTGTGGGAGCCGACTAGAGGCAGCGAGCTCGGCCATCACGGCCGGTAGACCACCAGCACGGAAGAATTCTTCCATGAGCATCGAACCAGCCGGCTGAACATTGGCCAGCAGAGGAAGCGAATGGCCGATGCGGTCCCAGTCGTCAAGGTCGAGGGGCACACCGATGTGCTTTGCGATAGCGTTGAGGTGGATTGGAGCATTCGTACTTCCTCCGATAGCCGTATTGGCGGCGATAGCGTTCTCGAACGCCTCGCGGGTCAGGATGTCAGAAGGTTTACGGTCCTGCTCGACCATTTCCACGATCTGCAGGCCGGTCTTGTATGCCATCTGGCCACGCTCCCGGTATGGAGCAGGGATTGCAGCTGATCCCGGGAGCGCCATGCCAAGCGCCTCTGCCAGAAGGTTCATGGTGGATGCAGTGCCCATGGTGTTACAGTGGCCAACCGAGGGGCTCCCCTTAGTAACCATGTCGATGTATCCGTCCGTAGTGATCTCGCCGGCGGCATGAAGCTCGCGGGCTTTCCACATGATGGTTCCCGTCCCGATTCTATCGTTGTCGAGCCATCCGTTTAGCATCGGTCCGACGTTGAGGCAGATGGCCGGGATGTTCATAGAAGCCGCAGCCATCAAGCACGCTGGCGTCGTCTTGTCGCAGCCGGTCAGCAGCACGATTCCGTCCAGAGGATAGCCATGTAGGATCTCTACTAAGGCGAGATACAAGAGATTCCGATCGAGCGTGGGCGAGGGCCGCCTTCCGGACTCCTGGATCGGGTGTGTCGGGAACTCCAGCGCGACCCCGCCCGCGGTTCGAATACCCTCTCGCACGCGCTTCGCCAGGATGAGATGGTGCCTATTGCAGGGTGCGATGTCGGATCCCGTCTGTGCGATGCCAATGATCGGCTTCTTCGACATGAGCTCTTCCTTCGTGAGCCCGAAGTTAAGATACCTGTCCATGTAAACTAGGCTTAGACCATATTCGTCGTCGCGATTGAACCATTCCTCCGATCGGAGGCGTGACTGGTCGCCAACTTTGCTTCTTGAGATGAGTTGCTCCAGCTCTTTAGATCTCGCCCGTAGCTGGCGCAGCTCGGCGGCGTAGTCCTCCATGTCCGCCACGGGGCGGTCACCACACTCTTTGCTACAGCCATTGCAGGGGATTTCGCACGCCATCGTGGAAAACCAACTTCTATGCCGTTTTTATGAACACGAGAGGCAAGAGCATTCACTAACGTGGTTGAGTTGTCGAGCACAGTAGGCCGGAACCAAAGCGGATGCTTCCAGAGCAGATTGGAGGAAAAGACAAGCGTGTGATCAAGGCCGCGAGTCCAGAAGTAAATATCAGCTTCGAATCGCTCGCCCACCATGACCTGTTGCGAAACCGGAGTTGCTTCGTCATGGCTACCCTTTTAGAGGGCCCAGGAAAACAGGGTCCTTGGGGGACGTGCTAGCTCGAGCGAGGTTGAGGGATGGTCATCCTGTACCCTGCGCAGTTGGTTGTGTCATGCTACCCTCACTCATGCTGAGAACCGCCTAATTCGCCGTAGTGTGGGGGTCTAAGGGAGGAGAGGATCGCGGAATATGGATCCTCCTCAGTGTTAAGACGCGGGCTTAGCAGGCTCTAACAGGCAATTTGGAGGGCATGAACACATGACTTAACCAACGTCTCATCGAAACAGGCTTTACTGCACAGTGAGGCTGTCAGAGCTGTTCTAGAGAAGTAGTGCGGAGAGGGTGGGGTTGAGCCTGGGGGCGAGAGTGGAGTTGAGTAGCGTGGGGGAATGCGGAGTTGCCAGGGCGAGGACCTTGGTCGATTTGGTCGATTTGGCCCATTTAGCCCATAGCGTGGGGTTAGCTTCTTGGCCTCCCACCAATACACGACCTGCCCCTTTCCCTTAATGCGGGGATCTCATTGGTAGAGACTCCAGACGACCGGGCTTTGGAGGCTTTGAGCTATGTGCTAAACCCCAGATTCTTCTTGGACTACGAGCGCCCTAGGAGGGCGGTGTGTCGACGACCATGCCGTTGTCAGGGGCCCTCATCCCTTCGTACATCCCGTAACCTGTGGGATCTGGACGCAAGCAGCTGAGACTAGGACGCGCTGCCCAGGTTCCTCCCTTCGATCAGAGGGAGAGGAACAAATTATGCCTTAGGTCTCCAGGGGTCGCGCATTTGGCTATAAAACCACATGCCGTCGATTGCTGGCTGCGCATCTAACCTCGTGCTATCCTTCCGGTGCCCATCTTTGGCCGTACCGTCTTGCAAGGAAATCACTGCGTTACGCCTCAGCATAACCCAATGCCTTAGAGCCGAATATATAGTTACCCAAATACACCTTCCTCCGCCTCCACCGTTATGGCGACCGAAACAATCGCTGCCACCAGCAAGAATTCAGGCCAGTTCAACGTTGGCCGGCACCGGCGTCTGGACAGGCCTCCAGGAAGCGCTCTCGGACTGGCGTACTTGGGTGTGTACAACTTCCACGTCTCTTCCATCAGCTTCCAGAATTTTCTGCCGACGGTCATCCAAGGCCTGGGCTACGGCAATATTATCAGCCTCGTTCTGACATTCCCTCCTTACTTCTACGCTGCTATCATGACCGTTGTCATCGCATACAGCTCCGGTCGCTTCAACGAACGAACCTGGTATATCACTGTCTACAAGTGCATCGTCATCGTCGGCTTCACCCTCGCTGCTGCCACCCTCAACATTGCTGCCCGCTTGTTTGGCGTCTTCCTCTTTGCCGGCTTCACCTTTAGGGTCAACAACATCATCTTGGGCTGGGTCTCAGCTACCTCGGACAAACAAATGAAAAGAAGGCGGTAGCTATCGCGATTTCCAACTCACTCGGCAATACGTCGTCCCTCTACATGCTATATGTCTGGCCATCTTCCGACGGTCTGCGATATCTCCCTGCATGGATGGCCAGCATTGCTTGCTCAGCAGGCTGCATGGCTCTTGCATGGGTCCTGAAGATTGCATTAAAGAGGCAGAATAAGAAGATGAAGAAAGCTAACCCGTACGAGACTAATTTCTATGTCTATTGAAGCCGCGTATGGCTGAGCCACGTAGGCAACTCTACACGGGTGTTAATATGCAAGCTTTGTTCCAGTCATCTCTGTTACATGCATCTTTGTGATATTTCCTCCTTTAATTAGTATACCATAACTACCTAGATAAGTATATCCGAGTTATCAATACGGGACCCATCAGCAGCTTTGTAGAGGCCATACACGATTCTTCCCTTCTCTTGCGGAATCTGCTCCGTAGGAAACCCTTTGGGCGGCCGAGGCGAACTCCATCGGCCACAGCAGCCCGTCGTCCGGGGTAGCCATCAGATTTGTGCACTACGGAATCTTCTATACACATTTTTGATCATATTCCGGTTATTCATGGTTATAAGTTGGGGCTTTACTCTGTGTTCATACCACAACTTCACCTGCGGTTGGAATTCTACCTAATATTTAGGTATGGAATCTTGTAGTTAGACCATCTCTGGATCCATTCAGCCCGTCATTGCTCTCATTTACTTGTCCAAACTGTCTCTATTGTAAATTTATATACGTTTAGAATAATATGTCGATACAGCACTTAGCCCCTCGCGTCAGCCAAGTCATAGGTTCTTGTTAGCCCAACCAAGTCTGTTGTTACCGGCGTCGAAGACGACGAAGGCGGCCTTGAGTGCAATGTCGCCATAGATAGAAATTCCAACATCAGCATCACTCTGCAGCCCACCGAAGCAAGAGCCGTCCTCGTTCTCGCCAAAGTTCAGGTACTCTGCTGGGATGGTGAAAGTAGTGCTGCCGATCTTAAATTGAAAGTCGGGAAGATCCTCGCTACAATCGAAAGAAATGCCACCAGCGTTCTCGTTGTATTGGGCCGAGCTCACACTGCTATAGTAGTTGTTGACGATCGTGTCGCTGAGGGCGAGCAGGGTAGTACCAGTGTCGGCGATACCCTTCACAGTGCTGCTGCCAACCTTCGAGGTGAAGCCCCAGAAGCCCTGGCTGCTATCTACAGTAGTGTAGGTGATACTACCGGTGTAGGCGGAGGTGTCAATATAGCCAAAGTTGTATTTGCCGGCTGCAAACGAAAAGGAAATTTTTTTTAGTAAGCAGTTGTTCGAGTATTGTTAGGAGTTTACAAGCAATCAAAGTACGTACCACCCTCGTGCTTTAGGTCGGCAGTAAAAAGGGCTGAGTTCAGGCTTGACTTAGCGTTATCGAAGAAGGTGTTTTGCTGTGTGGGCTGGACAGTGTTGATGCTGCTAAATGCGAGCCCAAGCAAGCCGTCGCTGGGGTCCTGGACGAAGGCCGATGAAACCTTCTTCGCCGACTCAACTGCCTGGCTGGTAACAGTCAAACCGCCAACCGTAACAACATCGGTATACACATCACCACTGCTCGAACTGTTATCGCCATATGTAATGCTCCAGGTCGCACCTGATAGCTTTTTAGAGGTCGACGACGAGGATGGCTTGTACTTGGTGTGGCTGCCGGTGGAACCGGTCGTCTCGGAGCTAAACACCCAAAGATCCGACGAACCAGTGTCGAAGTCTAGGTTCAGCGTCTGTGCCGGAGTGCCGATTTGTACAGGAGTGAGCCACTCGAGGTCACTATCGACCGACGTGGTGGTCGCGGAACCTGTCGACCGCTTGCGAGCATTGGCCCTGGCCCTTTCCGCCGCCGCCGCAACGTCGGCCGGGACGGGCTTGCCATACTTCATGTATATCTTCTCCCTGGCAATGGCACCATTGCGCCTAGCGTTGGGATTGCGAGTGGTGGTCACTGAGTATTGACCCTTCTGAGATGGGACCCCGATCTTCGTGGTGGCAGGCATGGCGGCCACGAGGCCGCTTGCCGCGAGGAAAGAAACAAGGAAGGCACCAAATGTCTGCATCTTTGCACACAGGGAGACGAAGGGCTATCGAAGATAGATAAAGGTTAAGGGCAATGCGGTCTGGGCGGCTCTGAGTGAAAGATGATAAGGGAACTGGACCATGACGACGTCCCTCAGTGCGCTTTATACACTGTCGTTGTTCGGACATAGTCTGTAATTGTGACTACTATCATATGAGCCGGATCAACTCATAGCACCGAAGGAGAAACTATTTCCACCTTAGCGGCTCGGATGCTGAAAGTCGTATCGTGGGATGACCCGCTAGAACTTACGCACGCTACATAACTGTCAACTGGACAACCATTCGGTTCCCAAAGAAGTAACCACTACCCAAGGGTTTCATCCATGCCAGAAAATGAACTGTAAACGCCAAGAACGGCAGTTGGAAGGTGCCAAGAACGGCAGTTGGAAATGCCAAGCTAAGGAGTACTACCCTACAGTGGTATACCGCAAGTATTCCGCGAAAACGCCAGATGAAGTTGCCGAATAGGAGCCGTTACGAATGTAGGGTGCTATCAGCCTCATAGGAATAGCCGCTATGCCTGTTTAGTTCGATTGTAAAGACTGAATCGTTGACCATGCGTGATCTTTGGTGGTCTAGCATTCAATCAACATTTCACTTTTTTTTTGGGTTGAGACTTCCTCGTATCATTGCGGTGGATAGGACGGTGCCGAAAAGTCGAGAAAGCTATGGTGGCATGTGAGATGAGCAATAGTATTAGCTTCGGTGTTGCCATAGAAGCTAGAATGAATGAGGCAGCCCGGCTTTCGTAGGATGAGATCAACACTCTGTGGGGATCATAGGATTGGACTCTCGGTAAACTGCCCTTCCTCAGCTGAAGCGGGCTATAAGATTGCAGAGACCGCAACCTGGCCCGTGCAGGCGATTGATTGGCTGAGTCCCGCCTCGCTCTGAAGAAAGCCGAGGTTGAAATAAGCCTTCCGCGATGGCACGCTGTCCCACCATTCGTGGCAATGGCCAAGTGGGTGTGGGTGGGATTCGGTAAGGGGACGGCAGCCGATTTAGGTAGTACTGGTGCTCAGGGGAAATGATGCGGATCGCAAGTGTTATGATGGCCTGCCACATGCCATTTTGCTTCTAGACCGGCGGCACTTGGGCCATCTGCTTTTGCAGGGATGCGCAGATCAGGAAGGTGGGCTATGCATTTGTCGCGATACGCGGGACATGGACCTTGGAAAAATGCCGAGTCCGATGGTAGTTAGTGAGCACTAGCATCAGAGACGGCAGTGAGCTTATCCTCCCATATGGTATCCAGATATGCTGAATAAACACCAAGCACAGGAGAGAGGAAGGAGAGTGGTCACCGCACAGATTGGGTAGATTACCTGCGGCGCAGGGTTCGAAGTTAAAAAACCGGAGTTTTGACAGGGGTTAAAGTACCTTGCTTGGCCCAAGTTAGCTCGGTCAGTGCAGTGGCGATTTCAAGTAGCGAGTGGAATCCTCCACGTGGCCACGTGAAATAGCGGCAAGCAATTACAGCCCAAAACATGGCCACGTTTGCAAAGACGCCCCGCTCTAGGACAATGGATCACAGCTTCCATAAGGGGAAATATTTCTCTCACTGTTAAACAAGCTACGTCCTTCACACATTAGGTCCTAATCGCTGAATGTTTGCTACGTTAGGCGCTCCGGAACTGTGCTCCATAGCTCCTAGCTTACAAGGAGAGATGTTCTCTTACAGGCGCATCTATGATTCCAATTCCGCCCTATACAAGTTCAATCTCACAACTCTACGTTGAAGCTTCGAAGGCAAGCCCCACTGCCAAGAGGACAGAGCTTGGTTGCGTGTGGCATGACGACAGCATGCTTCCATAGCGGTTTCTTGTCTAGATCAAAATTTAAAATCCACAAGACGCGATTATTTCATTTACGAGAAAATTTATCTCACCATGTACTAGGTATAAGTGTAGTATCTAGTCGGGCGAATAGCCCACGAGTCCTCGCCGCCTGCACCTCAAAGTGCGTCAGGCTCTTGCTCTGCTCGTGGCTATCCTCGGAACTATAAGCGACTACAAGACACTAACATATATCATACCGCTCTACAAGTAAAGAAGCCCTCAAAAATGTGTGTTTTAATAAGATGAACTAGGATATCGGGTCGAGTGTCGCCTCTCAGTTGATCCTAGGTGCAATTTGCTGTGGAAGCACTCCTACCAGCTCGCTGCATTGCCAAAGAATATCTTCTTTGGGTTTCCGACGAACAGCTTATTCCATGTCTCATCGTCGGTAATCCATTTGCGAAGTGTACGAATGTGGTCTTCATCAGACACCACCCTGAACGGTTCCAACTCCCCGCTTGCATGATCTTCCTCAACAACTGGCTTACCCGGCCCGACATGGGGCCAGTCCGTCCCATATAAGATTTGATCTGGAGCGGTCTCGATAAAGGCCTTCACGAGAGGCTCTATACTGTCCATTCCGCTACCGGTATGCTCGTACAGTCTATCAAATGCTGATAGTTTCACCCATACCCTTCTGTCTCTTAGTAAGCCTAAGAATGTTTGGAACGCTTCCTTTCTCTCATCTCCAGGGAATGCACAACCGAAGTGATCCGCTAGGACTGGCACCCGCCGGTCCAAGTTGCGCAGGACAGCGTCAAGGGCGGCCCAGACGGTGAGGGGGCACACAATGCTGATGACCCATCCCAGCCGTGCAAAACGGGCTGCTAGTCTCTCTATAAGGGAGGCTAATAGGCGTGTTTTTTCGGCAAGGACGGCATCACTCTGGGTCCTCAGTGTCATATATAGACGGCTCCCACGGACCCCTGCAGCATGCAAGGCATCGAGATCTGCGTCATTGACCGTCTCCGGGTTCTCGATGCTGACTAGGGCGCGCAAAGTGAGTCCAAGTGCCGGTCCTTGCTCCAAGATATCTAGGATTGGGGCAAAAGATGGCCCTTGCATGGATGCATGGCTGATAACAATGTTTCGACAGCCTGTCGTCGACGCCGGGTAGCGAGCGATAGGCGCAGGCGGCGGTGTGCAGTATCGTGGTGTGATGTACCGGAAGCTGTCGGGGTCTAGGGCGTGGATGTGGGAATCCCAGGCGCCGCTTGGGACGAGATCTGCCATCTCTTAGCAAATTTTAGAAGCGATTCAGCTCTGGAGCCCAACTCGAGAGCTACACCGGCTCCATGGGCAAACGCGTTGCTCTTATAAGCAGCGGTATCCAAGCGGGGAAGCGATTAAATTACCCGCTCAGATTAAACTTGGTGCTAAGCGGCACTTCCATATTCAGCAAAAAAAAAAAAAAAAAAAAAAAAAAAAGGCCAATGGTTGATTTATCTGAAACTTGAATCCGCGTCAAAAGTCCTTTGCGTCGTTTGATATGGCGAGCCTTGGTCCGGCTGCTTGTCCACGTAGTGTAGTTAGACAAGTAGAACTTCTTAAGTAACTGGGAAGAATAGGACACATATAAATAGGGATAAAACTGAGACAGTTTTATTGGCAACGATATTTGATGCGAGTTGGGAGAAGATTTATACTGCAAATGTAATCGTTTCTCTGGAGGTTATGTTTCGTTCCCTAGGCTTTTGCGTCACATCTCCAGGAGCAATACGAACCAATGCGATGTTCTCTAGAAGCCGTGTGCGACAATATTTAACCCGGCCGGAAGCTTTGATATATAAGGTTATCATAAATCCAGCGGACTGACTTACTTGTATCCGTCTATATTTCTTAAGGAGATGAGGCGTTGAAAGCTAAATCGATGCACGTGGTACGCTTCCCAGGCAATAGCTCCTTTCTCTGCATACAAGAAGAAATAATATTTCAAGGCTAAGTTTAATTAGTTGAGCATGGCCGCCGAAATAGTCGACTTGGCAGTCGAACAAGTCAACACGCCGGAGAAGCCTTGGCGTGGTTAACAGTCCAAAATACTCAGCATATCAGGATTTAATAACGACCCCTCTTCTATGTCCTATCAGCCCCAATGGAAACGCACACAAGGCTGACGACCGGTAGAGGGTAACAAGACGAAGCCCGGCCCTATCCCTATGAGATACTAAGAAACTACTAGGATCGAGCAACTTCATGGCCTTGGACTAAGGCGGCGACGCCGAAGTCTAGAGAGCGGGTCACTCACAACTTATGCTCCGATTCTCGGCGAGCTAGGTTTAGTGGGCAATCACCCCACTATGTCCACTCTACAGCGTGGCTCGGCCTTTTCTCGAAAGCGGTATTTGCAGATCTTAAGAGCGAAATGGCGCATCTGCGAATCGTCTCCCCGCTAGACGCACCAGCTCACATCCTGCACACAATTTACCGGCTCACAGGACAGTAGCCCCTTTACCCTGACGACCAAACAACACCCAATATCTAACAACCGATTCCCGAGCAAGCCATCCCTCGAACCTCGAGGCCGAAATCAGAGAATTCAAGGAATACGACAAGCAATCGACCTTGACGAGAAAAGATGTCGCTTGACACCCCAATCCGCACCTCCTTCAAGAGCCAATCAACGGCATACGGTTTCTGGTTAACGTCAGTCCTCGCTCCTTGCAGCTCTGGCCGCTCTGGCACTGCATGACTTACTAGACTGGTCTTTCTCCTACATGTGCAGGCCTGCAGCTGACATAGCTCGTCTACTCAGCCTCCCGAGCGCCGGTGCCGCCCGCTCAATTCTCCGATCCACGTCTAAGACGCCCGGCGGAGGCTTCAGCTGGGTCTTGGTAGATGGTGAACACGGATTGATCGCGGAACAAAATTTCTACGAGGTATTCAATGCCCCCCAGTCGTGCGAGGGCTCGCCGCCCCTTTCTTTCTGCGCACGCCATTGCGGCCATTCTTCCAGACCAGAGCAAGCTGACCCACGGTAACTCCTCCAGCTCGCCACCGCCATCGGCCATGAAGGCGCGAGTCCGATAGTTCGCGTTCCATGGAATGAAGAATGGATGATTAAGCGCGCTCTCGACTCTGGCGCCCATGGCATCTTGACACCAATGTGCCACTCCGCGGTGCGTTCCCGCCTGCTCTCCGCGCGCTCTTTACTTGGGGTTTTTTAATCCTTCTTCTACTACGGGACGAAGCCGTTATCTTGTCTTATTCCCTACTGCACTAGCAATACTGACGCGAAGAATGCAGGAGGATGCCCGCCGCATCGTCAAGTACTCCAAGTACCCTCCGCTGGGCAGCCGAGGCTACGGACCTTCTTACGCGTCACACTCAATCCCCGGAGTCCAGTCGGGGGACCAGTACGACAATAATGCCGACGACCAGCTGATGGTTTTAGTACAAATCGAGTCCAGATCGGGAGTAGAGAATGTCGAGGAGATTGCCAATGTGAACGGCCTTGACGGCCTCCTGATCGGTAAGAAATCTCTGCCGATACATAGCCTGCGCAACCAGAACCCCCGCGTTCGCCGCCCCTCGGAACAAGGTCGGCGGGGGTGGGGAGGAGGGGGGGGATGGGGGAGTTTCTGAGCTAACCGTGTGGGTGCTAGGTCCGTTTGACCTCGCTAAGCAGCTAGGTGTGGTGCGGGGTGGTGAGGAGCACGAAGCAGCCATCCAGCGCACCCTGAAGGCCGCTAAGACTGCTGGCAAGAAGGCAGCCATTTTTTGTATGCGTCTCCTGTCCATATCTTCCTTGCAATCACAAGGGAAAATTATACTATGCGAAAGGAGCTGACAAGAAAAACATAGGCACCGATGGGGCCCAAGCACGCTTGCGCGCTGAACAGGGTTTCGACATGGTCTCAATCATCCCAGACCAGAGCGCATTGATCGAAGCTATGCAACGGGAGCTGGATTTTGCTAAGGGTGTGGAGGGCGCTGGCGAGAGGAGGCCTGGAAAGGGTTACTGATGGAAACCATCTTCCGGGGTCATCTAGGGGCTTAGACCATCATTCTGGCCCTCGAGTCGATTGAATCCGTAACAGATACTGAGACTAGCTTATCTCAAAAATAGACTAGGCCATGTTGAAAGTGAGAATTAGGTCATTATCCGCCAAAAAAAAATTCCAACTTCTATGAACGGGTAAAGGGAAGACGATGCGTGGTCTCCAGCTAAGCCGGAAGATTTTTGCTGGCAAAGACGCCGGCGAGATCTCAGAACGGGACGCAACTTAACGGCTTTAGCTAGACTTCTTAGTCTCCAGCCAAAACTAAACAACATACCTACCATGTATATCTTGCGAAGACGAAGTGAGGTCGTTTAGTACGAGAAGGTCTTTCAACACATTATCAACTCGTTCATCATCGAAAAGCAAGACTCCACGGAAGACCTCATCAAGGAAATGCACCAAATATTTACAATATGACGGAGATGTGTGGTACCCTCCAGCAAGAGCCTGCTACTGCGGAGAGTCAAGGGTCTATCGATCTGTTCTCGGTCGCAGCAAAGTACGTGATGCAGTTCGTTCAGATTTATTCTTTTCAGGATGGCAATGTGAGGCTCTGCCGAACGATACTCAATGCTCTTGTCGTTACACCGGTGTTATCGCTCCCATTGGTGAGCATTGAGAAGAAAGGGAGGAGTAAGTGGGCACCAAGAAACACGCGAGCGAGAGGACGGAAGGACATAGCGAATATGCTATATTCATTCTCTAAAGACCCACTGTACGTCTACCGGAGATCAAGAAGAAGCTGACTGGAAAGAGTAACTAGGTAGAATTGAATATCTCTCCGTCGTGGCTCATCTTCAACCGCCCACCTTCCCTAGGTCTCGAACTAATCCATGGGAGCGATTTATACCGCGTAGCTTGCTTCTCGCCGAAATAAAACCACTCCATTCCTTCGTTATAGTGGCCGAGATACTAGGTTTTAAATACCATAGACTAAATATGCTGCGAGGGAATATAAAGGTAGAGTTTCTGCCAACCTAGAAAGTGGGTTGCTACACACTATAGTCTCTCAGTCGTCATGAATGCAATCCACATGTCTCGATAACGCTCTCATCTTGTTTCGGTTTATTGGGTGCTGACTTGCTTCATATCCACGGGAGCCTGCTAGAGCTTGCTCCAGAAGTCATCAATAAGTTGCGCCACGTCCGGTACCTTCTCTTTCTGTCTCACAACGTCATGTCCCGCCTGAAGAACCACGGCCACATTCCGCATCCCAACATCGTGGAGATCTTGCACGCTGCTCAAGTCGTCAAGCTCCCCTAAGATGCACAGGTATTTCCGACCCGTTTTAGCTGCTTGGGCGAAAGCAGCATGGTTATCCAAAGCACCTCCATCTCTTAAAACTGCCACAACGCTCGCTGCGTGTCCCTCGTGGTGCTTCATTTGCCAGTCTTTCACCGCCTCAGGAACCACTTCCCCACGGGCTACTCTTTCCTCCCAGTCTGAAGGAACGACTAGCGGCCCGCCCTCTAAGAACTCTAGGGTCCAGGTCTTGGCTTGTTCTTCCAGCCCCTCGCCCCCACGCAGATAGCCTCTTTCTGTTTCGTCAAACTTCGCAGAGCGTATGAAGCCCGCAGGGGCAATTAGCACCATGGACGCGACGCGTTCGGGCTTCGCTGCGGCAAAGGTTGCTGTCGTTGATGCGCCAAACGAATAGCCGACGAAATGGGCATCTTCCCACCCAAGTTGCGCCATCAAGGCCTCCAGCAACTCATGAAAGAGCGGCTGGTCGTGTGCCACAAATGGCGTATCCGTGAGCCCGTGGCCCCATAGGTCCACAAGCACACATTGTGCACGGGGGAAACGCGAAGAAAGCGCGCTTGCTATAGGGTGCAGGCCGATTGCAGGTGTCCGGACGCCGTGCACGAACAACACGCGAGAAATTGGCGTTGTATCCTCTGCGCTCGCGGGGGACGAACGTGGCAGCTCGTAATACGCGGCTTTTCCATTTTTCGTATGTAGATACGACGCTCGAGGCAGCAGATTTCCAAAGGCAGCGGTGAACGCTGCTTCAGACGGAGCTGATATCGGCTGGACCTTCTCGCTGGGCTTGCTGGCCCCAGGACGAGGTAAGACAATCAAGCCGTTCGTCATGTTGATCCTGTCTAGGAAACGACTTCGTTGGAAATAATAGACCGCTTAAGTCAAGATATAAACCCCTGTAGTGGAAAGAAGCTCGCATGCCCCTCAGAAGAAAGAGAGCTACCAATATATGCAGCGAAGCCTAATCTTGCTCGCAAGTTACCTCACAGTCCCGCTTTTCTTATCTAATAACTATTATTAGCTTTGTATTTTTCATATTTGTCAGCTGCGAGGGGGGAGGGGAGAGACACCCTATCTCGCCTTAGTGTAGGCAAAACAAAGAACAAAAGTCCTGCGACTGAGAGGTAGAAACCTTAGATGTGGAGTTCTACGTAGACCCCAGTGTTAGATATACGAATTTCTTGACTGAACGCGCCTGAGTAACTTCGAGGTCGTAGGCAGTACAAAATATTCACCATTCCCCGCATGGCGTCGATTGACGTTTTCTTGTTTGAAACTATTGGCTTCTCACTATGGATAGGGTGGGCTACAAGTTGACACGTTGCTTGGGGCTTGACTTCGCTGCGGCAGTCCTCTGTCGTGATTGTCGCAGCACGCCACCCGACCAGTTGGCTCCTGCATTGTGTCAAATTTATGACCGATTACCCGAGCCGCGCTGGGTCTAAGGCATGGGAAGCTGTGCTAATCTTAGTGAACACTATCACTATTGCCATAGAGTCGCTCGGGGATGCAATCGGATCGTCCTGACCGATACTAATGTCCTAGCACTGTCCACCTAAAGCTGAGGCGTTGTTCCCCGGGTGGCTACAATTGGGGTGCGGAACACGGAGAAGGCTCAAATTTGGTACTTGAAATAAATATATTAGGGGTGAGATGAGGGTTTGACCTCTGACACCATTATATTACAGAGGAACATACGAAGAGCACTACGATTGCTCCCAGTTCAAAATGAGGGGGGCTTATCCGCAATGAACGCCTTTTTGTTTATTGGCCGCAGACCTGACTCCATTTTGCCGCTATCCTTCGCTAAATATTTAGCGTGGTCCTAGCGCTGAAAGAGCATGTCTGCTACAGTAAAAGCTACCGTAGCTAGCATATGGGGGCAGACCCCCACGAGACCCCGTCTAGAGACTTTTTCTTTTTATGTAAAATACTCTTTTTGAGCGCTAGAGACGCGCTAAAAGTTCAAGTGAAGGATAGCGCCAAATGTGGAGTCAGGTATGCGGCAAATAGTAAACAAAAAGGCGCTCGTTGCGGATTAATCACCCTATTTTGGATCTCTCGGCTCCGAGTATCTCGATTTGCGCTAGCTTTTACATCGGCATGCCCAGGATACACTAGTCTTTTACCTTCAACCGATACAATGTAGGCCTATAAAGCTTCTGCGGTGGAAAGTTTAAGCCCTACGGCACATCATGAATAGTCCCCTGTCGGGTACTAGATAGGTTTAGGCTGTTGCCCGACACATTTGCAGACCTATTGCGTGAAGCTAGTTGATCAGGTAGCAGTCGGGACTGAGATTGCTCCGTCTTACATGGCTAGGAAGGATCTACTCGCCTCGTTTGCGACATTGTCAACATGCGCGCCAAACCAACCGTTTGTCGACAAAGAGCGCCCAGCGTACGCCAATCTGCACGTAACAAGCCTTAATTCAATCTAGTGGCGCATAGCAGTAGTGAAGATCCTGTCGCCTCTCCTACCGCCACCATGCGACAACATTGGAATGCCCTCAGCCTCGCGGCCTGGGCTGTATCGTGCCTGGCCTACGGGGAACCCCCGCTTTTCGGTCTCTCGGAGCTTGATATTGTCTTTCCCCGCCAAGGAGAAACCTACGCAGTCCTGGACCCTTTTCCGGTGATATTCGCCATGCAGGATGCACCGCCGATCTTCTCGAACGAATTTGAGATTGAATACAGCATCCTGGCCTGCAGAACCTGCCCGGGGTATCAGAGTACGCAGGCGTATCAATCGGACATGAGTTTCATGTACGGCAACCAAAATGCCAGCTTTGTCGACCACCCTGTTCCGAACGGCACCGTATACTTCGGAGAAACTACCTCTTCGTTCTCCGCCGGCCCTTGGCTGCTGTCATGGTCGCTGGCCGTGAGCTGTGCATGCACAAGCTTCTTTTGGATTACCTGCTTGGGCTATCCCATGAAAACAGTTGCCAATGGGACCATTACCTTCACCCTCAATCAAGCCTCTACCACCCTGCCGGCCATTGCGTCGGGATGTCCCGAGTTTGCCGGTATGATGAGATTCGAGGGCACGCTCGCTCGTTCCGACGTTTTCACCGCTGCTACCGATGCCACAGACGGTTGTATAATCACTGTGACTCCCAGCCCTTCCGAAGCACGTCCATGCAGCGCCTCGATTGACCCCGATCACGCTGCTAGCATCTGGGAAACCATGAGTGTAGTAGTTCAGACAGCTTCATCGACGTCGACACTTACAGCGACCACGCAGTCTAAGTTGATGACGACTGCTGCTCCTTCGACCACGACTCTAACGTCAACGGTGACTGGGACGGTCTCGCCAAACTCAGGAGACGTAATAATGGCGAAGAGAATACTGAACCAATCAATAAAAATCTTCTTGATATCGGCCTTGGTCGGCCACTACCTCTTGTAGCTTGGCGCGACAGCACGTAGAAGTTAGGTAGTTATGCGCGATGCATCAATCACACCTTCTCTAGTGCAGAAATATGACAACGCCGTCTTTAACATCCTTGTACTCGAGTTATTTTGTAAATAGAAAAATAATCTTCCTTTCTCCCATATTTATAGGATACCGAGGGATCTCGGCCCCTAGCTAGTCAATTTCGTTTCTATTCAGTTTGCCATTTTTTTCTTCTCATTCCTTGGTTCCGCTCCTGCCATTGCACATCTATGCTCTTGTCTTGTGCTTATTGAGCACTATTGCCCTCGCATTGGACACTGCGTACCACACCCGTTGCCCCAATGCTTAAGAAAGATATCTGCTCCTCTGGTCTCTTATCCACTTTAGCCCTGTTCCTGTCTTTAGTCTAGCAAGAGACCTCGGCTACAGGGTAACGGTACTCGCTAAAAGCAAGACGCAGAGCGCTGTAGTCCCAACTGCGTGCCACAAACATGAAGCCCAAGCTAAACAAGGGTAGCAGGAGGATATCGAGGATGCCGAAAAATATGGAGCTGCCTGTAACGCTGATGCGGTGAGCTCCATCGCTGAGGGCGAAAGCGATGGGGTACAGCAGCCATATTATATTCGCCCAGACGGCGAGCCTGAGGTAGTCGCGGCCGATCCCGCGTGGCGCCGCCGCTTCGCGGCTCTCGTTGAGTGTGCTCATAGCGAGGATGGCCCAGGAAAGTGTCCCAAAGGCGAAGAAACCCCACTTGTAGACGGTGTTCGTGTAGGCAGCGGCGAGGTACGTGCAGACCCACAGAAGGGCAATGGAAATATTGGTTATGATGGTTGTCCATGAGACGCCCGACAGTAACCCAAGCGCTAAGGCGACCGACGGGAAAGAAACAGCCCAGTTGAGGTATCTGGCGAAGAAGACGACGTGATCGGCAGAGGCGGTCCAACCGGTAGATGAAGCTTGTGCGAAATATGATGCGGCGCCCACAAGGAGGTCGATGGTGAAGAGGTAGTGGAATACTCGGTCGCTCTCACGGGATGTAAAGCAAAGTACGAGGAGGCCAATCTAAAGGGAGGGGGCAGTTAATGCGCATGTCCTAGGCGATGCGGTGAGTTGGGGAGCCGTACAAAAGAAACCAAGTAGATCGCCGTGACAGCCCAGAGCCAATCGGAGCCAGCATCCGATAAACCCTCATAGCTGCCGAGCGAGGCGTTGGCCTGCGCAGTGGTCATGGTTTCTGTTCTGCTGACTAGTCGTGATATATATCGATCATGTGCTCTGATGAGAAAAGCCACCAGAAGCCGAACGCGCTGTGTGGATGATCGTTCTCTGATTATGGGCGGCAGCGTTCACTTATAGCCAAAGAAGTTGCAGGAAAGCCAGACAGGTAAGATCGCCATAGAACCCGCACCGTACAGGGATTATCTTGGAGCATGGGTGAGGAGAAAACCAGGCATTTCTAATTTGCATCCGCCATCGCAACTTGCTCGTTGATGGACTAGATATTTATTCAACGGCAGCTCGCATCGCAACTGGCGGAAGCAAACACGGCTGACTAAAATACCTGCCTTACTTATCGGCACGACCCACCGCCCCACCAGAACCTTTTGCTTCCGCTGGCTTGCTCAGATTGGCCCGCAGCTTCCGCCAGCCAGAATCTACACAAGGTATCGCAATCCAAGTACGACCAGGGAGTGCAGGAGCAATCTCTTCTGTCTGCACCCGGCACACTGTCGGCGGCTCGGTCTACGTCAGAGGCGGAGGTTTCTAGCTCGTAATTCGCTGAACCTTTCCGTCGATGGATCCCACGGAGGCGGAAGCAAAGCCGATCCGCATCTTCATAGTGAGCCCTCTGACTTCGGACGCTGCCCACGGCGCTGACTCGCGCAGGCCTGCGACCGTTGCAAGGCGCGCAAGAGACGATGTGACGGCGGCGTGCCGAAGTGCGCTAGCTGCGCTGCCAATAATACAGCTTGCATATATGCCGCTGTTCGGGCAATGCGAGGACCCGCGAAGAGGTTTAGTCAGTCTACTACGAAGTGCAAATACGGGGCTAACTCGACCGCCAGGAAGAAAGGCGCCAACGGTCCGGTAGAAAAACCAGCTAGATTTCTTGCAGCGGCCTCGTCATCGCAAGGAACCATCCTATGTGCCACGAGCTCGGCTTCGAGCGGGGAAGCCTTCACTATACCATCTTGGACGGAAGCGAGGGGGCCTCAGGCCGCATACCACGACGCAGCTCTAGGCGCGGTGGAAATATTGCAACCGAATTCCCTTGCCGAGGAGTCCCGAGAAAAACCAGAGGATCGGCTTCCCATTGTGGCTGACTTTCTCCTACCTGGCGCCTTCGACAGGCATCTTGAGACACTGAAGAGCAATGCCCAAGAGACGGCTGGGACGCGCAGGTTCACGCCCCTCCTACCCGCATACATTTCGCATCGTCTCATCCAAAACACGTTCTCGGAGATCACAGCGGAACATCCAGTGTGCGACCTTGACACCTTTGTGGCCCTCCTTGACGCGCAGTATGCCGTGGACGCCGCTAGCCCGGCCGACAGCCCCGCGCGATGGGCCTTGGTGAATTCCATCTTGGCGCGCGCCATGCAGGCCAAGACAGCCCCAGGTTCGGAGGTGGCGCTATCTGGTATTGCACACGGCTTCTACCAGAATGCTACCAACGTGCTCCCGGAGCTCCTGCTCCAAGAGCCGAGTCTGCTTTCGATCCAGGCCCTGTTAGCCATGGCACTGTGCTCCCGCGGTGCCAATGACGTCCAGGGCGCTGCCGTGTTTGCTGCCAATGCTCTGCGTCAGCTAGACCTCCTTGCGGCGAAGAATGGTGCAACGGCGGCAAATGAACGGAGCCAGGAATATACAATCGCACATGCTCTCAGCACAACTATTCCAGACGCTTAGCCTTCATCGTTGGGCAATAGTGTATAGATTGCCGAGCCCTGGCGGCCTTGTGTCCACCACCGTATCTCCATCCACCTGCTCCCCACGCTGTCCATCTGATCTGCAGCCGTCATCGTCTTCCAACCTCTTCTCCTGCAAACCATCCCGGGCCCTACTATGCAGCTGTAATAACATCTAGCCTTTCGAAAGGCTTACCCCTCCTTTCCCTCCCCCGCCCTGTTTCATTTCCTGCTGATTTCGTATCTTCCTCCTGCGCAAGGCTGGTTCTCCATAACAGCCGTGACGAACCGGGCCTATATCCGAACCAGTGGCCATCCACATTATCTGCAGTTATGCGATAACCAGGATAATTAAGGACCACTTCCTACCGGTATAGCAAATAGTGCAGGTAATTGGTACGACGGAAGCGACCGCGGTCTGATGTAAGATCCTGACCATGGGAGCACTCCGACCAACTGCATTAGTGCCAGTCACTAGCAAGAGGAAGCAAGTACAAAATTTGTGGATTTAAAGTTATAGACCGCTGTTTGTGCAGACATATCGTTCTTGTAGAGAAAGCATGGGAATAGAAAGGTAATCAAACAAGCACGAGCTCCTCCACCATCACTATGGATGCAGCACTTGAGCAGCTCAAGGAGCTGGCTAGCATGGCTGGCCACGAGGCTCGCCAACCCTTGATTCTTGAACTGACCAAGATTATACACTCTATGGAGACACCCGATGACATGATTATGCGGATTGGAGGGTTGGTACGTCAACAGAAGTCAATATTCCTACACCATGAGTGGTATCTAGTGCAAACTATGAAATCGCGAGAATTCGATAATGACACTATAGAACGAGCAGTCTCTGCAAACTTCTGTTATCGTGATAGGCCTTGAGCTGGGGCTTTTAAGCTTCTTGCAGATGCCGATTCACCTGTGACGGTCCGTCAACTCTCTCAGAAGACCGGTGCTGAAAAGACACTGCTAGGTAGGGGGAATATCTGCGCACAGAAGTCTTGCGGAGGGCTAACGCACCATGGGGATATCTCGAGAATAGGCCGACTCCTCCGCTACCTCGCCGCAATTGCCATGGTGAACGAGTTGTCGAAGGACACCTTCGTGGCCAACCATGCCTCGAGGAACATGACTGCTAAAGTAGCTGAGGCTGGCCTGAAGCACTAGTATGTTCTCTCCTAATTGTGTGTTGAAATTTGGGGAGTTTATGGCGCGCACTCGATAACTACACGCCTCGTTCGTCTGTGGAAGCTTTTAGACAGTCAACCCCGAGTACTACACGTTACCCACTCACCTAAAGAAGACAGGCTACAAGAATCCGAACGACGAGACGTACATATCTTGGCATGATGCCTTCAACACAGACCAGGGCCCGTTTTCTTGGTTTGCCGAACACGCCGACAATATGACGTACTTCAACGACTATATGAGCCTCCGGCGCGGGCCCGAGCTGGGTTGGCTATCGGTTTATCCGGTGCGCGAGGAGGCAGCAGGCTGGTGCCAAGAGCGACCGCTGTATGTCAACATCGGCGGCAATGTCGGACAGCAGTGCGCAGAGTTTCGAGAGAAGTACCCGGATATCCCCGGGCGTGTGATTCTACAGGATCTTGCGCACTCAATAGCCGCCGCATTGCCGACACCTGGTGTCGAGAACACTGTGCACAACTTTTTTGAGGCTCAGCCCGTGAAGGGAGCCATGTTCTACTTCCTGCGTGGTATCTTCCACACTCACCCGGACTCCAAGGTCCGCCTTATCCTCGAGCATACCAAGGCCGCCATGACGAGTGAATCAATCCTCCTAATTGACGAAATCATCCCACCTGAAGTGGGCGTCAGGCTCGATGCCGCCGCTCACGATATCACTATGCTGGCCGCTAATGCCGGCGCGGAGCGCTCGGAGGCTCAGTGGAGAGCTCTCTTTGCTGGCTTCGGACTACGCCTTGTCAAGACTTATCTGTACAATGCCCCAAGCTATGAGAGCGTTATGGATGTGCGCTTAGTCTGAACAATAATTGGAGACAACCTTCTATAGCAAATGAAATACGATTGGAGTTTTCTTAGATCCTTCTGTCATCCGCTACTTCGCATGAAATGCGGTTGTCTATTGTCCATTGCCCTGCGGGAGTGTAGGCTAGGTGTCCTGGACTTTAAAATTGCCGACACAATAGGCAAATTGATTAGAAACTATTAATGGCTACCCTGATTGCCATAAGAGAACAAACTATTCGGTCAGATCCCGTACCACTTCTTCTTCGCGGGATCGTGAAACGCTGCCTCAAGCACTTCCTCCACTCCGTGTACATGAATATTGGGGAAGCGAGAATTGTCATATGGCTTCGGCAACAGGGTGCCTTCGAGCCCTTGGACGACGCGGTGACTTGAGTTCATGGCCAGCTGATCGTCCTGCAGGCGGTCTGCTTCTCTACTCATCTCAAGCGCTTCTGTCACCGGCCGGTACGTGACTTGGTAGTCATAGCCAGTGATCCTCTTTAGCATGGCAAAGATATCCTTCCAGCTCAAAGACTCCCCGTGAAAACGGTAAGTTCGCTGCCGATTGAGTGGTTGTGACTCGTCAAACGGCTCAAGCAACGTCTCGATGGTGAATTTACATGTACTAAAAGAGTTAGCTGCCGGGAAGTTAAACAAAGACAATTTGCGAACTTACTCATCGACACTGATGAGACTCTGTCTTCCTTCGTCGGTCCCATAAATTGTTGCAGAGCGCTCGGCGTTGTCCACTCCGAAGTACTTGATCGTGGCCCATTCGGTAAAACGACCAATCGTGATATACGTCCAGCCGAGTCCATGTACGTCTTCAGCCCGTTTCATCAGGTGCTCCCTCGCCAGAACTTTGTCTCGATAGTAGCGCTGAGACCAGTTGTTCCCGACAGTAATATCAGCTCCAAACTCGGACGTATAGAAATGACGCACCCCAGCTTCGATGGCCGTGTCTATGATCTTTGGCTGAAGAATATTTGCAAAGTTTCCGAGCGCCATAATAACAACGTCAAATCCCCGGAAAGCTTCAACATCTTCATAGCTCCCTTTGACAATTTCCATGCCGGCCTGTTCGAGTTCAGCAAATATCTCCAATTTCTCTGCATCTGCCAGTCTTGCAGTGTTATTAAATGCCGCGATTCGATTGAAGGCTGACTTCCTCCTAATCAGCTCCTTGCTGAGTGGAAGGCCGACAGAGCCTGTTGGCCCTAAGACTAGCACCGATTTGAGAAGCATGATCCTCTCAGTGGAGATTTCTCAGTAATAACAGGCTTGGAATGTCTTTAAGCAGTTCAACCTCCGGAGTTAGAATGTCCAGTTTATCAATTCGACTTGAGCAGAGCAGACTGCTTCTTTTGGCGGTGCGAAATGCTAGGTATCTGCACAGTTTCAACAAATCCACCAAGATCGTGAACGCTTCGCTAGCTGCTTAGAGCATATCTAACTCCATTTTTAATGGCTTTGTTTTTTCTAATATATAGAATCTACTTCGCTTACAGGCCTCTATTAGACTTTGGCTGAAAGCCGAGGGTATATATGATCACAAATCGCCCTGCAGAATGATTAGTAAGTCCCAACCTCCAACGTGGCGATGCTTTATTCTTATACCCTCTTCGAGCTTCCCCCGTGCTTTTTTATTGGTAGCACAGAAATTCCCCTTTACGTCACCCATGTGAATGGAGTGTATGGCAAATAGCGTGCCCTGAACGGTCGCCGACAATGAACCAAACCTAATTGAGTCATAGCGAGGTATATTAACGATGGAAGACGAACTGCAACCCCCCTTCTCTCCTCCTCTATGATAATGTGCCGAGTCTCCGAATATGTAGCCCCCGTATGTTCAATGCCACCTTAACTACCAACCCAGCACCTAGGCTTTGATTGGTCCTTAATTATCCCGCATACTTCTCCCTAGAGCTTCCTTCGCAAATTCCCGAATGCGGTAAAATCGGTCCCAAGTGATGAGAGATTCATGTGTACGCACTAGGAACATGTGTCCTATAGTGACATTGGCACAGGCGCCAAAAGACTGATGATCAGGCTGTCTGTATTTTGGTGTGTTCTTAAAGGTCACTCGGAGCTGAACTTGTTACGGACCGACATCACCCCAGGCCTCGTGTATTATAACTACCAGGACACAAGTATCTTTCTGTATCACTTTCTTTTCCTCTAATATCCTTCATGGCGATATTCGCCCATTACCGATGATGATTGGGCTGGTGGAATTACATGTCTAAGCACCGGCGGATTTAGTGACAAATCGACTTTACAAACCTCTTGCGCCTAGCTGCTAGTTTGGCTCTTCTCGTCACTAGTAAGTTGGGTCAGGTGTAAATCAGCCCGGCCATCCTGTGCCCCATGCTGGGCTCCTTGATCCTCTGGCCTTTGCAAACCGCGATCCTTAATTAGAATGCACGAGAATAGACAAACGCCCATCAAGACAACCCAGATTATGTATAAGGCCTTTCCTGCTGAGACATATGCCTCGAGAACTGCCTTGCCTTGCGCTTGGCTAAGCAAGCTAAGATCGGGTGGGGATAACACCTTTGCTAGGATCTCGGCCTGCGCTTTGGGTGGGAGGGATGAGATGCCGCGGGCTACCTTGCTAGTGAAGACCAGCGTGGATATAGCGAGGCCAACTGCGCCACCCACTGATCGAGTAAAGTTGCGAGCGGAAATAATCACAGCCCGGTCATCCTTGGTGGTGTGGGCTTGAGCCGCTACGAGGGTTGGTTGGAAGATTAATCCAACGCCCACGCCGCTGACGAGAAGGATCAGAATGATGGCCCAAGGCTGTGTCGATGTTTCAAAAACCAGATAGAATCCGCTCCCAAGCGTCGCCAGCGCATATCCGACCCATATCACCTCGCCATATCGCCCTCTCCATGATATGTACTGGCCGGAGAGAACAGAACTGATGGCCTGGCCTACGACATAAGGAATGGTAAGTGCTGCCGAAACCGTCGGGGACCACTGGCGAGCTGTTTGGAAGTATATCGGAAGGAAATAAAGGTTGGAGTACCAGACGACGCCGACGAAGACGTTCTGGATGAGGATTGCGGAAACTGGCGGGTTGCTGAAAAATCGAAGGGGAAGTAAAGGCATTGGTGCCCACCGTGCTTCGATGACAAGGAATAGGATGACAGAACCCGAACCAAGGACCAGCATCGAGAGAGAGATCGGGGAATCCCACGCAAAGTCGATCCCACCACCTGAGATGGGAATCAACAACAAGATAACCCCGATGGAGCTAGACAGCACGCCCCAATAGTCGATGGCCTGCAGCTTCTCGCGCGCGCTTCCACTCACAGAACTAGGAGGGACAAGCAGCGCCACAAAAACACCGCTGAGAACAGCGAGAACGCAGGTAATCCAGAAGAAGGCACGCCAGGTCCAATGCTCGACGATTGCGGCTGCAAGAAAGGGTCCGATGACGTTGCCGATTCCTACGCAGGCACCCAGTATGCCTTGATATCTTACGCGCCAAGGATCGTCAGGTGACTTCAAGTTGCGAGGTGATTGTAGGAAACTTACTTGCCCCTTCTTTCCAGTGTCACTGTATCCGAGACAATAATCATGGCCAAGGCGGCAATACCGCCATTTCCCACCCCGGCGAGCCCTCGGAAAGCATAGAGTTGCGGCCCCGTACGGGCAAAGCCGCAGAGCAAGTCGCCCACAGCTAACAGGAACACAGATGCTAGCATGACCGTTTTTCTACCAGTAATATCTGATATCCTCCCATAGAGAACTTGAAAGACGGTGTTTGCAATCAAAGACGACGTTCCGGCCCACACTATGGTATCGGAAGCTCCAAGTTCCTGCCCCAGGATGGGCAATGCCACTCCGATGCCATTCTGATCGATAAATGATATGAGAAGGGCAAATGCCAGGGCGCTAAATACGACCAGCAATTTCCTGGTCGGGAGGATGTTGGACTCGACTCTTATCAATGGAGGCATTGTTCCGTATTGATAGCTGTCTGTTCCTTGAGAAGCTACTCCTGGACCTGGCTGTGGAGAGGCCTTGGCACGCTCCGGTGCTAAGATGAAGGAAGGAAAGGGGGCTATGGATCTTTATTAAGCTGTCGCCGGTCCGGCTTTAAAAGCCCTCAGCGAGCGTTTCGGTCTCGGTTGTCACTAGCAGTTTGAGGCTGGGCGAAGCCTCCGGTCATAAAGCCCGGCCATATTCGGCCAGCAGGGATTTATTCCCGGCGCGGTCTAGCGACTAGCCTGGAAGGGTTAAGGAGTGGAAGTGGGAATCCGGGAATAAGGCTTAAAGTGAGGTGGGTCACCTCCCTGCTAATGTCGCCGAGGTTCACGCAACTAGGGAGCTGAAGATGTCTGATAGATAGCTAAGATTGTTCTAAATCTGAGCGAAAACATGCTGATAAATATCTTCAATGTGGCAATGCGCTCTCCCTAACTAAGTGTCCTTGGTACTGTTGAAGGACAGATATTACTAGATCCAGAATAATTCAGGCGAACAGGTCAGTGTAAGCCCGTTATACCTTTATAAAGTTATCCGGTTCACTTAGTTTGGAACGACAAGGCAACTAGTCTAGTATTCTATGGTGTTTGTTATCCACCACGTAAATCGATGACTCTGGCAGCTAGTTAACATATGCATCAGTAGAACGGTGGCAATCCAGCTTCGTGCTAGGCACAACGACCGATATTTGACAAACCCCAAGTTACCAGCCAATGACCAACGATCTAGTCACTTATCTTGAAGTTCTCGCATATAGTGTGTATAGGCTGACTCCCCGTCCGCTTGCTTCCGGCGTAAGGCACTTCGGTTGTTAGAGCTAGTGACAGGATAGTGTCCGGCCTCCTCCATAGACTCCGCAATAAATTGAGCCAGCCTTGCATATATTTTTCTATATTTTATCTTACCAGTTTCTTGTAATACCGCAACCGCCCAACACTTTATACAGCTGGTCCTACCTTCATCCTCTCTGCCGACACTGATCCATCTATGACAATAAGCCCAACCCCGCCGCCTTTATACTGCTCATCGCATGCGGCCAACTCAGTCTCACGAACGCGAGCTTTGATGTGTGGTCCTTGTACAGTCACTACAACGCGGAAGGAGTCATCCAACTTCCATGGGAACGGCGCACTAGCCAGCTCCGTCCTCTGCCCGTCGAATGCCTTCAGCAAAATTACTCGCTCGTTCTCCACGAACATCATCGCGTAATATCGATTCAGGCCCTGGAATCGAACGACAAGTCCCGCCGCCGGTCCAAGGTTGAGAATGAAATCATCCACCTCAAAAGTGTAATCAATCCATTCTCGAGTCCCTTGGGTGATAATACCTTCCCCATGATCATGGCCTATGAGGAAGGATGGGCCGTAAGACCAAGTGTGAAAGCTGGTAGCGCTTTTCACCCATGCACGGTGCCAGAAGTCTCCCGGACCATTTTTTGGTCGCCGCAAAATGAGATTGGGAGTACCCGACCACTGCAGGCTCTGGAGCCAGACCACACCAGCAGCTGGAGGCTTGTCGGTGGAGCTAAGAACTATTCCAACCGCCTGAATGGGTTGGCTATCCATCGTATCTGGAATGGTCCACCGCAACGTATGGGGCTTTCCGGGTTCGAGTATCGCTGCCGGGCTGTCGAAATTGATTAGTTGGTTCTTGCTGCTGTAGACTTTGAGCCTCAATTGTGCCTTCAATTGCGAAGTCGTGCTCTCATCGGCGCGAATCGTAGCTTTCAGCTCTTGGCCGGGGTATATCAATGGAGATGCCATAAGTTCATACGAGGCGCGCCCCTCCAGGATTTCCTTGGAAATGAATGTGTCGGTGACCACCTCCACGAGGCCATCTTCAGTTTTCGGACTTTCAAAGTGAATTAATAAGCCCGGGACCCCAGTACTGTCAACACTTTGGGCAATTTTTGTTCGCGGAGTCGAGGCTCGGAAGCCTTGCACGCTGCCAGGTAAGGTGAAATGAAACTGAGCACCGTCCTTGGGGGCTGCTGGCACAGACTGCTTTGCGAGCTGGAACCCGGTATTGGCTAGATCAATGGCGATTCGAGCAGCGTTATTAATCGAGTACCCGCCGTCTGCGCTGGAAATGATGGCTCGGTCGGCCAATGGCCCGAGCCAGTCGGGCCCATTTTGGAACCCGGTGAGACCGTGCATTATGGCAACTAGACACCCAACATTTCCGGCGTTGCAGTCCGTGTCCCAGCCAGAGGTGTTAACAATGTGCATCGCCTCGTGAAAATCGTGACCGCCGTAGAGCATTGCTAGGGCCATGATGCCGTGGTTTGGTATCACATGGCAGATGCCATGAAATTTGTCATAGCCATAGTTATCTTCGATCCTCTGCCTCGTCTTCAACCAATCCTTGTCTTGCGCTGCCCATGCCCTTACATCGGCGATCAAATGCGCTATCTTGCAGTCTGCTGGGATATACTGCAGGCCTATATCAAAGAGATGATTCACATCTTTCGACACAAATGCCTCGGCTTCCATCGCCGCCCAGAGCTGTGCTGCATAGACTGCTTCTCCATCATGGCTGACGAAGCCTGCAGCGGCGGCGAGCTTCGCAGCGAGGTCGGGCCGTGCCGGGGCAATTAATGCCCACCCATCAATGAAAATTTGCGCGCCAATCTGCTCTGCAAGGGTCTGCCCATTTGTCGCAATAGCACCGCTCTTCGGTGCGGAAATCCCGCTCTTGAGGTTTAGATATGCCGTGTGCTCAGTACTGATGCCTCTGCCGCCCCACCAGAATATACTGCGCTTCTCGATGACGGTGTTGAGCCACGTCCGACCAATCTGCTCGGAACTCAGCTCGGGCGAGACGCCGTGCTCCTGGAGCGCTCGCACGAACGTAAAGGTACCTGAGACGTCGTCATCAACGACTACCAACGGCATGCCGAGCTTCTCGTGCACATAGTAGTTGATATGACCGAGTTCTGCGAGGATCTGTTGGTGCGTCCAGTTTTCGAAAGGACGCCCAATGTATACTCCGACAAGCTTGCCCAAGACGCCGGCATACACGCGTTCAAGGTAATCCGAGGGAACTGGATACGACATGTTGGAAGGCTGACCGGGCTGGAAAATCCCTTAGGCTGTAGGACAAGGGTCGTCGATTCAAGGGTCCTGGGTAGGAAGTGTATTCGCGTCGAACGGAACTCAGCGTGCAGTTTAACTTGGGGAAGCGAGGGAAATTCTATTACTCACTAGAGCCAAGGGTGGGGTAACCCGCTTGACTGTAGCGCATAGACACTAGTAGTATTGGCAAAGTAACATTCTCCTTTCTCAAGCAACTCTAGGCCCTAGGGTAGACCCTACTAGCTTGAGTGTTGTCGGTAAAAGTGGGTGAAACCGTTACAGAGAGGGGTTTCGAGTGACCTTCGTGATAGGCCTGGAGCCTGATTGGACTTAGTGTAAGGAATAGGTCTGCAAATCGGTCAAATGAGAGTGGCTGTGAGCTTGGGAGGAGAACCTGAAAGTTACCTGGTAGTTATAAAGCCCACTTGCCTGTGGATAACAGGGGGTTATAGCTTCTCCAACAACCTGCATCTGCTCCCCACCTGGGGCAAGGGGGTTAACAAGATCCCCCCCCACTGCTGAGGGCCACCAGCTATATGCGAATGCTACAGGGTTAGATGCGGCGATCCTTTGGCCTTCGAACTGTTAGTGTAGATGTATGCCTGTTAGTGAGCGCGTGCACTATTCCCCGACCTGTGTGCGCTTGCCGTTGCCTTTGCATATTTTCTTACCCCTCGTTCATCCGAAACCCCGCTCATCCTCCCCCACTCTTGCGGTGTCACTGGCCTCACGGCCTAGGACCTTATCAGTAAAGCGGCAAGGGGGCCTCCGCATATCCACCTTATTTCCTCCAAACCGGGGCATTTGTACGGCCCCCGTCTCAAAATCTGCCGGCCCTCGGGGCGTTATAAGAGGTTAAGGCAGCTTTAGTTCTCAAGAAACCTTCAATAGCTTTCCAACTTAGACATCGGGCTCATTCCAAAAGCTCTCTAGCTGTCAATATGTTCCCACTCTTCTTGAATTGGATTCCTCGGAATCCATCGATCCTCCTCGCATGTATCATCATGACCTCTGCCATTGATTCAGTGGTGAGTGGTTCTCCTGGGCCCATGCGTTTTTGACCTAGCTGACACCTCTAGCTCGTGGGATACGATAGTTCTCTGATGGGTAATCTCAATGTCATGCCCACATACTACGAGTATTTCACCTTGACGACTGCCACCAAGTCCCTCAACACCGCTATCTCGTACATGGGTGGGGCAATATGCGCCTTTATAGGAGGTTTTGTAGTCGACTGGCGTGGACGCAAAGAATCTATCTTCTGGTCCGCAGTCATCACGCTTATCGGGGCCGTCATACAAGGTGCAGCCGTCAATATCGGCATGTTCATCGCGGGACGCTTCATCATTGGGCTTGGAATGGGTTTCGCACAGGTTGCTACGCCGATTCTAGTTGCCGAAACCGTGCCTGTCAAGCAGCGTGGCTTTGCTTTGGGTCTTTACTACGCCTGTTGGGGGGTTGGGACGCTTATTGCCTCTGGCGTATGCTACGGGGTAAGATCTCACAACGTCGCGAACTTTCGTTGAGAGGCTAACTGGTGCCATCTAGACTGAGAGTATGTCCTCGACCTGGGCGTGGCGAATTCCAAGCCTGCTCCAGATTGCCCCAAGCCTTGTTTGTATTACTATACTCTTTTTTATCCCAGAGTCCCCTCGCTGGCTTATCAGCCGCGAATATCACGACGAAGCCCTGCAACTCCTGGCCATTATTGACGGGTCAGGCCGAGTTGACGATCCCAATGTTTTGGCTCAGTACCACGAGATAAGCGGCGCCATCTCTCGAGAGGATTCCCGCCATATGACTCTCTTTGAGGCCCTATCGACCAAGTCGAATCGGCGTCGACTATGGCTCACGACTGCCTTTTCGCTATTTATCATGCTACCTGGCACAAACATCGTCACCTTCTACTTCGGCTCTATGCTTTCTAACGCAGGAATTGAGGACCCTACGACGCAATTGCAAATCAACGTTGTCTTGACAGCGTTTACGTTGGTTGTGGCCGTTGCTGGCTCATATTTTGCCGACAAGTTCAGTCGCAAGATGTTGTGTGCTATGAGCCTGTCGGGCGGTATAGTATCGCTCTACTTGCTAGGTGGTCTTACTGCGCTTTATGGCGAGTCCTCCAACAAGTCAGGGATCTACGCGACCATCGCCATGATATTCCTCTACAACGGAACCTATGCTATGGGTATGACGCCGCTCACTGTTCTTTACCCCCCAGAAATTTTGTCGTTTGATATTCGATCTGTCGGCATGGGTTTGTACACTTGCACTACTAAGCTCGCCGGCCTATTCGTGACTATGGTAGTACCATTTGGCCTAGATGCGATTGGCTGGAAAGTGTATATCATCAACGCAAGCATTGATATTCTTATGGTCATCTACGTCATCATATATTGGGTCGAGACAAGGCACATGACCCTGGAACAAATCGAAGAAGTATTTGACGGCGTTAAGGTCCTGGATCATCCCGAGGCGGATACTGGCGAGGTCCCCACCAAGAACTATATTGGTATGGAACAAATTTCCGCGGTCCCGGCTCCTGTTCCCAAGGCATAGACAGAGCAAGGAGGGAGTTCAGGATGAGCTGTCATCAGATGGTCAATTCACAGCGTATCAAGTGCAATAGGGATGTAAGGTACACACTGTGGTATTTACCCAGCTTTATATCTGAGCCAGCACAGGCAAATAATTAGGTGTATTTAGCTCACATAGTACATGCCATATCCAACATATTTGACATAATCGATGAGAAAGTAGATCTTGGAGCTAAATGTTTAATAGGACACGTTCATAGGAGGTTAAAGTAGCATCGTTGCTAACGTCGGGGTCTAAGCGGGGCCTACGTCAGTATTCATGCAGCTGAAGCAACCTAAATTCCATATGTGCCTAACGGAGTGCGTTTTATTTATTCCTAGTATAATTGAAATGTGTTAGAGCACCACGACTGGTGCAATAGGCACCAATATAAGGTCATCCAAGCGGCGGAGATGTCACTACCTCAGTTTCTTGACGGCTCAAACAAACATAGAATAGCTGTTCTTTTACCTCCATTATCCATCCTCCACTATACGTCCCGTCAGGTGGCAAGTAAAGGACTATTAATGTGTCCGTAGCAAACTTGTATTGTGGGCTTTAGAGGCCTTACCTCCATCTCAAGAGCCTCATATCACACTACAAATATTCCACCCCGGGCCCTACTTCGAATCATTCATACTTCCTCTCAAGGCCAACATCAATTTACATACATATGCGTAGGCTTTATCTCATATCGGGCTCCCTCTTTAGGTATATTGCACATATCAACCGAGAAGTCTATCGGGCTTCTATGAGCAACGCAATGACCCATGCCAGCCGAGCGTCACTCGACCAGGTCACCAAGCTTTGGCATATGATCCCAAGGGGTACTCCCGCTCTTGAAGTTGGGCTCCGGAAGCCAGTTCAGGACCGGACAGACTTTTAAGAGCGGGACAAGGACAAGCGGGGTCATCCAAGTCATGCTATGTGTCCAGGGGAGCAGGAAGCGGTCGAGAAGGTAATCGACCCACGTTTGCCACGTTGCGGACCTCGTCAGACCAGCACTGAGTTTCATAAGCGTCTTGTTATGGCTGCCCCGAGCCTCTTGGTACCGAGAGAAGATCTTTACCAGAGTCGGGGTGTCGATTTGGTCGTCAGGGTGAGCCAGGAGATGCTCCCGGAGGTGATTCACAAGCACTGCGAGGTCCCAGACGGAGCTGTGGTATCCAAACCCGAAGTTGGGAGTCATCTTGTGGCACGAATCGCCCACAAGCAACACGCGCTTCCAGTCCTGGGAGTCCACGATACCCTCATCGAGGTTGACCATTCCAGAGTTGATCCTCTGAGCGTAGATATCGCGCACAGTCACGCCAGGTGTCATGTGAATGTGGCCTGTTTCCTCAATAAATTGCTCCATCTCTTTTTCGTCGTACGACACGCGCTCCTGAGTGTTCGTGTCTAGCCGCTGGTAAACAAAAAAGAAAGCCATGTCTCTGTCGCAAAAGAATTGAGTGGATATGTCTTTGCCGTGGGCCTCATATGTATCTCCCAGCGATATATCCTTGGGCTTCGGTACGCTGCCGAAGACAACCTTAAAGGTGCTTAGGAACGGCTTTTCGGAATTCACGATAGCCTTGGGCGACTCGTGTAGTGCGAGCTCGCGGGACAAGTTTCTCACGATGCTATGAACGCCGTCCGTCCCGAGGACCATGGAGCCCTCGAAGGCAGAGCCATCCTGGCATGTAACGGTTACACCATCTTCTCGGACGCTCATTCCAGTTACCTTCTTGTCCGTGTGGATGCGCGCCTTGGATTCGGCCGACAGACCATCGAAGAGAACTTTGAGGATGCTGGAACGCCGGCTAACTCTGCCTGAATGGCCGAGGCTTCGTATGGAGACGATAGGTTAGCTCTGTACCACATCTATATTTCTAGGGCTATCAGTGGTTGAACTTACTATTTCTTGTCGCAGAATTCCTGTCGGTCGTATTGCTTCCCTTCGTGTGTGAGCATTGTTGTAGAAAGCACCGGACTCGAGTTCTCCAATATCGCGTCGTACAGCCCGAGCTGATCAAAAATGCGAAGCGTGGAAGACCAGATAGCCAGGCTGGCGCCTAGCTCGGGAACTAAGGATGAGCCGCGTTCAAGAACCACAAAGTCGATATTAGCCTTGGCCAACATGTTGGCTGCTGTGAGCCCGACCACCCCACCGCCTACAATGATAATACGAAACTGTGCTGGAGCCATTGAGTAAAAGGAGGAATTGGATGGCGGAAGGAAGAAAACTGCTGCACATTCCTGCGACAAAGGCGGCTCGGTTGGTTTTGTATGGCATAATATCGCGGCGCTCCGGCAGGGCCGGCCCGTGTCGTCCAGCGCCAAGAACGGACAATCTGATCCTTGATCCATAGCGCAGGGATTGTAACTATTCCCTTTTAGGAAAGCGGAACCCTGGTATTTGGTGGGCGCACGGATCACACAGGCGTTCCTTCCAGCTTATATGCTGGAGCTGACCGTCTGAGTAACGGCACCTAGAGATGCTTGCTAACACGCCCTGCCGATATCGCGTCGCCTTCCCACCATTGGGCTAGGGTTGAGGCAGGGCATCGCTCCAGATGGGCGACAAATCCTCAACAAACTCCCAGCATACATCCCAGTCAGTGGTCTCCACGTCCAAGGTCACAGCGTCAGCAGATAAACTGGCGTCAGTAGCAACCGCTTGGTTTGCGTCAAATGACAAACGAGAGCTCCAGAGAAGGGGTCCATCGGGGAAGAGAAGCTTCCGCAGCTTTTCAGTTGTGAGAGCCTCCCTTTCAATCTGGGCCGAGTCTATTTCACCCAGGACCCTGCTGCTAAAGGCGCGAAACACTTCTTCGAGGACTGGGCTGAGATATGTGGAGCACAAGGCAGCATCCGCCCAAGACTCTCCGACCTTATTAACAAGGGCGAGACAGTCGGGTAAAGTGACAGCAAGAACATGCCTTGCTTGATGATTAAGGGGTTCATAGTCTCTTAGCGCCCAGTAGGACTCAAGCATGATCACTGCAGCCTCAAAAAGATTATGAACGCCATGCCAGGGGTAGAATAGACGCCTTCGCTTGATCTGGTGCCGATAGTCTTCGACTAAGATAGAGCAGGCCTCAAAACACTTCACGCGATCCTCGGGCGAGCGTGACTCGATTCTCGGTGTGGGGCGGAATAGACGAGCCTTGAGGAGGCCATACTGCACCCGCCTAAACTCCAGCATCCGATATCTGGAGAACTCGGTGGCCTTTTCCAACCAGTTATCAAGTCGATTAGTAATTTCAATGAACCAGGAGCTAAGATCTGACTTGTTGTCCATAGCTGTACTGTCCCGAAGGTACAAAACGCGATGGACCTCGGTCTCCAGGGCGCGAAATCGGTACAAGTGGCTGGCTGAAGAGTATTTCGTGTTCGCGTCCCAGTTTATCTCCCGCGCCTTTGTAATGGCAGCCTCAGGGAATGACAAGGGAAGGCGGACAGTGGCACTAAGCGACCTTTCCATACCGTACGCGCACCAGAAGAGCTGGTTTTGAAATCGTGCCTGGGCCTCGTCTCGTAGAAACATCTCGGAGGCTTGTGTATGCAGCCCAAGTTCCAGGACAATCCTCGTGGCGTTCCAAATGCACACCCAGTTATCCAATCTGGTGGGATTCAAGTGTGCATAGTGTGCCAAAAGCAGAAGCGCCTGGAGCCGCTGAATCTCTGTCACTTCGGCCGCTAGGCGCAAGTGGGACAGAGCGGTCTCGAAGAAGGCGTTGGAGGCGATTCTCGCTTGGTGCTCATTCTTCCAAGTGAGCGTAAGAGATGACACGGCCAGGGCGATAAACACTGTGAAATAGTCACAATGAGTGAGCCTGGACTCGGTTGGAATGCCAAGGGTCAAGGCAGCATCGGTGTCGCCGCCATGCGCTTGGAGAATTCGCTCGAGGAGATCACAGAGATCTCGTTCGGGAATGCAAGGGTACTGGGGTAAGTGAATGCTTGTGTAATTGATTATCATCTGCTCGATTGCCGCGTAGGGGATCTGTCCAAGGTTGGTCGATAGTGGCCGTTGCTGCGGAAACTGATGTTTAGTGCCCGCCTCCGCGACGCTTAGACTCGACACGGCCAACGGTAGACAACTGGGGCCTAGCAAGAACAGTGTTGTGAGATTGGAAAGGAAAAATGGCTGTGGACTCGAAGTCTTGACGGGCAGTATTGCTTGGGCCAGCCTTGAGGTCAACGCAAATGTCGCATTCGCAGGTAAATTGTGTAGATCGGATGCCTTTTGTTCGAGTTTGGCAACTTGGTCCTCGAGCGCCCTTACTAGACTATAATATATCGATTAATGTGGATTAGCATACCTATGAATCTCGAGGAAAGCTACATAAGGGTCCAACTGCTCGGCCTGCACTCTTGGGCTTACGCACCTGCGCGGCAAGTCCTGTTGCCCGGCCGAATCATAGCCACGACAGACAGCGCCAGCTTTGGCGCAGGCGCTGCAAGATGGATACCCAGAGTCACACTATGAAGAGGTACGCATGTTAGCCCTTCATTCCCCAATACAACTCATCTGCAAGAGGGTACCACCTGCCTTCGACTTTCTCTTTCTACACCGCGCGCACACCTTCGACGAGCGCCGTCCAGAGACAGCGTGGTGCAAGCCATGGAGAGCGTCCATTAGTAACTAGCATATATGCAAACCAAGCAAGTGGGAGATTCCGATGTAGCACCTGGCAGCGGGCCAGGCGGTCTGGGATCCGGGTAGTCCGACTCGCGTGGGTCCTTGGCTATCGCGGGCACCCCGGCGAGGCGCGGCAAACACTTTGCATCTGAGACCGTTTGCGGGGAAGGGTCAGTAGAAACGAGCGATAATGGCACAGTATGACAGTCTTTGTCAATCACCAGACTTGGGATGGCAATAGAATTCGGGGTGTTTGCTGTTCGGCCCCACGGCGCACGACATTATCTCGCTGTCATGGTTCCAGCAACCCCACCAGACGAAATGTTGCTATACCTAAAGGGGCATCTAGGCAAAGTCGCAGCGTTACTTAGCTGTTGCAGATTCTGGAGATGCCTTATTTTGTGTGATTGTCCCTAGCTCAAACGAAAGATGGCCAAGACAAGTAGTGCTGTACAAAATATTTCTGAGTTGTAGGCAACTTGACTTGTCCACAGCGGTTGCTTATCAATGCCTAGTGCGCCCCGCCTTATTGTCCATCCTCCCTTGCATTGCACAAGCCTTTCCAAGGTCGCAGAGGCCCTTTCACGTTGAACGTGGTCCTGCTGCTTAGGGCACGCAGTGCTGCGTCTGTCGACCGTCTAAACAAACGTTATGTTAAAAACATGTTCCCGTTGCCGTTCTCGGCGCATTAAGGTGAGTGAGAATTTCGGCTGTGCCCTTTTTTGTGTTCGTAGCTCATCTAGCAAGTGCGATGCTCGCCTCCCCAGTTGCGTGGGCTGCCATAAATCCGGCCTTCCTTGCTCTTACTATGACGATGCGCTCAAAGAAAACATTCCAAGGAGCTATATCAAAAGCCTTTGCGACCGTATCGACGAGCTACAGGCGCTTGTCTTCGCACACCCGTCAACCGGAGAGGACAATCCAACCACATTGGCAATGCCGGATCTTGGCCTTTTCCAATGTTTTGTTCCCTATCGAACCAATCATTATATGTTCTTAGGACCATCCCCACCAGTTGTTATAGGAAATGTCGCGATTGCCAAAGTACAGCATCTCGGAGTACAGGTAGAATCGCCGCCGGGAGCCCTAGCCGTGCCCGACCATGAGCTACCACCAGCGGGCTCAAAGCATGAGAGAAGCAGTATTTCGCTCGGCACAGTACGCTTCCTTCTCGCACACTACGCTAGATGCATCGAGCCTCTTTATCCTACATTGGCACACTGCGGGCAAGGCATAGAGACCGACCTGAAGCAGCTCGGTGAGGACAAGCGTTGCGGGGTGCTTCTCACTTGCGCGGTGGCGGCCGTTCACAAGAGCTATCATGCCCCAGCTTGGAGAGCAATTGCCAAAACTTGCCGCGAGTGGGCCGATGATCTTGCGAGCCCCTTGCTCGAGAAACGTGACGACCGTACGGTGTTCATACTGCTCATGCTTATCCTGTACGAGCTCGCCGACGACGAAAGAGGCTTAACATTGGAGCTTCTGTCTTCTGCTACCCGGGTATGCTTCGAGTTAGGATGGCATCGAGCCGACGAAGATGGTGCTGATAATCGCCCGAGCAACGATGGTCATCTACAAGGCGCTACTGACATTATGGCACCCGATGATCGCCAAAGACTTCTATCGGTCTTAATCAGCATTGAAAGGTATGGTGCTCCGTGTGTTCGGACCCGGGCAATGAATTAATGCAACAGGTAGGCCTCTGACCATCTTATGGCACCGCTCCCCGATGCTGGGGGGCAGCATAAGCTCTAAGGTAGCCAATAGCGATATTGCCTATAATGGGTATCGACAGATCATACAAGACTACTTTGGAAAAGGCGTGAAGCGACATGTGCAGGAATGTCCCATGCAGGACTCGGGAATTTCCCTTATCAGAACCCTGCAGAGCATGCCGAGCTTCGAGCCTATGACACGCGAGGCATGGCTCCTCCTCTATCCCTTCATTAGTGACCATGTCCCCTGTGAATCCTGCCTACTGTTTTCATCAAGCCCGAGAGATGGCAGTCCTCCGGGGCTGCACCGCCGAGTACTTTGTGAAGCCATTGCTCTCATTGAGTCGGTGCACGTCCTCATGACTTCTCAGGATACGTTCATTCCACCCATGTTTGCGACATCCAGAGCTTTTATGGCTGCATGCGTCTTAATAACCGGGATTGCAAGCCACTGGCCCGGATCTGAAAGCTGCTCCGGCCCGCTCCTGAAATGTTCTGAGCTACTATCGTTTACCGCGCCGTTATGGAAAGGGGGGCTAGACTACTTTACTATTTACAGACAACTCTCACGAGCGATACCTTGATAGAGAGTTTTACAAACTGATACACGAGAGAATCCTATTTTGCGAGCCTCTAAAGAACCTGTCGGCTATAAACACTGTTCCCTTTTTGTACGTTCGGAAATGTGCGCCACTCGCATCCGGGAATTCTCCGATCTCCGCTCGGGGCTGGCCTTGCGCTATCAGGCTCAGGCATCTATTCCCCTCCTAAACAGCCTAACCCGCTTGCTGACAAGTATATAGTTTCAGGGATTGGGTTTAGACAGCAACTGGCTGAAATAGTGCATACACCTGGCAGTGTGCTTGATCATGGCTTCTTCCTTGATGAATTCCCTGCTTCTCGATGGGTATGCGAGGCTGAAGTTGGCCGCTTTGTTATCTCTCCTTGCTCTGGCATTGGCGACGTATCTCTATTTTCGTTTCTTCTACGTCGACTTCCCCCTCATTCAAGGGATTCCAGAGATCCCTGGAGCATCTCTCATTCACGGTCACCTGTACAAGCTCGGAAGCGACCACGCTACGGCCGCGCAGAAGTGGGCAGAGCAGTATGGATGGCCCGTGTTCCAGGTGCGATTTGGAAACAGGCGTGTGGTAGTGCTGAATGGGTTTGAAGTGGCACGTGATTGGATCGTCACCAACCAAGCTTCAACCGTTGACAGGCCTCTGTTTTACACATTCCACAGTATAGTGTCTAAAACGTCCGGTAAGTGAGGAGTTTGGCTTTTTTTCTCTGATTCCCTAACTGGAGATACAGCTGCTACAATCGGTACAAATCCTTGGAACGATCGAACCAAGAAGCAACGCCGTGTTGTCGGCTCCTTAACGACAGCACCCGCTATTAAGAGACTGTCTAGCTTACTCGATCTTGAAACCGCCGAAATGGTCAAGGCACTCTGCAGGGACGGCAACGGTGGCTCTAATGAAATTATGCCCCACAGCTACCAAAAGTTGTTGTCTTTGAATATCATGCTCATGTTCTGTTATGGGAGGCGCTTCGATGATATCAAAGACCCGCTGCTACTTGGTATTCTAGGCGACGCCTCTATCATTTCGAGGTGTGTATTCCACACCACCTGCTGGATCCTTGGCCGGGATTAAGTCAGTGAAATGCGTAGCTTTCGATCTACCAACGTGAATGACCAAGATTATATCCCCTACCTCAGATACCTGGGTTTCCTGAAAGGCAAACAACGAATGAAACTGGCCGCTGAGGTTAGGGCACGAAGAGACAAATGGCTCGCTGCACTATTCGACGAGGTTAAGGAAAGCATCAACTCTGGAAAGATAACAAACTGTGTTGCAGCAGGGCTCCTAATTGACGCAGAAGAAAAGCTGACGAAACGTAAGTACCTGTTCTAGTATGGCTCTCGAGATGCCCTTTTACTGAAGCACTATTTTGCACACAGTCGATATCCGTACTATTCTTGGAGGACTCATGTCTGGCGGATTTGAGACCATGTTTGCCACCGCGATCGCCGGGATAGCGTACTTGGCGGGGCCCGAAGGCCAAAAAGTACAGAAGAAGGCATTTCAAGATATTATCGAGTCTTACGGAACGGTAGAGGCCGCGTTTGAGCAAGCGGTGAGCGACGAGAAGTCAAAATACACAGCCGCCTTTGTCAGAGAGACCCTACGATATTACCCGCCCCTCCACCTATTACCTCCTCGGCAAACATATCGAGACTTTATGTGGAAGAGCGATATCAAAATCCCCAAGGGCGTAATGGTCTTAGTGAACTGTCAGGCGACGAATCACGGTAAGTGGCAAGACCGGGCTTTAGATGGAATGCTAACCGCAGATAGATCCTGCCACATATGGCCCTGACGCGCACATATTTCGCCCCGAGCGATGGCTAGAAACCGAAGACAGGAACCAGGTTCCTGCCCCGTATCAGTTTTCCTTTGGTGCAGGCTCGCGCATGTGCACCGCGGTGAACTTCTCGAACCGTATTCTCTACGCCATCTTTCTGCGAGTTATAGTCTCATTCAGAATCAAGCAAAGCGACTCAAAGCCCCCATGTCTAGATTCTGTAGAGTACAACCGCAATACTACCGCTCAGAGCGCAGTACCTAAGGAATTCGAGGCTACGTTCCAAGTACGTGATCGGAAGGCTTTTGCAAATTGTATCGCTCAATCCGCCGAGAGCACACGCTATGTTACCAACGGGATAGTTTGATAGCTTAAATCGACCTGCTCTTAGCTGGGTGTAATTGGACTTTGCTATACGCCCCACAAGGAAGCTTGATAGGTCGGCAACCAGCCGATATTAGGGGCCGATAACCCCGCTCTATCGTCGTCTACATCCCGGCAGCCACTTGTAAATTCGGACTGATAGGCAAGACAGCTATCGCGTTATCATCCCCCCACCCCTGAGACGGCCACGGGCGGAGTCGAGACGTGCAGATCTTACGGACCTTGGCTTGTGGATACTGTTGTACGGAGAGAATGGCTAGTCGTGGAATACCAGCTGCCGGCTTACGTAGGCGCACCCCGCAATGGTCTCCTGTTATGGCGTCAGGGGGAAACCCGGAAACCTGCGAACTGGGGACCCGACCACTCGCTGATTTCCGGCTGGGGGGCGTCCCGCAGTCCTGGAAGAAGAGCTTTTTATGTGCCAACACAGCTCACCGTGGTACCACATCTTGTGTTCAGCTGCAATCCACGACACCTCGCTGGGGTAGCTCATTAACTTGGCCAGTTTCTCGGAGTGGTGGCGTTCGTGGCCTACTTTCAAGCCGAGCACACTTCCGTTCGCAAATTCTCGGCTCCTACCCAATAGACGGCAACGGCCGCGCCTTGGCAATATTGACCATGTCTGCGCAATACGAGGAAGACAAGGCTGTCCCACGCGTGACTTCTTCGCTCTCGGGCTCAGGCTCTGGTGCAGAGGGACTGTCCTACGGCGTTGCCGACAATGGCAATATTATTGGTGAGGTTCCTGCGCATTCACCATAGCTTTGCCTAGATACGTCTTGCTAACTTCCTCGTAGATGATGGCCTTCAGAGAGGCTTAAAGAACCGTAAGATCACCCTTCCTATACATTGACAATACGCACCTCCTAGCATCTGGGCCGTAAATATGCAGCCCCTTAGCGGCCTCGGCTACTTATTGCTACAATAACTAACGCTCTGCGTAGGCCACCTTGTCATGATTAGCTTTGGTGGCGTGGTTGGCGCGAGCATTTGGTATGGAACTGGGTTCGCCGTCGCATATAGCGGCCCGGTCGGCGCGTTAATATGCTTCTTTATTGTTGGAGTCGATGTCTACTTTGTCATGCAGTGCTGTAAGTTATTATTTTCTTTTAGCGTATATTTTGGCCTTGGCAGCCCAGCAGAGCTACCGACCGCCAATACGCAGGGGAGGGGAGGTATCACGAGTATAATTGCTTAACGATGCCCCAAAACTCGTATATCGGCTGACGTGGTTTGCTATCAGTGGGCGAGATGTCCACGCTATACCCAATTCCAGGTATGAGTTTGTTTGATCGAACGCGGATGTCTAACTTCAGAATGGATCGCCCGGCTTACCTCCTGGCCCCTAGGCGGCTTTATCGAGCTTGCTGGACGGTTTGTCGACCCAGCTCTTGCCTTCAGTGTCGGTTATAATTATTGGTACCTTTGGGTCACCAATGTAGCTGGTACGACGTGCAGATACTTAAATCTTGAGCCTCTGGGTTAAAGCTAACTAGAGATCAGGTGATTTCAACGCTAGTTCTGTGCGTCCAAGTACCACATCAAGCGGGAAACCAAGTCTGGACGGCCGCTAACAAGACGGAATAGATTATCATGGGCTATTGGACTAATGCAGTCCCTACATATGGCTGGATATTGATCTGGTGGGCATTCTATCAAGCTACGACCCTCCTGGGAGTCGTGGTTTGGGGAGAAATGGAATTCTACTTTGCGTGTTGGAAGCTTCTCTGCATCCTCGGCGGCTTTCTCTGTGCGATTTTGCTGAATACTGGGGCTATTGGCGGCGAATACATCGGGTTTAGGTATTGGAGGGATCCGGGCCCAATTGCAAACGGAATCAACGGCTTTGGGCAATCGTTCTTGCTGGCAGCGGTCTATTACTGCGGTATGTTCTCTTACCAACGAAGATGGCATCATCCTGCTCACGATTATTACTTTTATAGGCACCGAAATGCTTGCACTCACGGCTGCAGAAAGCAAGAACCCCGGGAAGGATGTCCCCAATGCTATTAGGCAGACATTTTGGCGAATTCTAATCATCTTCATGTACGCTATCGTACTACCCTACCCTCGTCGTCAGAGTAACTCAAAGCCCTGACATGCTGCATTTAGGGGATTGGTGTTTTTTGCCGGTATCCTGGTGCCCTCCAACAGCCCCGACCTTCTCACAGCCTCAAGCAAATCTGGCTTGTCGCCTTGGACTATCGCGTTTAAAAACGCTGGGGCACCGCAACTAGGCCATGTGGTGAATGTTGTGATGTGAGCGATCCGCCTGGGTGCAACTCTTGCTGCCTGGGCTAACCCTGTGTAGGATCACGGCGCAACTCTCTTCCATGAACTCGGCACTCTATGTCGCGTCTCGAAGTCTTGTCTCGCTGGCCGCTCGCGGACGAGCACCCAAAATCTTCGCCAAGACGAGCAAGAATGGGACTCCAGTCATCGCTCTCGTTTTTTGCAATGCCCTTGGCCTCCTGTCTATGCTGAATTACAAGGCTGGCCCGGCAAAAGTTTTCACCTACCTTGTTAGCATTTCAGGTTCTGCGACTTACATCGCTTGGGCCTTCATTGGCGTTACTCATCTGCGGTTTCGCAAAGCGTGGGTCTTGCAGGGTAACCAGGTCGAAGACTTGCCATACAAAGCCCTGTTTTACCCGTATGGCACATGGTTTGTCATTGCCATCAATAGCTTCCTTACTTTGATAGCGGGTTACTCTGTTTTCATCGGAGGTTTCGACGCTGTCGGGTTCGTGGTCAACTACATTGTTGTGGCTGTATTTGTGGTCCTCTACGCCGGCTGGAAGATTATTAAGCGGACCAAGATTGTCCCCTTGGCAGATATAGATCTGATGACTGGAAGAAGAGACCTCGGACAGCTTGCTGGTTACTCCTCTGACCAAGAGTCGAAGCACGGCGTATCGTGGTATATCAAGCTTAAGCGATTTATATTTAGTTGATGCGGGAGACAACTGGGCGGCCTGGGACTTTGCCTATTATCGGAGATCTATAACCGCAAAACATATCTTTCTCTTAGAAAAGCTTTGAATTCGTCTGGGTAGACTAGTAACTGTGAAAGCCTGCTCCTTATACCCCCGCAACCTTTACCAAGACGGATATCATTCTACCTTCTACAGCATATAAAGCGACTTAGTCTTATGTGTTCTTATGAGACTAGACAAATGGGAGAATGATGGGGCTCTGGTAATGACTGCCATAATGTAGGTTGTGCTTTCCGATATCCACGTTTACTTTTGCGGTTTCCCCAATTGTCCCCTGGGTCATGGCTGATGGCTGGGATGACCCCAGAGATGTTGACTTCAGGGCCTTCGTCCGCCTCGAAGTCGATGCCGAGGGGCCATATTCTTATTTCCATGCCGATGGGAAGGATACTGGGTGTGCATGGACTTGCCGTGTTCGATCTCACGATGTGAGTTGTTGTTCCACTTTGCTAACCGCCTCCGTAAGGCTGCCCTGCTAAGCTCCACGGACATAACGCTATGCTGTGTTTATTTTACCATTTAACCACCCGAGGCCCACATTATTTGTAGAACCTCGCTTGAGATAGATCACAGTTGCCGAAAAGCATAACATCATGCCTACCGAGCGAAGAAAAAGACGAAGACCCCAGAGGGGGTACCCAGCGCGGCCGATCCGGAACGGAAGCGAATGTTGAATATTTTGGCGTAAAGACTATATTGTACGCCGAGCATTGTACATAGCTCTCGATAGAAAGAGATCGCTGCTAAGGCCACAGGTCAAAGGCAACGAGAGAAAATTGCGGCGTAGGAGGCCCAAACGAAAAACCAAGAAGCCTCGCGACCGCTTGGCCAAGATGCTGGTGTGCAACTCTCCGAGGTCTTCCCGGAACTCACATCTAGAACATCTTCAGGATCTTTTTCAGACGTTGAGGTTGTAAAGATCGTGCGGAGCTCAGATAGCTTTGGCTTCCCAGAGATGGATCTAGGACCAGATTCTCTAGACGTGCCACTGTTTGGAGATTGGAGTTAGTAGAGCCATCTTCATGTCTTGATGGCATACCACGATGCCGATATGTTCAGATATTTGTAATCTTCCTGGCGCAACCCCACCTGCAGCAATTTCCCAGCCCAGTTCTTCTTCGGCACCACCACTCACCTTCGACTTCCCGCTTAGCGGTGACGCGCAACTTCAAGTACCCATCCTGAGCACAATCGGCACGTTTTCTTCTATCGCCACTACTTTAAACATAGTGAGCGTAGTGTGGGATTTGAATAATATTCACGTTCTTCCGCCAACACCGACACACAATCTGCCCTGGAACCTCCAACCGACGCTAGCCCAGCTGGCTATCCCACACCATCCTTTCATTGACGCCCTCCCTTGGCCATCGGCTCGCGAAAAGCTAATATGCATACTCTCACTGCCGTCAATCTGTCGGCCGCCAGTCGCCCAGGACGACCCTTGTAGCACAGGGCAGGCCAACGCTATCCGGCGACTGTCTCAGGATCTTGACGACGTCCGGGAGGGTACCAGAGTATATGGGAACACGGTGGGTTGGGATTGCTCCAGCGAGCTTGTAGAAGATGCTTGGGAGATGGGGGAGTACTTCTATAGAAACTGGTGGTTCTGTATAGAACAGAATGCGGTGGTGACGACTAATAGGAGGAGGCGAGAAAGAGACATTCGTGCTATGAAACTCCAGGGATGACAGGTATATGTATTTTGACCTTGGCCTAGGACTATGTGCACCAAATTGATGCCCTCCTGGGTGAGTTCTCGCCGTAGGTTTTCCCCAACACAAGTAAAGACATCTCGCGGTAACTCGCATCCCAAGACGCTTCAGACAAGGCGTGGAACGGGGGTGGGGGAGACATGTTCGCATTGCAAGGAGAAGTTTGTACCGAGGCAGTGGATACACCGCTGGTAACGGCTCGGCTAGCGGGAGTTGATATGCTGACACGAAAAGTTGGGATAAGCAAGCAACCATACTATTTATAATGATAATTTATATTGGCTGCCGAGAACACGCATTCGAAAGGGGGCTTATTGGGCTACAACGCCTCCTACATCATTCATACTGCCCACTCTCTGCATTGGGGAAGCTATTGCGCGCGTCGCTCCGACAGGCAAACAAAGCCCGGTGTGGGGCAGGCAGGAGTGGGGAAAGGCGGGGAGCGGGACTCGATCCGTTAAGTCCCCGGAGCTCCCGGGATATCCAGCCCCACCACCCACCACCAGCACTTCGGCCCTCAGATACCTACACCCATCAAGCTTGTGGTTGGTAATTGACCGATGGCGTGGAGCTAGATATTGCTTTATGGCTTTCGCAATCTTCCCGCGATATGTATGGGTAAATAATGGAAGTAGAAGATCATACAAGAATGGTATCCTTAGTAAATGAAGACATAGCGATACGCCCCTAGCTGAGCGACGCAAGAACCCCACACCCCTACGCGTGTGAGTGTATCGTTCAACTATCTACGCCTTGAGTCAATAGCAAGCTGGAATGGGATGCTTGGTCTCATTTGATTGACCATGTAACTATCGGCACCTCCTAGCATTCAGGTTTAGTGTGAGTTTGTGGGCACGTATGCACACATCGCCGAGTTTCTCCTTCGCCGAGTTTCGCCCCGCGTCGTCGGGTCTTCGGTTCCTAAGTCCGCGGATGCCTCAGCCGATGCTTTATCGTAGAAAGCCTGGGGCAGATATAGTCCGTTCAAACTTGCCTCTTTCTAGCTATGTGCATAGTACTTACCACCAACGCCCAAGGAACTATATTGCAGCAACGATGGTGGTCTGGACTCGGCTTATCCGCTTCGTTGCCACTGATGGCCGCGTGCTTCGCGGGGAGCCCATTATGCCCTCGGAGGGTTTTGACCTGGGTACCGTGACCGAGGAGACAGCGCTCCAGGCTAAAGTCATTACTGGCGAGGATATGTATGACGAAACAGGGGCAACCAAGGTATCGGATGAAGTCGTCACGGTGAAGAAGCTCCTCGGGCCGCTCGCGCAGAGCGATGTCAGCATCTTGCGGTGCGTGGGCCTCAATTATGCAAAGCACAGTAAGCAATCTTTAACACACCTCCTCTATTTCTTTACGGCAAGCCCACCAACTCTCTGGCCGGGGCCTGATGACAGAACGTACTGAGTCATGTTAGTCCGAGAGGCCGGTCGAACCCCACCTCCGTTCCCCTTCATCTTTTTCAAGCCCAACACCTGCATCCAAGACCATGGTGCAGATGTCGTGATCCCCAGGATTGCGCAGGACGACCAGGCCGACTATGAGGGTGAACTATGTCTCGTCCTCGCCAAGGACGCCAAGGACGTACCCGTCGACCAGGCGCTGGATTACGTAGCTGCATACACATGCGGAAACGATGTTTCATCACGTAAGCTACAGCGTGATCCCAAGCTGGCCGGAGGCGTTCCTCAATGGGGGTTCTCTAAAGGCTTCGACACGTTCGCACCGCTTGGCCCCTGCCTAGTGCGCTCCGACCTGATTGGAGACCCGAAACTTCTGGAGCTCAAAACCATTATCAATGGCAAGGTGAACCAAAAAGAGATGGTGTCTGATCTACTTTTTGACTGCGCATACCTCGTGTCGTACCTGTCCACGGGGACCACGCTCCAGAAGGGTTCGGTTATCATGACTGGCACCCCAGGAGGTAAGAAATGACTGAAACCCTACTTTGACGTCATCGTCGGCTAACTGGCAGTAGGCGTCGGTGCTGGCCTGAAGCCGCCTCAGTATTTAGTTCCAGGCACGCAAATGGAGGTTGTCATCGACAAGATCGGCACGCTTAAGAATGGAGTGAGGTTTGCATAGCCCTATCGTATTGTTGTAAATACAATACGTGCGGCACTCCATCATGCATAGGTAGTTCTAGATTGCTAGATTTTAAGAATTACACCACCGTTACCTTTTCGTGCGGGAGGGATCTGGCGGATATCTTAGCATACATGGTGGTGATCTCACTTGGTAGTAAGAGGAAAATTATACAGAGGCATTGGAGTAGAAATACATCGTGCAAAGTGCCCGCATTGCTTAGTGCACGTGGCCGCTACAGCTGGTCGAGCTTTAACCGCGGCTGGCATCAGCACTACTACACCACAGGAGACCAGGGAGCCCCGGCTCGCTGGCGGCTATATAAGAGCGGAGAGCTCCCTCTCTGTCAGTAGATAGATCAAGACGATCAGTTCTCTTTTGTACCAGATGCTCCAGCTAATCTGTTATCGCGTAGGTGTACCACAAAATAGTATTGCGTATAAGCTTTCTTCCTACATTAATAGTCTAGTTCGTCTATTCGGACACGATGCTCTCAATATCAACCCCGTTGACTCTGTAAAATCCCAGAGACTTGAGCATCGGGATGTCGTGGCACCGGTACAGATAGACAGTCTCGCTAGCATCTGCATGATGCGAGTACTCGTGCCACGATGGTACGCAGAAGGTGTCATGCTTCTTCCATGAGAAAGTCTTGCCATCTATGACCGAGTGCCCAGATCCTTCAATGACATGAAAGATGGAGGACGCCGTCTCCTGGACCGGGTCGGTCGTGGAGCCAGCTGCGATCCTTGTAGCACTGGCACCAAGCACCTTGCTAACTAACAGTATGTGTCAGAATCATCAAAAAGATCATGGTAGATAATGGAGTGTGTAGCATACTTTCTGCATTGTTCTTTTTCAGATAAGGAATTGTCGCCATCGACCCGCTTGTGGAGTCCAATTCGGCTTTCATCTTTGCCCATGGAAACACGATTGGTGAGGTTTCCGAGTCGACGTCCTCCGCCGGGTAGCGCGACTGGGAGAAGTGTTCGACAAAGTGGACAGGGAAATGGATAAAGTTGGGTAGGTCCAGGCCGTCAAGCCAGATCATGGGACCTGAGCCGTCCTTGCCGTGGTCGTGCCAGTTCCAGGTCGGCGTCAAGATCACGTCACCGCGCTGCATGCGAATGCGGCGACCGTGGACGGCGGTAAAGCCGCCGTTGCCTTCAATGATGAAGCGACAGGCAAAGGCCGTGTGTCTATGGGCTGGAGCCGTCTCATTGGGCATGACCAACTGAAGCCCCCCATAAATGGTGTCCGTGGTGTAAGGAGCATCTTGGCCGGTTAGCCCCGGCACATCCCAACTGACCCGTCATACCGTATACTAACGTACCTCGGGCTGGATTGACCAGCATTAGCACCCTCCGCTCTGCCTGCTTCTCGGTGACCAGCTCGCCCGCCTTGAGTAGCGCCGGGCGGATCTTCTCGAACTCCCACACGTGGGGAACGCATTGAGGGTTGGGCAATGGCGGGTTCAGCCTTGTCATTTGGGTCCAGAGTGGCTTTGTGTGTTGGCCCTTGGCCTCCTGGAGGAGGCTTGCGGTAGCCTCTTCCCTGGAGGAGGCGAGTGCTTCGGTGGAAGTTACAGTGCTCATTTTGACTATGTCGAGGTCTTTGAATGCAAAAATGTCCCTGATGGTGTGCACGATGGGCCTGATGGACGACTACAAGTCCTTATATTTTAGCAGTGATATGAACAAGTCTATGACTCTGTTGAGGTCGTTAATGGCCGGCCGGCCGCCGATGTAGAATTCCTTTGGCCTGCATCTTCCCGCTTGTTACCCTGTGGCGCCTCATGCCGCGGCTGCTCCGGGGACATAAGGGAACTACCCGTTCTATCCCCGCCCGGCCAGTTCCTGTGGGGAGAAGGACCCCACATCCCCAAGGGAAATCGCAGTCAGGCCTCCGGCCCAACCACATTCTCCCCGCACTACCTGGGTCTTCCACTTCCGAGAGTGTTCAAAACAGTGTGACTGGAAACGTGCTTGGTAAAAGAGCAATAGTCATGTCGACCGCTCGACATCGCGGCATTCCGGATGCCGGGTCTCTCGCGGCGCCGGCTATTCAGACCGGGAACCATGCCGACAATCCCAAGCCTGCCAAGCGGCGTAGGATAGCGATTGCATGCACATCTTGCAGATACCGCAAATCGAGGGTGCGTCGGCCCATCCCCGATCCGTGCTTTTGCCATTATGGCCGGATTCTTGTGCAATTGAGGAATCATAGTCAAGCGACGGGCCGAGCTCTGCCATTGGAAGCCCTGCGGCTGCCACTGCACCACTACTGACGTCGATACTCTTTCCAGTGTGATGGATCCCGGCCACGGTGCTCTACATGCAGAGACCACGACTACGATTGCTCGTATCCGCAGTCAGGCCCGCTAAGCCAGACCAAGATTGCTTCCCTTGCGTACGTACTAGCCCCTTCTGTCCATCCTCCGAATAGCCCTGCTCACAAGCTGTAGACATGTCGAATCCGTCGAAGAGCGTCTATCAACAGTAGAACGTCTCTTGAGGAGACTCTCGGGCCGGGTCGGGCAGATCGAGCAAAGTCGCCACAGCGGCTCTGTAGATCCAGACGTCGAGTCTGATCGGCAGGACGCAGATGGCTCTGCCGAAGACGAGGGCGATGAGTCGCGTGATGCAAACGACGACCCAACGGATGGGATTGGGTCTATTATATTTAGGCAGGAAGAGGGCACTGGCTACTTTGGTTCGTGTATCTGCCAGGCCTCATGGCTCCCGACGCTGACAGGAATCAGGCCCGTCGTCCAACATAGCATTCACGCGCCGCGTCGTCCACGCCACAACAGCCGTCTTGAAACGGTCTCAGGTAGTTGACATGCCGTCCTCTCCGAATATTGCCGCCTCTCACAACTACTTGCTGCACGCGTCATGGCCGCCGTCCCCAGCGCGCGCCGTCGAAATGAAGTCCATGTTCACCCTTCCGCCTGCCGAGGAGACTTTAAGGCTTGTTGAGCAGTACTTCTCTAATACCGGGCTCCTTTTTCCATATATACACAAGGAAAGCTTTCTAGAAACCTACCGAGAGCTGTCGAATACCAACTTTCGCAAAATCAGGCGGTCCTGGCTAGGTCTTCTTAACATGGTTCTGGCTATGTCGACGAATACGTCTTACAGCAATGACCAGAGTGCCGAGCAGCGATCGGCAGAGTCCGAGGTCTTTTTTGCCCGTGCAATGGCTCTCTGCGAGAAGCAAATTAGATCCGGCTCAAGCCTCGAGATTGGTGAGCTACCATGAATCCCTATAGTGGACATGTGCTGACGGTAGCCACCAAGTTCAATTCCTTTTGCTGATGTGCCAATACCTGCAAGGCACGGAACGATCCATCCAGACCTGGAATTTACATGGACTCGCCGTGAAGACTGCCCTCCAGCTTGGCTTACACTCGACAGAGGCTTTGAATCAGTATTCCCCCTTCGAGCGTGAGATCCGTACCCGCACATGGTACGGCTGTGTGATACTTGATCGGTGAGGTCCATCAGCGACTGACTTTGTCTTGCCACTAGTCCGCTAACCGGCGGCCCAGATCTTTAAGCATGACCCTAGGGCGCCCTTCTTCGATCCCGGAGAGCTATGTTAGAATAGAACCTCCTTGTCATCTCTCGAATCCTGGGTACACAGTCGACCTGGTTGCCGATGCAGCCGTAGCTAATAGCATCGCATTTTTTAATGCCACAATGTACTTGGATCAATGCCCTTCCATCTCAATTGTGAAACTAACGATTAAAAGTAACCTGTACAAAATCATGTGGACAGTACTGGACACCCTCTACGGCGGTAACCTGGGGTGTGATGCGCCACAGAATATCTTCGACATTGCCTCTGACCTCCTCCGCATCGAGCAGCGGCTTTTTCAGTGGCAGGCCTCGCTGCCACCCTCAATGCAACTGATACAGCCTGCCGATCTCACAACTGTACACAGTACCTACCCAGGACTGACTCGGTTCCGGGTCATTCTTACCTTGCGATATTTAAATCTCCGCGTCCTAGCCCATCGACCAGTACTGCACCAATTTCTTAAGGCCCTTGGAGAGCACGATCCCCAGATCGCAGACATCAACACCCTCCGGCAGGTTGGTACAACTAGCCTACGCACGTGCATACAGTCTGCAGTATCCATTATTGAGCTTATTGCCCGTTTGATGCGCTGGGAAGGCGCAGACCGTCCACTCGGTGCCTGGTGGTTTTCTCTCTACTACAGTGAGATCATCATATTATATTAGTCCCAGCTTGCTTTGATACTGACTTATTTTTTGCCCACTAGCCTTCAATGCTACTCTTGTCCTTTTTTCGGGACTTCTCATTCGATACGATGCGGAAGCAAGAAATTTGCCATTCCCAGAAACCGACATCGAAGTTCGCCGAGAGCAGTTGCAAGAAAGCATCGAATCACTTCTTTTGCTTGACAAGGGTAATCGAATGACTGAAAAATGCGCAAAATATGCCTCAAAGCTTCTGTATATACTCGACTCTGTGTGTATGTAACCCCAGTTGCATACCTGAAGTACCAGAGCTCGCTAACCACTAATTTATCTAGCCTGCAAAGATACCGACGCCGTAGGGTATTTCGATGGGCCACAGGATTTTACGCGTCGAGATGATCTCAGTGTTGGAGAAGGGGTTGATATGCTCCCTTTGGGATCCCAAAGCCAGCCACTGTATAGGACCATGGATGTGACTGAGTTAATAGATCCGGCCGACTTGGAGTTTCTCAACATACCTATTCACGGCCATCTTCGAGGTCCCGAATGGAGCCTGACATGATAAATGGCATATTATGCTAGCATATAAAATAAAATAGAATTTCATACCCTTAGCACGTAGAGTTTGTGGCTGAAAAGACAGTACATCGTGGGATTTACCAAAGTAACTGTACCAGCGAGTTAAGTGTGAGCGGTGTCCATCTAAACTACTTGTTTCGAATCTAGATTTTATGAATAAAAGATACAGTATATGGTTCTTGCGTTATCTGCACTACAATATACCGTATTTCTGTAGTGTTGCGGGCTACTTATCGCGCCGCCTGGCTAGAGCTGCTCTCCACAACATGAGCGGCGACGGCTTTCTCCCACTCGGCTTGCATCGCATCTTCGGCATCATAGCCATAGGCCCATGCCTGAGTGACTGGATCGCTCCACTGATTCGCGCTCCTCGTAAAGGGCCGGCCCTCTACCTCTGCCCGCATGGCGGCATCCCGGGCAGCTTGCTCGGGTCCGTCAGGGAAATGCCAGATCAGTCCGTTGACCATGCTCGCTTCCTGCATGGCGCCGCTCCTCTTGATGCGCTCTTGTTCGAACGTACGCATCGCAAACGGCAACTCGCTGAGCGAAGATATCTGTGACAAGACGTAGGCAAGGGCGGCACCGTCCTCCATGGCCATCGCAGCCCCCTGCGACATGTAAGGCACCATGGCATGCGCGGCGTCCCCTATGAGGACAAGGCGCGATGAAGGGTCGACCCACGAGCTCAGGCGTGAGCCGCTGCGAAGAGACCACTTCATGGCGGTCTCGATTAGAGAGATAATCCTCAGGAGCCTGTACTCGATGTCAGCCGGCGTTCGGAGAAAGAATCTCATTCCTATCTCCGCTTACTGGCTATCCCACCCTGAAAATTCTTGCAAAATTCCTTCTACGACTCCTTCTGAGCTCCAACTCGCAGGGTCCGAATGGTCGATATGGGAAAGGACCATATTGAACGATTTGCCAGCGGCAATTGTATACGTCATGACGTGCCTTTCCTCGCCAATCCTGCGGACCAGTCAGTAGAACGAACATAACACCCCATTGGTATCATTTTCCATGAAAGGCTGAGTAGACGTACCACACGTTGAGAGACGGCGTCTCCAGGAGGGCCGCCAAAGTCGGATCTGCCTTCATCTTCTCGACATCAACTGTCGCACGGTATGCCGCAAAGCCGGTGAACGTCGGTTCCGCAGTAGTCTCCGGATGGAGAGTCTCCCGCGCAAGCGACTTTATACCTGCACCACATTCATTGTCAGCGTTCTCTCGTCTCTCCCCGTGAAAACTCTTAGGATCTCAGTCCTTACCGTCAGCGCCGACAACTAAGTCTCCTTTCACGACAGTTCCATCCGCCAAGAAAACCGACCCGCTATCGATGCTGTACTTTGTAACTAGGCTGTTCAACCTCACAGTGACGCCGAGCTCGAGTGCCCTTTCGGAGAGGGCTGTATGCAGATGGGCACGATGAGCAACATAGTAGGGGGCTCCAAAGTTCTCCTCAAAGTCGGGCACAAGTCTCGTAAGCCCAATTACGGCACCGTTTTCCCATCTTCGGAAGTTGATGTGGTCAGGTCGCACTGCAAACTTCTCGAGCTTGTCAAAGACACCCCAGCGCCTCAGCAAACGGCCAGTGTTGGGAGGAATCTGGATGCCAGCGCCCACCTTAGGAGGGGTGAAGTCAGTTTTCAAAGGTACGTCTGGATGTTTTTATCTGAGAGTGAGTCCACGCTTACTTCCCCGAGAGCTGGTGCTTGCTCCAGAATGGTCACGAGATGGCCGCGTCGGGCGAGCGCGATCGCTGTTGCGAGGCCGCCCAACCCCGCGCCTACGATCACAACCTCCATTTTTAGCTTCGCCTGTGAGATCGCCTGCACTGCAATAGTTCCTCCATTTTGCGTAAGTTTCTGCTCTTCAAGAGTGCGCAGGAAGTGAAGTGATTGCGTGGGATACGTTGTTCTCAGGTTGGGGTCAAGCCCGAGTCGACGCGCATCCAGTCTTGGCTTCTCGCGGTCAATGTCTGCTGAGTGGGCCACATGAGGAAGCCCATTTGTAGCATTTCCGTTGCTCTCAATAGCAGGCTGAGCAGTGATCGAAGGCATAGTGGATGTAGTGATACAAGAAAGCCGCTGAAGCACCAAAAGTCAAGGAGCGATTGTCGATTCGATCTGACACATCCGACTCTGGTATATAGGCTATAACATAATTCTACATGGCTAGGACAATACCTTAGCGTAATTCCACGGGCGTAGGCTCCTTCGCCTTTTGCCCGGACATCTCCGGCTAGCATAGTTAGTCGCAAGGTCAAGAAGCAGGCTTCACCGGATAGACCATCTTATCTCCCCGGTCGGGGAAAATACGGACAGCCTTGACCCGGTCAGCGACCGGGAAAGCCGACCCCACTTAATCCAAAGAGCTTCGGATTTTCATGTTTAGCTGCGCTAGAACCGTGTTCGGGTAATTACTGGGAGAGACCCGCTGGCCTGGGCTTTCACTGCTGAAGGGTTTGCCGGGAGGGGGTGGTTGGACACTAATTCGGATGGCTCCTTTGAGTACCCTGCAGCAGCTATTAAGCCGTTCCACTTGTAGACCTAAATCTAGGCACAACATTCCTAGACTGAATTCCTACAGTCCCATTGCAGCAGCTAACGATTCGATTCCGTCGACCTCATAGTAAAGAAAAGGTGCCTTTAATGCCGTCTTCTTCCTATTGACGAAAACCTTATGCTTCATCCCCATAGCTTCCACAGTCTGCAGATCGTACTCCATGCTCGCTGACACGTGGAGGACATCATTCGGCTTGCAGCCAAGTTGCTTAAACATGTATTCAAATCCGGGCATCCGCGGCTTGTAGCTCTGTGCCTGCTGTGCCGTGAAAACTGCATGAAATGGTGCGCCTAGCTTCTCAACGTTTGACATGATTATCTCATCATTCGTGTTGGAGAGAATGACAAGCTTATACTTTGTAGCAAGTCGGCGCAAACCCTCGGGAACATCGGGCCAGGGCCCCCAAGTCGGGACAGCCGCATAAAACTTTTCTGCATCTTCCTTTACGAACGACACGCCCGTCGCCTCGCAAGTACGCTTGAATGCGTTGATGAGAACTTCGTCGTACGGTTTGTAGGGCCCCAAGACTTCATCGAATCGAAAGCCGGAAAAGAGGTGGATGAAGCGTTCCAGCTCCTCGGCTGGTAAGCGGTCGGCAAGCATCCTCTGAGCTATTCCGCTCATCTCAGAAAAGTTGGTCAACGTGCCATAGCAATCAAAGGTGATAAATTTGGGCTCAAAGTCGATCTTCAGTGCCATTATATCTGTGAAACTTGCGATTCTGTGGATCGGGTGCAAGTGGGGGAAAGGGAATAGACGGGCTGTAACCGCAGAGAAGATATCAAAACGCCAGCCTGTGGTGCGGTGGCCGCCGACTGGTAGCGAAATATAGCAAATCCTAGGATACGGTAGCTAAGGTGTCTTTCAATTGACGCGCGCCCTTCCGTTTGGTATTCCCCACTCGGGTGGGCTCCGGTTGTCGGAGGCTCCGTAGATCCAGTCAACAACCGAGTTTCGGAACGTTGCGAGGATAAGCGGCCAGCCTCGGTATATGCCGTTAACGATTTCTAGAATCCCTTAACTTTACATGACGATAGGTTGCAGGCTGGATTTCGGCTCTCAAGACATATAACACACGCCTATATACCACTGAGCGAACCACGCTGAGAATAGCTACGCACTATAAGCCAACCCGTTATTTACTATAGCAATGACTGTATACGCAACCCTGGCGAAGGGATGTACCTTGAAAGGAAATCCGCGAGAGGTGAAGTACATTTTGCGCTCTAACACCGGTTCATTGGCCAACGGGTTACATCATAGATTGGGCAACAGCATGGCCAACTACTCGCTGTCGAGATATCTCGCTAGGACGCTGATGTGTATCGTAATGAAGTTTGTGAGACATCAGGAGCCGAGTGCCGAGATTGTCTAAGGTCAAGCAGGAAGCGGTCTAGAAAGCTCGGCTATAAGCTTGCTATATTGAACACTTAGTTTAAGAAAATGACGGTGTCCTCGAGTGTGAATGCATTGAATCAACGCGCGCGAGCACGGGGGACGGTAATTCACGCCTTGGGGCACTTAGAATCTCAGGGTCAACAGCGGAATCTCCAGCTACTCACCCCTCTCCCACTCAGGTTAACCAAACGGTGATTCACTAACATGCTCCCGGCGAACGGATAGCTGCTCACACGAAGCTACCATGATAACCCCACCTCGGGAAGTTCCATATCTGCGGGCCAATTTTCGGAGAACTCCGCTCCAGCGGCACCTTACGACTTTCGAAGACGTACAGACAGACCATACTATCTGACTATGCCAGACTGCCTGCTCTCGATATACAGGCTTTGAGTGACAGAAATTATACGATCCGAAGCATCCCCTGCCGGTCCGCCAAGCCACAAAGGTACTACTTTCTGAAACCCGAAAATGGCGAACCCCCCTCCTGGCCTGCCTACCTCCGGCGAATCTACGCTCCCATTTTGGCGGACGGATCTTCACGAGCTAGATGATATCCGATCGACCGAGAGGCTCCCAGCCGAGTGCGACGTTGTCATAGTCGGTGCCGGATATGCCGGCGTCACTACAGCATATCGTCTTTTAGGCCATGAGTCGCCGCCGTCCGTGGTAATGCTCGAGGCGCGCCAGGTCTGTTCGGGGGCGACGGCTAGAAATGGCAAGTAGATTTGTATCAAGGCATTTTAGTACGCTACTTTGTTCTTTCATGCATTAATGAGGAGTTGCAGGCGGCCATGTCAAGCCAGATGTATACTTCAATATCCTCAACTATACGAAGAGATACGGAGCCGAGGCAGCAGCCGCCGTAGCAAGCTTCGAGGCAGCCAATGTGTATGCAGTTAAGGAATTGGTCGAACGAGAAGGCATCGACTGTGATTTTACTCTCACCAGAGCAATAGACGTTTATCTGGACCCAGACCATGCTAAGGCTACCGAAGAGGCGTATCGAGAGCTCCTAAGGATTGGGGCAGCAGACCTCAAGGATATTCAAATGTTGAAAGGCAAAGACGCCGAAACGGTTCGCCCACCATTTACCTGCAGTTTGAATAGTATCTGTATGACAATGCCCGTCTAACCTTTTGACTATGCTTTAGATATCGGGAGTGAAAGGGGCCAAGACTTGTTTTTCATTCACTGCTGCTCATCTTTGGCCGTATAAACTCGTCTTAGGCCTCTTGTCTAGATTGGTTGAAAGGGGCCTGAACGTTCAGACTCGTACGCCCGTTCATTCAGTCTCCGAGACTCCCGGTTCGAGTGGGAAGTGGACAGTCGTAACGCCACGTGGCCCCATTCTGGCCACGAGAGTGGTCTTTGCGACTAATGGCTACACGGCTGCCATAGCACCACAGTTCGAGAACAAGATCATTCCCGTGCGCGGGATCTGCAGCCGTATTGTTGCTCCGCGAGGTACGCAAACCCAGCGGCTTACCAATACCTACAGCATCAGATACCGAGGCGCCATTTCGGATTATATGATTGTGCGGCTGGATGGATCAATCATCATTGGCGGCGGTAAGGAGCGCTTTTGGGACGATCGGTCGCAGTGGTATAATGTGACAGATGACACCGAATTGATCGAGCCGGCGCGAACCTACTTCGATGACGTGATTCGGAGGAACTTCAAAGGTTGGGAGGACTCTGGTGCGTACACGGACAAATTGTGGACAGGAATCCAAGGCTGGACTACGGACAAAATGCCTTACATAGGAGCGGTTCCGGAAAAGCCGGGTCAATTCGTGTTCGCTGGGTTTAATGGCCATGGGATGCCCATAATCTGCCTCGCGTCAGTGTCGCTGGCAGAGATGGTGATGGGGAAGGACTTCGAGGACACTGGCTTGCCAAAGCTGTTCAAACCGACCATGGAGAGGCTACAAAGTAGGAGAAATGAGATTCTCGGCACCGAGGATTAGCTAATAAACTCGGTTGTTCCTGTATGTAACACAGGGAAATTTCACAGATCCTCATCTAATAGGGGATCCTACGCAGTAAATTGCCAGCGGAGGGGATTCCCTACGTACTACCATCAGCATGGTAATCAGCAGTGCGCTAGACCCTTATAGAAATTATCTTCCAACGTGCATACATGCCGAGCCAAATAAATTCAAGGTAATCGTGTTGCAATAGACCATAACCCCTCTCAGTTGGCGGGCTTATCAACCGACGCAGAATCCCGGTCGTAGGACCGCCGATCAAGGGTAATCCTGACCAGTAACAGTATAGAACAATGTAGCGGAAAGGTAACCCCCGATTTATAGAACGTAGCTCGCGCTATGTGGTATCTCTAGATTTTGGTCGCTACGATCAAATACCGTTGGGATGACTTCGGTACGTACACGAACAAGTTGTGGACAGGAATCAAAGGCTGGACTATGGACAAGGGCTACTCATATGTTGAATGAATAGAACCTTTGTATAGCAGATTTCACCCTCAGCACCATCAAGCACAGTGACAATCCGATGGCAGCTACAGCAGCTCGCTCATAGATGCAACCTCTAGGATATGAGTTGAGCCTCACTCCAGATCCGTCCCGTAGATCGATGATTGGCGATGGAGAGCATTCAAGAAGTACAAGCAAAGCGTTTTATTTCTATTCAATGCGCGCTAGTCATGATACCACAAGAATAGAATGTATGTTTCTTAACAGTAAAGAGTGGGCTGAGCAATGCGTAAAGCCGGCCCAGGCTATTAAGTTAATGCTGCCAGCAGTGCTTTGATATGGGGATCTCTCGGTAGGTATACGGCTGCGACCTTCAATAGTGCCCTGGCCTGGTGCGTGTCTGCTAGCCGCTCGAAAGCAACCGCGGTCCGATAATAAATCTTGCCAATCTGCGACGCGTAAGGAAAGTCTAGCATTGCTTCCATCTCTGGCGAGAGTATGCGTTGAACAGGACCAAATACTGTCTGTCGCATCATATTGATAGTTCGCGTGCCCCAATAGCACACCTCATCCCACTCCTCAAGCTTCAGATACACCTGGCAGGTATTCGCCACTAACTGAATTCGGAGAGCGATCCGTTCCCCTTGGCCGTTCTTCCCCTTCCATGGGTCTTCAGTTAGCTCCACGGCAAAGTACGCCTCGGCGTGAATGTGTCTTTGCCGCCCCCTGACAACGATGTGTATCGCCTCCCAGGCCTCGCCGTAGATCTTCAGTGCCTTGTGATAATCGCCCGCGTTGAGGGCGGCGTTTCCCGCCGCTTTGAGGCGGGTGGCTTCGCTCAGACATGCCTCTGGGCTCTTGTATGGGACCAGCTGCTCGGCCCGCAGGTCGGACTTGACAGACGCCAGTGGTGCCGGATCCCCCTCGACGATGACGCGCGCCAAGCCTTTAACCATGCCAAATGGCAATAGGAGGTCGCGCTGCAGCCATTTAGGCACATGCTTCTGCTCCCAGTCTGGCGTATATGGGTCGTGCAAGGTAAGCCTAACCCCTAAGTGGCTGTTTAGTCCGGGGTTCGATAGGTCAGCGTACATCCAGGTTTTTGTGAATTTGTCCAGGTCGTTGAGCAAGACCACGAAACATTGCATGTCCTTAGGTTCCAGGGGCATCTGCGGGGCCTCGATCGCCACGTTAAGCCTGTACTCTTTGAAGTTCGCTGCTCTCCGGTCCTTCATAAGGATCGGCACGTGGCCCTCAATTGCGACATGATCCTGAGCCTCGGGCCATGGTGTCTGGATCCTAACGAAGATATTGAGGTCCCGGAAGATCTTCCTCGACTCATAGTATATCTGCTGGTTGAGTCTAAACAGAACCAGCGCATCCGTATAGTCGTAGCTATTGTAATCATCGCTGCCGAAAACCTGGTTGTGTCGAGGGTGGAGGATGATGCGATAAATTTGCTCGCGAATTTCTGGTGGAAGGGCCAAGAGCAGGGACCCGCTCTGGAGGCTCATTTTCGAGGCGAATGAGGGACAGAAATCTAAGCTGCTATAAATTCGTCCAGATTCCCTCCCTGGGGAGATTTAGCACCTCGACAGGCAACGCGCGATCAACTTGGTCAGCTGTTGTAGAAACGTGGCCGGTCCGGCGGGGAAACAAAACTGACCTGAGCGGACAGAAGGTCACGGACAACTGCGGAGCTAAGCCTAACGTGAACGAGTTAGTTAGAGCTTGTGTTTGGCTTAGATAATCACCTTCGGTTAGTTAGGACCGACCGAATGCCGAGGCTGCGTGTTTCAGTGAGCCTTGATTAGCTGATACACAAGATGCACCGAGCTGTGATCGGCTCAACACAGACTGATTTGGTTGCACACAAAAGAAGGAGGAAAGAAAGAGGCATAACAGCAGTCGGTTTATTTCAGCCTGTTAGGGTTCCAGCATTGCGACTTGATTCAAAGATTAGCAGAAGCTGTACTCTAGGCACTGGGCTCAAGACCATCATAACATCCCTCATGCCCCATGCCATTTCCACGTGAAAAAGGACCCCAAAAAATTAGAGATTGCCCTAAGTCAGAGAGGACAGTCTAAGGAAGACAATTAAGCCAAGGTACAGATAGCGGCAATAATTAGAATAGCCAGTCCCTTCCCAAACCCCATGTCTGGCCTGAGGCGGAAGCCAGCGTTGCCAGGCGTCTGGGTCCGGCTTGTGGCAAAACAGGGCTGCCAAGCCTTGTACGCGCTGACGAATAAATCCGCACCTTGCTCGACCGGCGTCTTCTCTGCGATGGAACCCCCGGGATATCCGGGTATATGTGCGATATCCTCGGCATGAACAGCGCCGCCATACAGCAGGCCAAACACATCAGTACCAGCCGGCGCTTCGTTGCACTTGGGGATGTCTTGTGTAACCTTGCGCACCGGCGCGCCAAGATCCTGCTCTAGGCTCATGACAGTATAGGCGCGCCAGGGGTCGAATTCGCCGTTGGTCCACATCACGTTGCTTGGCTGGGCATCCCACCCTTTAAAACTCTGCAAGTATGTCTGGTTCGGTTGGCGCGGTATGTCAGCTTCGGGAATACTACCGAAGTAGCTCGAGATTGTTGTACGGACGGGCTCGAGGCCGTAGAACTTGGTACCGAGGTTTAGCGGGGAACTGGCGTTGAAGTTGACCACAAAGCCCAGCTCAGATAGCACCTGCCATTCCCACGAGTGCAGATCTTCCCATGTCGATATAGCTTCTGAGTAGATGCTAGCATTGCGGATAATGTTCGAGTAGTCGTTCTGGAATTCACGGAGACCGTAGAGCAGCGCCGCGAAGCCGATCTCGCGCCCGCTCAGCCCCTTGGCGCCGGCACTTTGCGAGGCCACTATGCCCTTGTCCGTAGGCACCCCCTTGCCGTTGTTATATAAAAAGACAGATTGGCGTGTAGTGATGTTATTATCCGTGGCAGATGCATTATTGAGGAACTGATCCACGTTGAACGATTCCATATGATCGCAGAATTTCTGCGTCGTTAGACTGACGCCAAGGCTCTGTACCAATCTAAGCGGCAGGACGAAGAGATACTGTGTGATGTTGAAAGCATCAAGCTCTACGGATAGGTCGACTCTATCGGTAGTAGACCAGCCGCTGGCAAACGCTGTGCCGGTTTGTACTGACAACTGTGTCTTCGCGTCGTCGCTTGTAAAGATATCGTTAATATAGTTTGCTACGGCCTGGATGTCGGAGGAGCAGTTGGCAGGGATAGCCCGGTAGATTGAATTGTAGTAGGCGGAGCCGTCGGGGACGGCTTGGACAGGCGCAGAAGAGGCCCAGACAGCGTACCAGATCTCAGGATTCCTCATACGTGCCCACACACCGCGGTTGCCTGGATAGCTGGCGCCAATCCAGATCCAGGGAGTCTGGTCAGGGCCGAGATTTGCGGTAGCATTCTGACCAGCCAGGACTGTATTGTTCACCCCAAGCTTGGTCTTGTTAAAGTTCCTAGCAAAGTAGGCGGTGTCTTCCAGAGCCTGCTCGACAGTGAGGTATTTGTAGTCTGCAGCTCCACCAACTGGGATGCCTTGGAACTGTGTACTGTTTCTGAAGCTAGTCCCCGAGGCGTCGAATCCGCCAGTAATATCGAAAGGGTTGCTGTAGCCATAGTAACGATGTTCCCATCCGATAACAACACCATTGAGTGCCTTGGCCAGCTCTAGCGGGGCGCTCGTGACGTTGGCTTCGCCGGCGAAGTATATGGCGGCATAGGTAGAATCAATTCCGCTCTCTCCGAAGTCGTAGAAGATAACGGGGCCGCCCTCCTTATAATAAGTATCGTTCACGAAGTAGCGGTTGTTGTATGTGCGGATATCAGAAGAGTTGAAGTGATCCACCGGCATGCTGAAGTTGTAGGTGGGCACGTTTATCACTGTTGCCCGCCCGCTGCTCGATTGCCGCTTGAGAAGCCTGCCTCCATTGTTTTTGAAGGCCGCTGCTGTCGCGGTCAAGGCAAGGACTGTAGTCCAACTGAGTTTCTTCATAGTGCGAATCGGTGCTTTAGCAAAGGACAAAAGCAACGGGAGTAAAAAAAATAAAAAAATAAAAACCCCTGGGCAAGGGGGTAATTAAGAGTGCAGCTCAAGATCTCAGAGAAATGCTGGCGCGCAGTCAAGCTTGGGACTACGATGCGAAAAGGTGCGAAAAAGAAATCGGCATTTAATTGCGATGTTAATGACGTGGGCCACGTTGTATTCAGTCGCGTCGCAGCCCACCAACATCCATCCTTTTGTAGCCTCCCCTGGTTGGTGCATACTTGGCATAGGTAATCTCGTAATGCTGCGCCTGGTCACTGCACCAGGTCGAACCAGTCTAAGGTCTGATTTGGTCCGATTTTCAGTAGACGTAGAATATGGTAGTGCCCATCTTTCCGCCTAGTGGGCAGCCTTGGGCGCGTAGCCAACTAGTCGGGTCCGTCGCCTGCCGCCCCCGCCCCCCTCAGCACACCATGCACGAAGATCAAAAACCCCATCGCTGTAGTGCTCTCGTGCCCCAAATGGTCTTCCAAGAGTTTATGTAATTTTGCCCCACGATCGTGGCTGGTTGCAACGAGGTGAGGAGGGGAAGAGAAAAGCTGGGGGCTCACACGACGCTGCCTAACGCCTGTGCATGGTACCGAACAACCGCTACTGTGCCCGGTACCCTCCCGCGGTGTAAAGTGGCTGGAGTCGGGCTTGGCGATTGGAAAATGCGGGGAGAGGACAATTCCTATATGGGCAGCTGCCTGCTCCATGATATCATAGTTATTTGCCGCCCATTGGGAAGAACAGTTATCAGCGAAACTGGGAATACACCCCGATTTTGTCAAGCAAAAGCCTCCTTTAGGAAATTATCGTAAAAACTTGAAGTTCTCTTTACGGAGCGCTTTCTATTGTCCACGGCCAGCCAAAAGCCAAGTAGCATATCTTTATGCCCTGTAGTCACCATTAGAGCTTTTGGCCTAGCTCATCCTCTCAGTAGACGGAGTAACCGACAGCCCGAGAGTAATTACGGGCCGATGCAAACCAGTACTGCTAACAAAACTATTCCTCTAAGCATAGCCCGTCATCTTTTTCTCCGTACTGTTTGCAACTTCCCAAAGCTGGGGATGCAAGACGAAATGGAAGTGAAGCTGTATTTCCATTCTTGAATTATCTCTCACACCCATCGTCCTTGCCCCACCCGACGCCTCCTCCTATGAGACACTCCTACCTACCGTCATAGGCAAAGGCTCTTCTCACCGCCCTATTGTCTGTTACTTAGCCATCCGTGTACATCAATTGAGCCTTCGAGTACAGTGAGCTGTCTGCCATTCCGCAAGATCGCTACGGCCGGGTGCGACAGAAGCGGGCGCGCGCCATCACTGGACGATGTGCAGAACGCAGCTATGGTGCGAAGTGAGTACTTCGTGGTCTTGAGCCGCCTCATAAACACAAGTGCTCCCGCCTAGGATCTCAACCAAAAGGCCATATGTCCCATGTTCGCTGGGGGTACCATTGAGGTATTTTGGCCGGTGCATCGCATTGGTGCTGGCACCGCAGATTTGTGATGATGTTTGAAGTGGCTGGACGAAGGTAGCCTTATAATGCTGGGGTATGTAGGGAGTAAGGAAGATCGAACACACGTACTACGCATACAGGGTTGACTTCCAGGAGTGTGATGGTAGGAGAGGCTATTCACCAGTTGGTATCCGCGAAGACACTGCTTTATCGCCCAAGCTACGGATTACTACCAACAGCCCGCAGAGGCTCGTACTCCACCATTAGGTACGGCTCTAGGGGTAGTGATTTAGGACAGTGTGGGGCATCTTCGCTCCGAGTATCTGCATATATACATATATTTGGTTGCGACAATTTGATACTTATGTATCTACCACCGATGCTAGATAGTAGAAACTCAATTGGTAGTAGCATTGATATCGAATCGTCCATTATAATACCAGCCATTATAGAACGTCCCTATTAGACGGAGTAACAATGCCACAGACAACTTCGCTTTTCTCAATTGCGACTTGCAACCACGCTCTCCCCTTTCCCCAGCCTGACTTGTAATCCAGCGAAATGTAACAACTCCAAGTCTTTAGCTCAACGAACAGCCGTTGTTGGGCTGACACGGTCGGGAGCAACAAGTTAAAACCCTGACAATCACTATTAGTGGGTTTACTCCTTCCGACCCAAGTGGATGGGAAATGGCCAGGATGCTACCCTATATTTCCGAGCCCCTCCGAGTCATGCATTGCACAAGAAGGATGTGGAGATACCCAACGTTATTGGTGGAGTTTTGAACAAATCATCAGACGGCCAAAATTGCCGGGAACTAACATTAACTTGCAGAAACGACGCGTAGCGCCATAGCAACATGTGAGTTGCTTGCCCCGGAAGACACGCACTAACGGAATCTCGTTCAGCTGTTCCGGACATTGTTGGCCATCACGTCCCACTCGCGGCTATATATATTTCGCAATTGATGAGCTGTTGAAGGAAGCTTTGGTGAGCTGTAGATCTGCTCTCTCAGTCCCAGGTCCCGCGAAAATGCATATTACCATCTCACTTCTCCTGCTCGCAGGCAGCATAGCTGCTCAGCAGACACCGTATGGTCAATGTGGAGGGCAGGGCTGGACCGGGGCTACGGCCTGTGTTAACGGTTATGCCTGCACGTCATATAACCCCTATTACTACCAATGCATCCCGGGAGCTACTGGAACAGCCACCTCCACTCCTGCGTCGTCTACCAAAGCGTCCAGTACGACTTCGACCTCGAAGGTCACCTCGACCTCGACAAGGACTAGTTCGAGCGCGATTTCCACGGCCACTGGATTCGCCAAGACGAACGGGCTACTGTTCGAGATCGACGGCGTCACAACTTACTATGCCGGCACCAACTGCTACTGGTGTGGTTTCCTCACAGCCAACGGGGATGTCGATCATGTCTTTGCGGATATGGCAGCTGCTGGGTTCAAGATTGTGCGCGTATGGGGCTTCAACGACGTCACGACCATCCCCTCCTCTGGCACGGTTTGGTATCAGTACCTATCGGCGAGCGGCTCTCAGATCAACACTGGAGCGGATGGACTACAGAGGCTTGACTACGTGGTCCAGTCGGCGGCTGCCCATGGGTTGAAGCTGATCATCAACTTTGTGAACAACTGGTCCGACTACGGTGGCAAGGCTGCTTATGTCACTGCTTTCGGAGGCAACACGTCTACCTGGTATACCAACACCGCGGCACAAGCACAGTATAAGACATACATCAAAGCAGTCGTCAGCAGGTATAGCACTTCTCCTGCAGTATTTGCCTGGGAACTAGGCAACGAGCCCAGATGCGACGGCTGCGACACGTAAGCAAATGCCCACAGCGGCGGAGTTATCGAGGAACAGCTAATTAAGCTATTTCAGGTCTGTGATCTACAACTGGGCCAAGTCCACTTCGGATTATACCAAGTCCCTTGACTCTAACCACATGGTTACTTTGGGCGATGAGGGCTTTGGGCCACTGAATGGGGGTGATGGTAGCTACCCGTACACCACGTCCGCAGGCGGCTACATCTGGGACGATATTCTGGGTATTGAGACTCTAGACTTTGCCACCTTCCATCTCTACCCTGATAGCTGTAAGTCGATACAAGCGTTCTCTTGTTGCAGTGCCGAAGATCTAACTCGTGCTAGGGGGCCAGCCGATATCCTGGGGTAGCCTTTGGGTGACTACCCATGGAGCAGCGTGTGCCAACGCCAAAAAGCCATGTCTTTTTGAAGAATACGGCGGCGACAACAGCTGTGCAAACGAGAATCCCTGGCAAAAGGCCGCCGTGGACACCTCCGGAATCGCTGCAGATCTCTTCTGGCAGTACGGTGATGTCCTTCCCAGCTGTAACTGTCAGACATCCCAGGACGGAAACACAGTCTTCTACAATGGCACCAACTGGGCCTGCATGGTCACAGATCACATTGCATACATAGACAGTGTGTACTAGTTCGTTTCCCCGTGTGGAGGAATGTGACGACACTAGTCCTCCAGAATTGACTCTTCTGGCACGCGTGCGCATAGGGGATAGTACCCATTTGCACCACAAATTTTCTTCCCATTTGCAAAATCTGTAGCACATATATACTTTTATGTATATACAACTTGAATTCTTCGGAGAAAGGCATGACTTTCCCGGGAATATACCTATTGAGTCATTCTCACGCCCACACGCGAGCCTTATTTGGCCGAGATAAACGTCCCATATCCAGATACATCTTTTCCGCGCAGCCATTAGATGACCCTAGTTCTCCAATCCTACTCTTGCCCTCCTTGTCCAAAATTTCCCCCGATTAAAGCATCGTTGTTCGTTAAAAAAAAAAAAAAAAAAAAAAAAAAAAAGAAGCAGACAAGGAAGCCAGATTCGAATGCTCCGAGCATCTGTTGAAGGCTGACATGCACTGTGTGTATCATCCAGCTCTAAAATCTGGCCGTTGGGTAAAGAGTAGGACGGTATTAGTTCCGCTACATTCTTCTTTCTTAGAAGGAAAGCGGCAGAGTCTCAGTGATTTCACCACATACATGGTCCCGAAACAGGGCGGCCACCACTGTCGGGGGTCTGCGAGAGCATTTAAGGTTGAGAAACAGTTTTGTATAACCAGGTGGATACAGCTTAGCCACCAGGGATGAGTGTGGGTAAAATTGAGTCGGTGCGTCAACCCACACGCCATGTTTCGGATCTAAGCACCTTATTTGTGTGCGGCTGTGACGATCTCCGAGATGAACGATTTGAAGCTCCATTTGAAAGGTGGCGCCGGTAGATATGAGAGCCATAAGAGTGCACAGACATGGCTTAGCGATGTCTTGAAAGTAAGCCAGCATATCAGCCACCAATGGTGAACTGTGGAGAGATGGTCTCAAGCATCCTCTGATGAGATAGGGAAAAGAGTTTTCGAATACGGTTGATAATTCTCAAATTACTAGCTAATACCTAGGCCATCCTGTTGTCCACTATGGTGGCTAGTTCTACGATTGCCTCCTTGTGCGATTTCGAAGACTAACTAGGTAGTTTGCTTTAGCTATAACTAGACGACAGTATTCGTAGGCCCTTCCGTGGTTGGCTGTAGATTTGCTTATCTCGAGGTCCAGTTTGCTCCAACAGCAAATCTTCAAGTTGGTGGAGCTCTAGACTCGAACCTTGGTCACCGGGCTCGCGGGGGGGCGTCCTTCCTCGAGATTGTCTGAGTCTTGGGTCGGATTCGCTAGTTGAAACTGGAGATACTTGAAAAGCGAGTAAATCGCCCAGGCTAAGATCGACCCCATGAACGGCCCCAGCCAATAGATCCAGTGGTAGGAGACGAACTCTGTCATGACGGCCGGTCCAAAAGACCTCGCCGGGTTGATGGAGGTTCCGGTCCAGTTTGTGGCCACCATGTGTGCAGCAAAGACTGAGACGCCAACCCCAATGGGGGCAAGATAGGTGGCTCTGTGCTTCTCGACCGCAAGGAAGTACACAGTTAGAACTAACTGGGCCGTGAGGAACATCTCTAGGAACAACCCCTGAAATATAGTTGCGCCGCCTCCGAGCTGATTGGCGACTAGCAAAGGACCAGGTACTAGGGCTTGAGCCACCGCTGCAGCGGCAATGCCGGCAACTATCTGACTGACAAAGACACACAGGCCGACCAAAGGTGGAACAGCTTTGGCAAGAATCAGCCCTAATGTGACCTGGATCGAATTTAGTGAGTAAGAAGTCTAGTACCCGTCTATGGCAGCCACACTTACGGCAGGGTTAAACATGCCCCCGCTGACACGATAGAAGATCCAGACATTGACAGTGATGGAAGTACCGAATGTAGCAGCGATATAATGCAGGCTTGCCGGATGGAGGGAGGTACCCGAATCCTCGGTCGCATTGGTAATAATGGCCGTCTGCACCCCGACGAAAGAAAGAAGGAGGAAGAAGAAAGTGCCGCAAAACTCGCCGCAGCTCTTGACGAGCAGAGTTCGAGTTGATACAGCCGACATGGTATTTGAAATTGCGGTCGAGTCGATTAGGTGAGGGTATATCCGGACGATTAAGCATCCGCCGAGTGCACTGATGAGAATGATGGTAACAACAGTGGATGGTAGAGCGGGACTTTCAGACTCTCTTATATCTTACTTGCCTGCAAACGAGCGGATGGCTAAGTAGCGGCCAGCAATAGTTCGACTATTACAACTCATTTCACAAACAGCTGCCACTTTTTGAATCGCACATAACCTGTCTTAGAAAGAATTTCCCTTGACCCCAGTCCTCGTATGATCGCGGGGTGCTCATCTGGTCATTCGAGTTAGTCAAGGTGGCGCATCAGCCAAACGAACCGGTAATGAGATCTCTCGCAGTCTATCCACGAAACTCCGAAACACCAGCAGCCACTCCGGCTAAGAAAGGCTTGCGACATCCATACACCACAAAGCAGACATTGAAGCCGCAGGGTGCTGGAACAAATTCGAGCCAGTTCTCGGACATCGGAGGGATAGAAGCAGATTCCGAAATGGTATAGCGCAAGGCTGGAACTTATTTCTTTCTGACCGCACATGCTCTAGGTGGGTATGTATCTAAGTAGCCGCAGTGCCATGATCAACTAAGCATTCCCCACGAGAAGTGCTGCTCTATGCCTCGGAAAATTTGGGCCAGTCTGTCATATTGATATGTCCGGCGATGGCCATGACTCGGGTATACCCGCTGCGTAAAAGAAACCGTTCCCGAGGTCCGTTTCAATCAGTCGCTCATGGATGACTAGGTGGGACGTTGTGACTAGATTCCCCGCTTCATTGCTTCTCTGCTTGATCCATAATGTGACACGTTCTGGGTCCCCGGAAGTCTATGACCTAGCGTGAACACTGAAACCTGATCCCTCCGGCAAAAGCCACGGGCGGCCCTTGCCGTAGACTGTCTTATAACTCAACTTTGGCTCAAAGCGAATAAGATGGGAGAGGATAAAACTAGGGGAAGTCCAGTGGCGCCGTCCCACACAACGGCTGAAACCTGCTATCGGTCCTTCCCCACAGCCACAAATAGTTGACAATCCGGAAGCAACGTTGTGACTGCTAGGAAATTCATAGCGATAGGATGGCTTGGTGGATTGCAATTGAATTGGCACTATGGTGGCAACTGTGGCACTGAAGAGGTGATCGAAGTATTTCTGGGAAAATACGATGCAGTTGTCAGTGAACTGCCACTTGGCGTAAAGGTTTTAGAAAGATGGAGACAAAATAAGAGCGACGTCGTGGCGCCCGCGAGCCCACACGCTAGTAATCACAAGCAGCCATGGACGCCTTGCAAGGCTCCCGATTTATCGAATTCCAACCATTTAGGCCTATTTTGTCTGAATCTTACCCCAGGTAAGGAGTTTATGGTCCTAATGGGTGCTATTGTCTGTGTATTGCAACTTTATAATAGTTCTATGCTGACGAACAACGTTTACTTTCCTCCATTCCTTCTCTAGTGAACAGGTGGGATGTCCTAGAACCTATCTCGTTTTAGTAAGCATACACTAGGCACTCTACCAAAGCCTTGTACGGCATTTATCTCCACAGATCGTCCGGACATGATTGGGGGCAAGGCAATGTGGAAATTCGGTAAAGTATGTCTGAGTAATTCACCACCTTCCCGGCATGCACAGCGCCTCGTCGGTAGTCCGATGACGCCGACAAACGCTATTTTCCGGTGCTCTCAACCTCATGCTGGCCACTTGCTCCTTCGTCCTCGCGCTGCCACCGATACTCGACTACCCAGGCTCCCTCCCCGTACCTATCGGAAAACTCTTCCGTCACAGCGCGGAAGCCGGCGGCCTCATACATTCTACGGGCGACCGCCAGAGATTTCACAGTCCAGAGTCGACATTCACTGAACCCCTTCTCGCGTACAAATGCCATCGCAGCATCCAAGAGCTTACGCCCGAGCCCAAACCCACGGACGCTCTCATCCACTATGTATGCCTTGAGGTTGGCGATGCTTCCGGGCACGGAATCAGGGTTGTTGAGATTCTCCCCATCGATGAAGATGACACCGACAATGTCTAGCTTGCCGCTGGTTGCGTGCTCCTCCACGGCAGACCATGCCGCATTAATCGGGTTGTCGAGACGTGGGATGAAGGCGCTAAGGCTCTTCGCCAGGCCCGCTTCGAACTCGACACCCCACTGGAAATCGGGACCCGAGTAGTAGTCTAGATGCATGGCTACTGTCCGCCCCAAGATGCCGGGCAGGTACCCTGATACAATGTTGAACCGGCGGGTACTCTCTGCCGGCGTGGCAGTCGTCGGTGGCGACATTTCTGTAGTTATGGGAGTACTGAGAACTAGCACGGTATGTCACTCGATGTGATTTAGTCACTGGGCTAGTACAACGACGAGTGAAGCGGTCTGTTGTTTGTTATCTTATCCACCTTATCGGTGTGACTCATTATTTGATTGGCTACCTCTGGTAGACTAAGGCACTCACTCTTTCTGCAGATCGCCGAAAGCCGACATGCTGCTCGCCCCAAACGAGGATAGAGGTGGGAATTTATTTAATGATTATACTCTCTGCAGGTGACTGTGATTCAATATGTAGAACTCGTATTAAAAGAGCTATCATGGTTCTATAACGTGCAGAACTGTCCCCTCCTCTAAACGGCCCAAGACCTTCAACTAGAGGTGCAGGCTCCGGGATAGGACAAAGTGCTAATTAGACGGCATCTCTCATTCACCACTAACCCGAGGTGAGGTATTGCTGACCATAACCTGTGCCATCTCCCCTCACCACGTCAACTTGCCATGGCTGCCCCAGGGGGTGCACTCCTTGAGAAAAGCCGGTATGAGGGGGTAGCGGTATAGCAATCATCTTCGCCTGGATTGCCTTAGCGCTAGCCTGGAAGCGCTGCCTAATGTCGGTATAGTTCTTAGCTTTCAGCTTGAAGTCCCGCTTGACGAATATGCCATCCACCATGACGTGCTCAACGTCGGCCACGCTAGCATGCAAGATCACGGCCGCAACAGGATCATTCCACCCCACCATGGCGGGAGAGTCGCCATTCCACACCACGATATCGGCCTTGGCACCGACAGTCAGAACACCCAAGTCAGGGCGACGGAGAGCGAGAGCGCCGTTGCGCGTCGCCAACTTAAAAGCCTGGTTGACGGACATGGGACTGGTACCCGGCACCTCCCAGTGCCTGGTAACTTCTTCGTACAAGCGGTAACGGGTCGTCTGAAGCCAGATACGGGCCTGCGTGAGCAAGTCTCCCGAGTATGTGAAGTGAGTGTCGACGCCCAACGCCTGCTGATCGCCTATCAGGTGTGAATCTGTGTGCAGGTGACCATAGTGGGACTCGGACTCCGCGCATGTGGCAATGTACTGGTTCGCACTACGGAGTACGAGAGCGTCGTTTGGCTGGATGAAAGACGCGTGCGACAGCACATATGGCATCGAGGTGTTGTACCAGCCCAGGTTGTTGATGGTCGTTGGAGTGTTTGGATCTAATCCGCTGTCAGCATACCGTTTTTGCGCATGGGGCTATACAAAGGTTCATGTGACATACTTCCGTACGGGCCCGCCACGAGATGACTGGTCATCACTGGAATTTTAAACTCCTGGACCAGAGCCCAAATAGCATCGTGCTCGGCTTTGTTGAAGGGAGTAGCCCCAACGCTATCGTACGCCACCGCAAGTTGAGTGGCCGTGTTATTGAAGATGGCCTTCTCGGCTATAGAGCGGAAGACAGGAAGCTGGTCTGAAACTGTGTAATTGGTGACGTTGTGGAAAGCATGGGCCCACATAACCCTAGCCTGGCTGTCAATAGAGGCCTGAAGGCCAGCGATTGAGGTGGTCTCGGACCAGGTGTGGTGGGCGTGATCGAGGATTGTGGTGGTGCCCGAGTTCAAGGATTCATATAACCCCATGATCTGGCCCAGGTAGACGTCGTCGGCTGACAGCAAGCCTACCGTCGCAAATTCTCCGTACCGCACGAAATATTCTGCCAGAGTAGCGTTGGATGCCAGCGTCTTGAAAGCTGTCTGCCAAGCGTGTTTATGCGTGTCGATGAAACCCGGCGTGAGAATCTTTCCCGTGCAGTTTACCGTGACTGTGCCTCGAGGGAGATCCGGCGGGCTGGGGCTGTTGTAGATCCCAGCGACACTGTCCTTGGTGACCAGCAACGAGCCGTCCCGGATGACAACGGGAGCCTCCTGAGAGACATCGTAGGATATGATGGTGCCGCCTGAGAAAAGAGTGGACGAGGCCGAGCACGCCGCCGAGCACCCGATTGCGCCGATGACGGCTTCCAGGAGAAACGCGGGGAAGGTGGCACGCGCACGCATCTTGAGGAGCTGAGGAGGGAAGATGCACAGCTAGAGCTTCGCCTGCCAATCCTCGGCGGACGGTGTACCGTGGGGGCGGGAGAGAGCAGCTATATACCCTGAGCACCCAAACGCAATGCCACGTGCGGATAGAGCCTCGTAAGGGTAAGGGGAGGGGCGATGACGGGTGACGCGTGCGAGGAGAAAGAAGAGACATGCGCACAGAGAAGACAAGAAGAGTAAGCGACCCGAGATGCCGGATATGGGGACGGGACCTGGTTCCGCTCTCCAATAGCATCGACCAGGGCCATGTTGGCTGCATGATCAATCTCACTGACACTTCCCTTTTCTCCCTCGAGGCGTTCGTTGCCTGCATTCAGTGGCACAGCGTGCTCCAATCTATTGACTCGTGCTGCTAACTACAAACAATGCTCGCTGCAACTCTGTCACACGACAGGGATGAGCAGGGTGGACCGCTAATGGCGTCTTATGAATATTCTATCGATAATCGCCTGTATAATAAAGCTTCCCAGGACAGAACATCATACTAGAAGAAGACTAGCGAAGTTTTGTCACGTCCAGGGCCTTGTTTGTGAAATTGAGCTCGAAATGAACCCCACCTTCACACCAGCATCCGGACCGCCGAGACCTTTTGCTGCAGCCCGTGCCACTGCACTGCGTCGACAATGAGGGGTTCAAAGTAACAGTTGAAATATAGTTGACCTACAATACGACCGTAGCGCTACTATCCCCCCTCGTGTTTCATTGCCAGCTCATGACTCGGGGGGGGGGGGAATCCCGGCAAATTCTTCCCAACACCGCAGGCTGGCTTACCAGGTATATTCATGGGCGAAGAGTCCTCCAAAGGTAAAGATTTCCGTGCTGTTCAGGGTCGTTACCGAGCTTACTTCTATTTGTTCATACTCTATTCTTGTTGGTTTTCATGCAGCCGGTGTCCCTCGAGTCACGTGACAGCAGATGAATCCATGGGTCGATTGTATCCTTCGTCCAGTCCCCTATCTCAAGCTCTCTCAAATCATCAAGCACGCTTGAGCCCTTGGTTGCTTCTCTCCTTGAGGAAGAGCTTAAATAAGTAGACGACTGTCCAGCACCATTAGGTTCCAACGAGATATTTCGCTACATGAATTTATCGTTGCGCTAATCCTTTGGTACCCTGTGTGCCCCGTCCCTAATTTAACACTACCATGCGCCTCGTGCAAGGCCGTAGAGAATTATCAGCACAACACACTCCCAAGTGGGTCAGTGACCACGCCCATACTGGGAAACTGACCAGTGAAGCGCAGAGCAGGGAACAGAGATAGAAGAGATGCAGAAAATTGCGGCTCCCTGGTCAAGTCTCGAATGCGCACTACCATCTCCTAGGAAGGTTCAACTCGGGGCTCCACGCCATCACCTGAAAGCAGATAGTATCCTTGGGACCAAGCACCTCATAGCACACGTTTTAAGCCTAGAGAAGTCCACCTTGACTCACTCCCCCACCCCAATATGGCATCAGAGCCGAGGAAGCTCAAGTTTAAACTTTAAATGAGGAGCTTCGTAGGACAGTAGGACATCGCAATCGTTTGGAGAATCGGTGTATCTCTGTACTAGTCAGCTCCGCCATCCTAGGTTTGCAATTTGTCATGTGAATCTACCCTCAGGCTACGTATTGTAGCATCAGATAGATCCTTTTCTAAAGAGGATATACACTTCAGCGGACAGCTCTAAGGGTGCGAATAACAAGAACAGCCGTATCAATAGCTATGTAGAAACTAGCATGTACATCTGTACCCCGAGTATTCGGACATGGATCTGGCCACTGAACATATTGCCACTGTCCTGTACAGAACGCCACTTAGGTTGCGAAACCGCTCTACACAGCCTCGCCCACCTTCACCGAGTACTCGACCGTCTTGTGGATTGTGCCCTTCTCAACGCTCCAAGGCGACCGACCTCCAGATACGTCATGCTCCAAGGTACTATGAAGACCGTCGTGCTTGACACGTAGAATGTGTTCCTCACTGCTGTGCCGCCGTACCGAGTTGAGCTGGATGCTATTGGTGGCGCTTCCGTCCTTTGTCGGCCATGCGTTGCTTTCTTCATCCTTCCCGCTAAACGAGTTCAGTGTATGGTGGCCGACCGATGAGCGATGGCCGAAGTGGCTCCCGCCAACCGTACCATTGGCATACCGCCCCGAGGAATGCTGATGGCTATCTGATGTTCCCATGAAGTGCGGGAATATGGCGACGATGATGACACGACACATCGGCAAACAAGAACAGATGATTGCGACATTCTGCTCGATCAAAGACCACCAAGTCGGACCGACGTTGTATGTGTTGTCTGTAGTAGTGGTTCCTAGCTGAAGTGTAGTCACTTGAGTAATCACAGTTAGCCGAAAACTGGCCAACGCAGTGGGAACAAAGAAGAGAGGGTCAGGTTACATACTTCGAACGCACGCTGTGATTACGACAAAGATACCCAAGCAGAAAACAAGGGCTAAGGCAATCTTGTGCATCCGTGGCACTTGAAGCTGGTACACTGGGTACATTGGTAGTGAAAGAATGACGAAATCGGTCACGGCCGAGAAAATGCTGTTTGTAAACCAGGTCGCTGTGTTATTGATGCATGTCCCTGGTATGCTTTTGTCGAAGGCCCGCTCGATCGGAGTGCACTGGAATATAGCGGTACCTGTCATTGCGATCAAGTAGGCACAAGTAATTCCGATCAAAACTCGAGAAGCTATGCGAAGCCATCGAATGTTGTGAAAGATTCTTTGGTACAATAGCAGGATCGATACTTTCGTCGCCGAGATGGACCATTTGTAGGTGATCTGGCATGTGTAGAACCACTGCTTTGGAAGTCAGACCGCAAACCTTCCAGGCTTTATTGAGAGAGAAAGGTCGACTCGCCCTATTGGCTTCATACTTATTCGAAGGTGTGAGATTCGCTATGTGTTGTCCGTAGCCGTACTGGACGCCAGCGCTGTTTCAAGACCGATGTCATTAGCAATCCCCGAGAAAGATAAAGACTCCAGAAGACCAAGAGGAGGCAAGTCACACATACATAACTGCTCCCCCGGAAGCGAAAGAGAGCAGCAACGCAAAGACGATTGTCCAGTCATCCCAGCCCATACCCGGCCCACGGCTTCGTAATCGCGTCCAGAGTCGAATTCCTACGAGCAGTGGGCAGAGGACAGCGAAGGCAATGATGGTGTTTACCATCATGGGCCCATTGCTCTCTCCTGGCAGATTCGGCTCAGGTGCAGGGAAGCCCATCTTGAACCGTTGCTGTTTGGTGATTGAGCTGAGACTCCGGCCGCAAGGTTCAAGATGGAACCAAATCCCAAGGAGCAGTGATCAGCGGTAATACTGAGGATCGGGATAAAAATGCCCAGTTAGACCACAAGCGGAAAATATGAGGATGGCTGGTGGGGGAGAGACCCTTGTTATAGCTTGTAATGGCAGTGTGTCTTCCAGCGGGACCGGGAGTTCAAACAAATATATTTCGTGGATGAAGGCTCACATGGAGGATCGATGCAGGGCCTGGCATGGACTGGCCTATCCGGCTACTAGGTTTCTGGCCAAGAAGGGGAGGGTATCATGGAGGCGTGAACAGGCCTTCACGATACTTGGAGATCCCATTAGAAGTCACAAGGGCTGAGCAGTACACCGCTATCGAGCACTGCAGCGAGGTTGAAAGAACCAAAAGCTGGAGACGAATGGACACCCTCCTCCCCAACCCCCTGTGCATAACCATAGCACGGCCTGTAATAGAGAAACAAGGCCGAGTTGTGTGGCACAGTACTAGGTCCACTAGCAAGGCGGAATCCCTTCCCCGAACGAATGACCGGCTTAATTATGCAGGAGGCGCACCTGTGATTGTCCATGCATGTAGGGGGCGTCCCTTTGGAGTGTCGCTATATACTCTCAGGCTCGCCGTCGTGGCGCATCCATCACTGCTACTTCTTCTCTTTCAACAAGTGCCGGCATCTAGGGTTACCACATTTTAGACAAGCTCGGTTCAAACGCGCCAGAATCAGCGTCATAATCTACAAGCAACTCGCAGAGCTACTGCGAGGGAAGTATTCATCAAGATATCGACCTTCTAGAAGGGAAGCCTGACTTTGCAAGCGCCACCTCCCTGCTTTGCTCGCGTGACGAATAGATCGGTTTCCCCTCTTTCACAGCCGGCTGTTGAACAGCGGCTGCGAACAAAATACGACCGGTGAGCCGGCCTCTTAACCCCCCCACCTCACCACCCTCTCCACCGCCGGGGGAGGAACAGCAAAGTTCCTAGACCGAGACGCGCCTCGGGCCCCAGCTATCCAAGAAGATTCGGCCTCTGTCCAGCAGCTAGTTACTACGCAGGGATGAAGCGAAGTCGTCAGGGAGTGGAGCGAAAAGATGCTGCATTACATTAAAGTCAAGAGTTGACCCGCATGCAAGGCTACGGAATGAAGCCTGCCTGGGCATGTGGACGGAGATTCCCCTGCTTGTTGACTCGTTCACTCGTTTACGTGCTTGCTCCTATTTGATGCTTGCCTACCAGGTTTTCCCCAGATACTTCGGTACCTACACATCTCAGTGATCACTTGCAGGGATGCGACTCAGGTCCCTAGGCTTGTACCTACCTAAATAAGAGACATTCAATTGTTTCCCTGATGCAAGCAGGCCTGCGATTCCATCGGCACAACGCTCGCAAAGCGCGGCGCCATCTAAACCTATCTCATTCGCTTTACCGCCGCCGCTGGGAGTATCTAGTGGCCTAGAACCCCTGCTTAGGCATGGCTGCGCCGTCGGGGCCTAGCCTATTTTCTTTCCTGTTACTTTTTCTCTCTGCCCTTCAAGCCCCGTATTGTAAAGGCCGCCCTGTCCATGATGCCGCGTACATACGTACCTTGTTAAATGGCTTCCCCTTGCTGTCTTCTTAGAGGTGTGTAGGTGGAGCTACATAGTACGCGACCAAACAGTATAGCGGACAGCAACTGGCAGAGCTAGTGGAAGGACTTCTGTACAAAAAAAACCCTATGTCCCGCCCCCAAAACTCCGCCCCTAGCCTTTGCCCAAGCCGGTGACCAAGAACTTTTGGTCCGCCTCTCTGCGCGGTTTAGATTGCCCGTGCCGCACCCCGCCTTGCCAGCCAAGGTAACCCAGCACCGGGTAGGTCCGAGAACGGGCAGCTCCGAATAAAGAGTGGGGCGTGATGTGATGATTGTGTGCATGTACTGTACGGAGTACTGTACATACGTGGTCCCTGGTAATGATGCAGGGCTTGGGGAGCAAGGTTCAGTCAGCCGCGGCCCCTGTCGGCTCTTGCCTAGCAGAGTTGAGCACGGAGTGTATACAGGTAGACGAGAGAGCTCTGAGCGCTCCGCGAGGCCAATGACTTTATTCCGCAAAGGAAAAGCTGAAGGACTGCCCATGCCGCCCGTCAGAGACCTAGGCTATTACTATACGAGCAGGAAGAAAACCCCGCCGTAAAATCTCTGCCACTGTCTCAAACTCTACCGTGGTGGTGGCGATGCTACCTCGATTCCTTGGCCGCATCTGGCACTGCGCCCAACTCCGAAATGAAGCGCGGGGGCCCTACGGTGACTGCTGCTGTGGATAAGCTGTCCTGTATGGGGTATATTATTTTGGATGTTCTGAGTACTTTGGCAACCAGATGCATATGCGAGCATGTGGCAACCCCTTTTGTAAGACTGGGGTGAATAGGCAAGGCTCTAGAGATCGTCGAAAGGGATTGTTCATCCTATAGGACTTGACCAAAAACCAAGGCAATATCCAGACCACAAGCTGCGAGAGCTCAATCTTCCGTGTGGAGAAGACCAGCAAAGCTTAGAGGGATGAGGCGTAGAAGAGCTCAAGAAATACGAGCACTGTTTTCCAACCTTCGGAGATGGCAGCCTCTAGCCTGGCATCCCATGGATACTTAATCCTACGACACCTTCGTCCACGTCGGCGAGGACGTGGCCACAGCTGCAGTGCACAATCGTATCCCGCCACTTCTCCGCCAATTCCCCCTTAGCCCCCCACCTGCATCACCCCGCCGCCGGAGAAATACTGCGTTGTATTACCTGAGCACAGGGCGCGCCCGCCGCCAATTAAGATCGCCCTTGGAAGAATTGAGACCAGCGAAGTGGTGGCGGAGAGGGATGGGGGTCGGGATTTGCCGGCATCCTGCTTGTAATGCAGGAGGCTGCAGTAGAAACGCTGCAGTGACATACGGTATGATATATGGAAGCCAATGAAGCACGACAACAGTCTTGAACGTGTTCGGCTGGCATGAAGTGGGATATCACCCGCCTCCATAGCATATCCCAGATGCCTTACTTTGCTGCATGATGCCCATCGAATAGTTACTTGCACTAAAGTCTAGCGTGCAGGTCTCAGATTTTCTCTAATGGGAGGAGGTACCGTAAGCTTATGCGTCTTGCCGCAGCCAGGATACCCTATCAGCCACGCTCTCAGCTTCGCGAGCCTAACCCTTCTATCTAGCATGCCGATACTGCTCGGCTGTCATTTTATCCTCGTAATTTGCTTCGCTCAGTCTTTCAACCCCTCCCCGCCTAACTATACATGTTCACCACAGTTGATGCAGCAGAAGTGACAACACGACAATTTAACACTGCAGCCGCGCTAATTGTTTGGGAACTTAGATGAAGTGAGAACTAGAACCTGTCCGCCAGAGGTGCTAGGCTGATTATGGCCAAGCAGCTTGCTTGTTCCCAATTGGGGTGATGGATAGTCCATCCATTCACCCATATAAATACCAGCCTGCGTCAAGTGAATAGGCGATGCCGGAATCTCGCCCTCCAAAGAGGGGATGGCGGTACGGCGACTGCGTAAATCACAAGTGCTCTCCAGTACCAGTAGGCCAGGGTATCTATTCATATCGTGCTGGCCCTTGCTAAGCCATGATGTCGGTAAAGATACCGACAAATTCTGTATTTCCGGCCAATTCCAGTAAGAATGAAGTTCGAGATAACTGTTCCAGAAACAATATTATCGTTTGCACATGCCTAGCAGAGGAATGCTAGAGCCCTGGCTGTCAAGGGTGGGGTTAAGGAATGTTTCAATCGCTGACGCTAAAGTCATGATTTCCAGACAGATATATAAATAAGTGCTCTTTGCTCCCAACGGAGATACCAAAATACAGAAATTCCTCCCTTAAGCACTAAAGCCGGCATTCCCAAAGCCTCTTCCGATGCGCCTCTCCTTTGCCGCTGGCGTCGCAGTTGTACTAGCGCTGGCGGTCGCCAGCCCCACCAACATTACAGAAAGCGGCGAGCTCGCGGCGTACATCTCCATGGGAGACGACAAAAGGCTTGCCCTGAACCTCCACAACAAGTTTCGCGGAGCAGTTCACGTGAAAAATCTCGCGTGGGACCTCAAGCTGCAGAGAAGTGCCGAAGCTTATGCTAGGAAACTGGCCAAACGACCCGGTGGCCACCTTATCCACAGCGGCCCTGGAGAGAATCTGTGGTGGTCTTCAGCCCACACGGACCATGACCTACAACGTGCTACGCAGGGCTGGACAAATGAGAAGCACAACTACCACGGCGAGAAAATCCCAAAAGGAAATTTCGAGAGCTACGGCCACTACAGTGTGTTAGGCGCGGTACTTCGACAGAGCTACTTCCTAAGGCTGACCCTATTGCTTAGCACAGGTAGTATGGTCTAGTACCCAGCGGGTCGGTATTGCAGCAGTTCGCGATAGGAAAGGGGGCATATACGTCGTGGCCCACTACGACCCGCCTGGTAACTAGTCAGTAATATCAACATACATTCGGACACAGACGGTGAGCCCTAACTCGAACTACAGCGGCGGTCGGCGGCCTTATTAGGGACGGTATCGCCCGCTAGTCTACAAGCCTAGGAAGGGGATAGCGTGCTATCAAGAGTCACTTCGGGTGCTTGATGACGTCGCTGTTTTGATGATTGGTATGATACACAGGACTGTCATTTGGCCATTTTAGTCATCTGACAGTTGGTGATGGCCGGCGCGAGACTTTTTCCGCTGAAAAAACTGGTAACGTATCTGAGGTGGAGTGACTGCCAGAACATTCACGCCGCCGCCTTAGCTGCGTGGTCTTCACCTAGATGGCTTTTGGGGGAGAAAGCCGTCCAGTCCAACTTTCTACGGGGACGACCAGCACAGCCCCAGGGGCAGCATGTGGAAACAGAATGGCTAAAAGAAGTCAATCTGCGCGATTGAGGCCCGCATGATGGTGAGCCGGATTATTATATGCAGAATGATTGGGGTAACACAAGTGCTATCTGTATATTGGGGAGACCACTGCCGAAACTTTATTGTGACTGTGTAACAGCTGAACTGCAGCTTACGCCGCGGCATATTGCATTGCACGATCCTTCTTATTACGTAGCCAAAAGCTGGAGGATTCGACTGCTGTCGATCACTGAGTACGAGCCAGTGGAGGGACAAGTAAGGGACGTGCATCGCACCTGCACTCATCATCTAATTCTGCCAGTGAGTACAGCCGCGAGATGTCCAACCAGTCATCATCCCTAGATTGTCTCAACAGTGCGTCGTTGTCTTTTCTCTCGGAAACGTTTATATAACCCATCGCCCAGTTGCCGATGGGGAGCAACGGTCGCCGTTTCAGGCTCAGCATTGCGACTCGGTCTTGGAGTCACTATGGCGGCAGCAACTCGCATTTCGACGGCTTTTCGCACATTCTCGAGGGATATGCAGATGGAAAGGGTACAGATATTGATATTCTTTACGTCATGGTGGTGCTGGACAGCAGCATCTATGGGTTTCTATTTGCTCCCTTATACACAGCAGGAGCTATCGAAGGCCTTGGGGGTCCAACAGAGTGATATTGCATACGCCAACACAACCTCTATGCTTTCGCGCACGGTCGGGGCAATAATATTCGGAGTCTTGTCCGATCAGTACGGGCGAAAAACACCGCTACTGATAGACCTCGTGCTCCTTAGTGTTTTCACTATTTGCTCTGGTTTAGTCCAGTCCTACTCTCAATTCATCGCACTGAGGTTTTTATTTGGTATTTCACATCGCGGATAACACCTGGCACCGGTTCTAACACACTTGGTAGGTATCACGTACGGTGGTCTGTATGGCATCAATATGGCCGCGGTACTAGAAGCAGTCCCTCGCGAAGCACGAGGCCTTGTTGCTGGAATAACGCAGCAGGGGTTTGGAGCTGGTAACCTTCTCGCGTCGGGATTTCATCTAGCAATGGGTGGGTAACATCATATAAAACTCAACAATGGGGAGACTGCTAACACATCTACCTAGACCCATATGGCTGGCGATCGCTCTACTTTCTCGGCGGGGCCCTCAGCCTCACTGCCTGCTTCCTACGGCTGATAACGCCTTCCTATTCTGTTACGGCCGAGGCCGTGAGGGAGAATGAGGGCGTGGAAGAAGTAACTGAAAGGGCTGCCGTGGGCGGCGAGCTAGCATTCGTGACGAAGCTGAAATATGCCCTACGCGAGCATTGGCCTATCTTCGTTTACGGAACTGTCCTCACCGCTTGCTACAGCACACTCGGCCACGGCCATCTTGACGTATATCCGGCCTTCTTGGTCTCGCAACGCAAACTAGACGTTCGCCATCAAACCTGGGTGGCGGTCGTGCTCCAGGCCGGTGGCTTATTCGGCGCCGTATTTGGCGGATACGGAAGCAAGTATAGTGTGAAATGGATACCGGCCATCTTCACCATCCTCATCGCCCCCTTCCTACCTCTCTTGCTCCTGCCCGGCCAATGGAATCTCCTAGCCCTCGGAGCCTTCTTCTTCGAATTCTTTTATGCCGCATCCATGGCGCCGATTGGGAATATCCTACAGATGATATGCCCACACCCAGGAATCCGTGGGGCTTTTGGGGGTATTGTTTACAATCTTGGGAATGCCATCAGCTCAATCGCCCCATCTATCGAGACAAAGCTTGGTGAAAACTACCACCTTCCTGATGGAACACCAGATTTTGCCCGAGTTATTATAATACTTGCCGCAATTGTAAGCACGACTCTCCTGTGACGTTATTCTATTTATTATGTGTGCTAACTATTATGGCTGAAGTGCATTGGCTTGCTATTTTTGACTCTCGCCTGCATGCCGTTGAGGAAGGTCAACTCAGAATGGGATGCCGAAGATCCTAACCAGATTCAAAGCCGAAGCGAGACACAACATCATGCGGGAGAATTCGGATTGAAGCAGTCAAATATCACAAAAGGAGCAGTTTAGGAAAACCCATCCTTGACTATCTGTAGTGGTAGTACCAGCGTGCTTATGATGAAGGGGAATTGAAAAGCCAAAGTAACTAAGAATCGGCTGGCGCTGCTAAACCAGCTTCAAAATTGCTTCTATAGGCCGAGGCCTATGCTGAAGGAAAGACGTGTCACACATAGCCTTCTTACGCGATTCTATTAGTTCAACGACTGATGGGAGTTGATGCAAATGGGCTCCACCCATTTAGTACATTTGAGGCTAGATTCTTTAGATGCGTTAGAACAGGTAAGAATAAGGAGGCGCGGCTGAACTTCGACCCATATAACGCCTTGGCAATGCTGCATAAATGGTTCGACGATTGAGCCATATTTCGCTGTCCTTCGTACAAACAACCTCCGCACGTAGATACTCGCGCTGAGGAGATGTGCCACGCATATAATCAGATCTTGAGGGACCGCAAAGCGATCCATATTTTTTTTCATTAGTGATGAGCGCAACTAGGTAAATGACCCTATTTCTTGCCACTCAAAGCAGCCGCAGCTAACCGCGCAAGCGCTGAGCGGCTACCGTCCCTCGACGAGATATGCAAGCACCAGGCATTCTTGACCGCTATATGGCAACTGGAGCCCTCCCAGAGCGGAATTCTGTCGATTGACCCGAAGAACGGAGGTCCTTACCCGATAAGTTGGGAAGTCCACGGCGAAGGGCCTGTTAAATTAATTGTGAGGATGCTTCGGTTGCTTATGCACAGTACGCTTGCCACCATCCGGGACAATTTATTGACCTGATAGCTTATCGGGGGTCTGGGAGTTACGAAGACCGATTATCAGAATCAGACTTTATATTTCGGACACCTCCGAGGAAACGAGTACTCAGTCTTACTCGTCGATAACCGTGGGGTGGGCACATCAGATAAATCTTTCGTTCTCTCAGGTTACAGCACTACGAGCATGGCGCAATGCATCTTAGAAGTGGCGAACCACTTGGGCTGGACGGAACCAAGACAGCTTCATGTCGGCGGCGGCAGCATGGGCGGTATGATCAGTCAAGAAGTCGGACGGCTGGCACCAGACCGAATTGCCAGCCTCAGTCTACTGTCTACCGCAGCGAAAATCGAAAACACGGGCAACTTCAGAGAGTACTTGACGCGATCCTTTGGTATGCTACTTCCCAAAACTCTAGAAAAGGACATCCAGGATACAGCTACAGGGTGCTTTCCGGCATCATGGCTGCATGGGACAGACGATGCTGAATTTCCCAATGATCAAACGCCGAGATGCAAGTTGCCAGAATTAGGATATGGGAGATTTGAAAGTAATTATGCACGATGGGCCGCACAAGAGGTAATCAAGAATCGAAACCAGCACTTTACGTCCACAGGATTTTGGATGCAGGCAATGGCGGCCGGCAAGCATGGGTTAAATAAAAGCCAGTTAAAAGAACTAGGGGACCGAGTGGGACGGGAGAGAATCCTCGTTCTGCATGGAGATGACGATCAAATGATATCGGTGGAGCTCGGCAAGCGACTGATTGCTAATTTGCAACCGGGGAGATCGATTATTGCAGAAGGACTAGGGCATGCTCCGATACAACAACGACCAAGGTGGCTCAACGGCGTCTTAGAGGAGCAGATGAAGAATGGAGAGACGCAAAGTGGCCGTTGAGGAGATATACTAGTGCTCTAGGTACGCGAGTCGGTGTAGTTTTCGAATGCCATGCTCTACTCCCGTTGGCCAGCTCAGAAAGTAGCATGACCAAATCCATCCCATCTCTATTTATGCCCAGTCTAGAAATTTTCAACACACAAAGCGCTCAGGGAAAGTGTTCGATTGTTCTTTTCTAGCGTCAGAACTAATTATGAGGTAGCATGGATACTCTTTACCAACGAAAATGACCGGACTGTAGGTCAAGCTGGCGAGACGGCCCATGACAGGCAAACCACTTGTCAGTACGTACCGTCCAAAGATTTTAAGTGGTGACTTGGGTGAGAGAAATGCCATAGTCTTCGAGCCTTTCCACGGAGAGCCTGGTGGGATTCAGGGTGTAGTCAAAGGGTTCCCCAACAAGGATGTCCGGCAGTGGCGCTGACTGCCTGGTGAGGCGCCAGAATGTCGAGCTTCTCCGTCATTCCCAGCCCTTCCATCCACTAAATGCCCAGTTAGCTATCGAACGCGCCGTAGGCTAATAGTTGTAGTATCAACTGCACTGCCTAACCCACGGGAGAGAACGCGATGTTGCGAAAACATAGTTGTTTTCCTTTTACCCTGATGCCGCCTAGCTATACACAGATGTGAACAAATGGACATGGTGGAGAAGACGCCACACTGTTGCCCTGGAGTCCCTCTGCATTATTGTGTCCCCCCCGGCTTTCATAGACCCGAATTCCGACCCCTCGACGTCCGAAGTTCGTCCGTGGCTGCCAATTTGCCTGTCGTCCCTGAGAGCGAAAGTGAGCCCGAGAACCTCGTTGGTAGCATTACACGAGCTGGCCAATGATTTGCGGGTCAGACTCTGAAATGGCTACCTCAGCGCGCTCCGATTCATTTCTTTGGGTATCCATGAACTAGCTAGCGGCCGCGCTCTTCGCCTCCGAGGTTCCGGTGTTGAGGTAAGCATCATAGGCAGATAGTTGCCCTGTTCATCTGTCTTGGCACCTATCCTCGTTTCGGAAGGATTAATTCTTGGCAATTACAAATCGGTGGAGCCCTTTCCCCAGCGGGCTCAGCGAATCCGGCAATGCCTAGCGCTTAGCCTCCATCAACTATGCAGGGAGCAGATCTTTTCGAGGATAAGTAATTGGCTAGCTGTTTAGCTTCCGCTTTTCATTCTATAGAGTTGGTCAGACGAGGGCTCATAGTATGGCATGCCGGGCGTCGCACCCCAGGCTAGGATGATCTGCGCACGGGATTCGATGCGCACCTGACAAATACAGTCGCTTGAAAAGTATGGGTTGCGATCCCATATTGGCTTTGGGAATCAACGTTTAGGGCACGAACTACGATGGGCAGGGGCAGGGGCGGGCTGCAGGGGAGGGAGGGAGGAATATCCCCTCCTCCGAGACCTGAAGGGACATTCGGAGTCGGTAAGTAGAGTCTTGATTCGACTATATATAAGGCACCAGGCCCCAACAACATACCCAATTCAAACGCGAAGCTAATGAGCCCCCATTCAAGCCACATACTTTGTTACATCCAAACGCGATACGATGAAGCGAGTAGATCATCCCTCTCTACTTACAGCCCTCTGCCTCTTCGCAGCCGTGGGGACTGGCAATGCGGCGGACTGTTCTCTAGGCTCTTTGTCTCTCAACTACGATGCCGAATATCCTTCGACTCCACAGCCTTTCAAGCTGCATGTCCATGAGGATTTTGTTGAGCAGACCCGGCTCAAAGCGAGTCTTACCCGACTCACTCCAGGCATCAATCTGCCCGACTTCACGGACGGAATTCCAGTGCAGAACGTGAGCGACATAGCGAAGTTTTGGGCTACACAGTACGACTGGCGCAAAGTAGAGGACAACATCAACTCCAAATTACAACAGTTCACGACCACTGTCGACGCTGGCGAGAATTTTACGGACCCTATCCCTCTGCACTTCATCCATCATCGTTCGTCACGATCCGACGCAATCCCGCTACTTTTCATCCATGGCTGGCCGTCGTCATCTCACGAGGTCATCAATATTATCGATATCCTCACCAATCCACCAAATTCGTCTCTTCCGGCCTTCCACGTGGTGGCTCCCGACATTCCAGGCTTTGGCTTTTCTCCGGTCCCCCGAAATCTAGGCCTTGGGCTACGAGAAACCGGCCAAGCCTTCCAGGACCTAATGAAGCAGCTTGGGTATGACAAGTACGTTGGACAGGGTGGCGACTTCGGTGCCCATACTCTTAGATATATGGCCGCCGACTTTCCTGACTCGGTCGTTTCGATCCTACTCAATATGTTCATCGTATTCCCAAATGCAACGGATTACGAGCGCTATAACAATAACCAGACTACTCCAGATGAGACGGCGCAACTAAGCCTATTGCAAGGCTCAAGTTTCGATTTGATCCAGGCGCAATGGGGGATCGAGGTGAACGCACCGTTGAACCTTGCCATCTCAGTTGGCGACAGTCCTGTGGGCTGGGTGGCCTGGCAGTATTTAGGTTTACGGCTACTGACATCAGGCTACTCTTGGGGAGTGGAAGATTTGATCACTTGGTCCATGCTCAACTACATCCAGGGTCCTTATGGTGGCTTTCGAATGTACCATGAAGCGGTGCGGGTAAGAAGATCCGTGTAGCTCAACGTATAAGGAGGTTGCTAATTGCGTGGCAGGAGGGAACACTCAGCGGGGACTTTCCGTATGTGACAAGACCGGTGGGAGTGCTCAACTACTTTGGAGACGCCACATACAACCAGGTATATTCAACTAACTCCGCCGGCTCCAAGTGTCCTTGACCACCTATTGACCTAAGTATACAGCCTCTAGAGTGGTCTCAACGCCAAGGAAACATCACCTACCAGATCCAGAAATCTCCAGATATCCCAGGCGGTCATGTCCCTGTTTTCATTAACCCTGACGAGATGGCCCGGGACTGTTGGACCTTCTTCGGCAACGCCTCTCTCTCCGGAGTTGACACATTCAATTCTTAATTTTCTTCAATTCGAAGATCTGAGGAATAATGTTCGGTTGGATATTTTCCAGTTTCCAAGGTGCGGGTGGAGTCTAGCTTCATCTAGTGACGAGTCGGGCAATGTTCCTAGTTGAGCTGAGTTTGAGGACCTTGCACCATAATTCAGTAGTGGCCTAGCCTGACCTACTCCATCGGCCGGTACCGTGGCTTTGTCGCCCGAGGTGAACTGACATAGAAGACAATCTAAGCTACCTGCAATGAGCTACTCTTCCGCGCCAATGAACGCTCTCATGGGCCCAAGGAGTAGATTCTACAAGTACTTCCCTAGGACCCGGCTAGAAAGTAACTTCAAAATACGAATTTTAATAATTCCCTGAAAAATTACCCTGAGGCAGTAGGACTTGGCACGTAGTGAGCAGTCAAGACATCATAACATCACTTGTGGCCGGGGAGGAAGTCTCTTTCCTATATGAAAAGACAGTAGTCGTAAGATAGGAATTCTATATTTTCAAAATGCCTTTTTCTGTTTCGCTCATATAGCGTTTGAAAATGAACCATCAACGACAATTGTTGCTCCACATACATAGCTAGCAAGCCTGCTAGCGAAGAATATCACCGCATTCGCCACCTCTTCGGCTTGAGCAGCTCTCTTCAGTGGAACTCGGTCTTCTAAGCTCTTGATCAGCTCAGGGTGATCTCTCTTGGCGATTTGGAAACTACTCCAGTCGACGAAGCCGTCGGCATGAGTGGTGTTGGGTGTTTCAATGAGCCCCAGAGCCAGCGTATTGATACGGATACCCATTGGCGCTAGCTTGCGAGCGTAATCCTTGGCAATTATGGCCTTCGCCCTCGAAAAGGCTGTATATGGGGTGCCAACCTGCGGCAAAGCTAGGTCGAATCCTGCCATAGAAGTGATCACCACGACAGAAGGGGAGCCACCCATCTCGGCACTCTTCTGTAGGTGTGGTGTAGCCTCCTCTAGGAGAGTTATAAGCCCCATGACGTCAGCTTGAAAGCTTTTCTCCCAGCTCTCAGGCATGGGATCCCGCAAAATTGGAGATGCTTGATTCGTCCTGGCGTTAGCCTCAACTTTCCGAATGTTCTGCAATGTGGAAATTAGGAGCAACTTGCCATTGGCCACTATATAATCGATTCGTCCGAATTCTTGACTCGATCGTTTGACCCAATCTTTGATTTCGGTGGGCCTGGCAATGTCCACAGTTGATGCAACAGCTCTGGCGCTGTCTGCAGCTTCCTGGAAGGTGGAAAACTCATCTCCTCGGACGCCCCGAGAGCAGTAAGAAACATTAGCACCCTCGGCCAGGAAGGCTTGAACAATAAGTCGCCCAATGCCTTTTGACCCTCCTAGAGTCCTTGTCAGAACTGTGCCTAATGTACCAGGTATCCAAGGCGGGAGTGATGGATTTGAGTGACTCACCAGTCACTAGCACGTGGCTGCCGGAAAGGTTACTTGCAAACGGATACATTGGAACTTTTAGCTCAGATTATCTCTTCGCTTTAGGGACTCAAGGAGTTCAGGCTCGCGTAATCAAAGGTCGGTCTCACTGATCGGTAGATATCTCAATGGATTTCACTTGTATTCAACGGGGTAGTCTCATATGTTTAATATCCTTTTCTGTGCCATTGAACTGTGTCGGAGACGGAAAGATTTAGAAGGCGATCATTTACGACCCTCCATTAGAGTAACCGTCTCTGGAAAATCAGAATCTATGCCCCTGGTATCCAGCGTCTCCGGTTTTGTCATTAACCTTTTTTGGAAAACTAGATCTTGTACACTGCAGCAGTGAGGTGCGTAATTCTATCATGCTGTCCGTGTTAGGAAAGCGAGAATCGCGTTGTCGATGCCGACAGACTTGAATGCCGCCGCTAACCCATTTCAACCTGGATATCAGGCTTTGCGCCGAAACTTTTGTCATAGTGGAGCATGATTCTTGTTTTCCTATTTGGGTATAGAGCGTTACACCAACTGATCCAAGGAGGCGTGTTGCCCCATAATATCTCATATCATGCTTACCAAGTACGTGCCAACCGGACTTTCTCCAGTCACCAATGGCTTTCCTCTACCTGGCTTGCCCCCAAAAGTGAACAGCTGTTATCCTCGAAGCTTAGAATCGGGGGCAAAGCAGACAGATGGTTACAATGGGTGACCGTTTTACATTCTTGACACTGACAGGTCCCGATCTCGGCACGGCTAATACCAAAGAGATGCGGGCCCATGTCACCCGCGTGAACTTTGCAAAGCGACGCCAGCGCATGGCGGCCGCGAGTAACCAGGGCGACATGGAGTCGGAGAGGGCTATTCAAAAACGGAAATCTATTCCGAAGATGCCGGCCAGACCGCAATTACCGAAATATAGAAGCCCCTCACGACACGAGCTCGAACGGGACACCTGGGGTTCACCATTATATAGAGCGCCCCAGGAGCGTGGCCAAATGGCCATTCAACATTGTAAGTCAAACTTGACCTTGCCTACTCTCGTCTACTCCTGTTATTGTGCTCGTGGTGCTGAGACGCTGCCATGCAGTATTTCGCTCCTTCTGTCTCTTGCTCGACACCCCGGCATCGGGCACGCCGATGTTGATACGAGAGCGTGGTTGGGTCCAACTTAACCTCGCCGAGCCAGCCCTTTTGGAAGCGTCCTTGGCATTGGCGTCCGTTTATCGGGGGTTTTCGGACCCTACCGCCGTCATAAACGCAAATATGCACAGAGCTAGGGCTATTGGTATCATAAATTCTAGGCTGAACGATCCTGTAGCAGCAGTGACGGATGGTGTCCTTGGAGCGGTATTTACGTTAGCATACTGCGAAGTAATTAAAGCCCCTCGCTCCTCGTGCTTTTAATCTATCCAGCTACGAGATCAGTTACGAGATACCAAGCTGACACGTGCTGGTGATAAGCGCTTAGAAAAGAGGGATAAGGAATATCAGGTCCACATGCTCGGGTTCGGGCGTATGATCCAGCTCAGGAAAGAACGTAGCAACACCAATGCCAGCTTGTCTTGGTTTTCGGACCTTCTAGTCTCGCAAGTCACCCCAGTTATGCGATCTCCTTTCTGCTAGCAAACGCTAACGAAATTACAGGGACGCTGCCCAGGCGCCGATGACCTCTTCGAATAGAGCCTCGGACATGTCACATTTATTTCTTCCAGATAGCGCTCTCCATATTATCGATACAATCTCCAAAGACCTAGCCGGCTTACGCACAGTCCTCGAGTTCTCGCTAAGTCACAGCACAACGGACGAATTTCTTATCAAAGACATTAACCAACGTGTGTTGATGGTCAAGGAGAGGGCAGATATGCTGCGAGGCCAGCTACGATACACAGATGCCCTTGTCCTAGCCCTTCATATGTTTCTCCACCTCTCCTGTGATCACCACTCTACACCTCCTGCCCAACTCGGTGCCATGGCCAACGATCTAAAAGACGCCCTCAGCGAGCCCGACACTCGGCTCTGTACTTCGATTGAATTCACAGCCTGGCAGCTGATGGTTGGCTGCGTAGCAACTACAGAGCTACAAGCCCGAAATTGGTTCAAAATCACGCTGTGGAGGCTGTCGAAGGCAATGCGACTTAATGAGTGGTCCCAGGTGGAAAATATCTTAGACAAAACTTTCATGCCATATTCCAAGTTGCTGGGACGGTTTGCTACGGCTTGGGAGGAAGCAGTGGAAACGTACAAATGTCACGCATAGATGACTACAAGTCCCCATCCCTGTGAAATATCCAGGTGCCCACAAGGCCAGATTAGGAGCTAGCCGTTGATGAGTCCAATGAATATACGACAAACAGCGGGTATCCTAAACGAAACATGTTGCTATTTAACAAAAAGATATCGCGAACAAGCTCGCCACTTTTCTTCTCCGTAATCATGCTATTCCTGACCATGACAACTTTCCCTTCAAGAAGTCGAGAAAGATCTTCCTACACCCCATACGCAGATGTAGTGAGAGGGAAATGAAGCAATAGCGACGGGCATATCTATCTGACCTCATCTGGCTGACGAACTGCGGTGGCATAGCAAGTTAGCTTTGTTGTTGGTAGTTTCTCGTGACAGGGGTTAGATCCTACTCGGAAGTCCACGTTGTTGATAGGCCGGCGAGCTTCTTTTCTGCAAATGGGTGGGGTTGCCACCAACTGGGTGACGCTGACGTGTACGGCACAGAAAGTTCTCATATATGCCTAGCTAGATCGATGCTGGCCGAGTTCTCGCAATGCATTTCTAGATATTTGGTAACATTTTAAGTTTGTAGATCACGTTCGTCGATCTCGTTAAGCAGAATGTCTCACGATGCGAATCATGAAGAGAAGCCCACTGTGCTGAGCATCATTGCCTCATTCTTGGCGGCCATGAGCCAGCCGCCACCTCTCGATGCTGCTAGACAGTACGTTTTCGAACCTGGGTTTCATTGTGTAACATCGGATCAGTTCGGAAACCTGCAACACTCTCTTGGCGAAGCGATCGATGTCGCCGAGGGCCGTAAGAATGACGGCAAGGACGAGCCAGGCCAATTCGGACTGATGGGCAATCCTGCACCTGAGGTCTTCATCTTTGACAAAGTCGCAGCCGCTTGGGCAGGTCTGCAGCGTATCGCTCCCGACGGCTCGGTCGGCTTCCGCTCTTACTCGGTATTTTCGCTTATCAAGACTTCGGATGGCAGCTGGAAGATATCCGGATTTGCGCACTCGCACTCTGCTGAGGTCGCCCCACTACCACCAGTCATGAAAGAGTTTACCCCCGGTGCGGAAAGACTAATGCATTTTGCGGAAGAAATGTGGGAGACGCGGGGCAAGCTTCTCGAGCAGCTGGATGATTGGGCTGTGCCCGGCACTCGATTCGTCCGACAGAAGTTGCCCGATCCAGCAACGGGAGCCCCCCTGGAGAAAACGTTGAAAACATTTGCTGATGGAGCAAGTTCCATCCCAGCAGACGCGAAGTGGCAAGAGGACTTCGAAGGTGTCACTGTGCGCCTTGCTGGTAACCTCGGCCTCATATGGATGCATTATATCATAGTGCTGCCAGTAACCTCAGCTTCGACTGGAATCGATGTGCTGGCTCTTTCTGGGGGGCCGGGCGACAAGTGGCGTTTCAGTGCAACCCAAACTCTGAACCGCGGCGATGGAAACACAATAAGCACATGAGAATATTGAAGTTGCCGCCTGGACAAACATGACCTAAGGACAAGTGCTACATATCGTAAAATAAAGCGAATCAACTCTTGGCTAGGTGTGGTGAGAACTCCTGGTATATGTAAAGCTAGCGGTGCTAGATTTCCCGTGAAGGGGCCGCGAACTGTATGCGGCCGCCATTACTGGAGAAGTTTACAAGAAATAGTTAAGCATAAGTACCTATAGCTACTAACTAATATTAAACCTATATTAACTTTTAAATATCTTAAGCGCCTATAGTTATTAATAAACGTTAAATCCTTATTAACTTTTAAAGATATTAAGCTTAAACTAAAGCAAGAGCTAGAGCTAAACCCTTTCCCGCTTCTTATAAGAGCAACCTAGTGTCCCAACTATATAGGTAATAAGCGACTAACAAAGTAAGAGTAGGCTTTCCTATATTATCAGCCTCTAAAACAAAATAACTACTTTAACAACTGCTACCTAGGAGAAAGAGAGTAGGCTAAACAATATAATAAGCTTATTATATATAAATATCCTAAGTATAGGATAGGTAAGGTAAAGTTGTAAAGCATAGATCACTTTAGGAACCATGTTAAGTTAGTCCATAATGTTAAGCTCCAGACAATCGAACAAGTCCAGCAGAGACAGGCTCGTAACTTCAAATTACAGTATAGGCAATCTGGTTGACCCTCTATAGAACTGTAATATTATAGAGGTCTGTCCCATAGTAATGAGCTAGTTTCTTACGTTTTCTGATTTTCAGGCATGAGCGCTGAGGCCGGTACCACGAGCTGCCAGTCTTCTCTTTTTGTCCTTCTCGACCTTTGTTTGGGGAAGACCTCCGGCTCTGGTTCCGGCTCTGGTTCTGGTTCGGGATGCGGCTCGACGGAAGTCCAGAAGTCATTGCCATCTTTCAACTCAAACACTGGCGTTAATTTGAGCTCGGCATGCCTCCTCAAACACAGGCTCCGGGTCGAGCTCGGCAGGTGCCTCCTTAGACACAGGTTTAGTTGTCATATCTGATAGTCTTTTCTGCTGTCAACTGCCTGAGATTTATCTTGAAGTATTTAGCACAGGGGACGATCTGTGTTTGCGCCTCAGCTTTTATTCACATCCTTATTTTTAAACCTCTGGCAGGAAGCTATTTAGACCCCTTTTTACCCCTTCCCTCTTCCTTCCTCTCCCCGTCTTAAAAACTCTCTCCTAACCTTCTCTCTCCTGCCAGCTATCTCTCTACTGCCATTCAGAGAGACGCCACCCATTATCTTGCTTTGTAGAATTCGTTTACATCAGAGGCGTAAATCCACTATTGAAGCATACATTCGAGCTGCATGTGATATCTCTTGTAAATACACGTCTTGTGCAGAATCCTGGTTCTCTTTCCGTCGTGGTCTCCTGCTTCTCCTTGCTCCTTCTGCTACAGTGACTAAGACCTGTAGCAGGTAATACACACCCTTCTTCTTCTTAGCAATCAAAGGCGGAAAAGCAGGGGAGGGGGTTATACAATATCGTCTGCTTCCAGCGGCAAAAAGCCTTTCTTGGAGCGATAGACATAGCTTTGCCGCTTCTAAATCATTAAGAAGTAGAACTCAGCCCCATAGTCATAGTAAAGCTTACTTAGTGTATTTACAAGGGTGTTCCATCTCTTAAAGTTCTTGCTACCTTTATCTTAGTAAGATCTGGGTATGGCTTGTGCATCTGTATTCCCTACTGGAGGTAACCCTTAGCTATATCAATGGTTATCTTTATCTATTTAGACGTCTGTTCTAAGGATAAGATTGTCTGGCCTAGTTTAGGCAGATAGTATCTCTATAGATGATAGATGCTCTAGAAATTAGGTCTGGAGAATAAGTGTGTAAAAGGACTTTAGTTACATTATAAGTCGCGAATAAATAAAGTCAAAACAAGCCAGCCTAGCTAGTGTGCAAGCTAGGTTCTTAGACAATACAGAGGCTGCAAGCCTGGTTCCTAAACACCAGAGCCACAAGCTGCCTGCAGTAGCAACTTCTAGCATAAAGCTAATTTAGGAGGGTTGGATAGCCACTGGCTGGGCGGCCATTACCCAGCCGCTTACATCTAGCTATTTTTAGCTGGGGCCTAAAACAACTCCTATTGAGATGAGGCAGCGCTTGTGGCGACGAGCAGATCTGGGGAACCGCAAAACGGCCCCAACACATCCATGAGCGATAAATGCGCCAGTAGATGAACGACCTTGAAGGGCCCAGGAGGGTTATAGTAGACCTTAGCTGCAATACTTTGTACATGTGTGGGCGCCTTCCTAATCCTTAAGGGCTTCCCGCTGGCGCTTCTCTAGAAGGCGCAGCCGGAATTCGGGCTTAGCCCCTCCCTTCTATTTTGGGATGAGGTCGAAAATAAATCCCAATCTCTCGCACGAGATTTGTCTCCTGGCTCCGTTTTACGCGCCATGCTTCTCAAGGCTTAGGGGGCGGGTCTCCCATCTAGTAATCTCTAGTCCGATACGCTAGGCGGGCAAGCCCTGACCGTGGCTATATCGGCCACGGTTGCGGCTACGGCCACGCTATTGCTAGGAATGCTCAATATACCCTTCCCGATTATGGCCTGGGAGCCGGGGGTCACGGCGGCCAGCCGCCCGAGATTTCGGAGCCGCATTCCTAGAGGCCTGGCACCCGCACCGCCTACACCCGCCGTTCCTAGACACCGTGGCACTGGCACCCCACGGTCCTAGAGACCGTGACACCCACATCTCGCGTTCCTAGAAACCGTAGCACTGAGCTGAAAATTGAAGGCCTAATGCAGCGTTCGTCCAATTGGTCATGGCGCTCAGGTACTCGCGATATCCGTCCTGGAGCACTATGTGGAAGTCGTTCACATACCCTGCTCCCTGATCCTCCGTGTCGAGGATGCATTGAAACGAGCCCTGCGCGTCCCTCTGAGCAACGAGGTTGTTTTGGCCAAACGCAAGCAAAGGCAGAATTGGTTTGATGTCGTACCCCATTAGGCGCTGGAATCGGTCCTGAAGACCACGAGACCAAGAGATATTGGAAGTGATCTCCACACTGTCTTCCTAACCTATGGAAATGAATTAGTACAGCCGTAGTGACTCAAAAAGCAAAAGTAGGCTCACCGTAGTTGCCAACATCGGACAGCAAGTCCCGCATATTGTCATTCAGAATGTGCGTTTCCCAAAACTTTGTTATTGTCTCCACTCCCCTGGCAGAGTAATGATCAACGATGTAGGAGCCATTGTCAAATATAATAGTTCCATTAGTTGCTGAGAAGTCAACATTCTTGTGTAGAGTGACCCTCTGGTAGAATGCGAATATGCGAGAGTTGCCACCATGAGTTATCTCAGCCGAGATGGAGGCGTGCCCCGTTTCAAGATTTACAGAGCTACTGCATTCTACGAGCGACCTTGCCTTGAGAACATATTGATAGTATGTGACATTGGTTGGCCTGATCTGCAAAGCTTCTTGGTACTAAAGCTTCCGAGAGGACAAGACTTCTGCCCTAATAAGGGCGACTAGTTCTCCTGTCCCCCATCCCAGGAGCACTCCTTCAAAGGTGCCGTTGGCGGGAATTGGCTCGGTGAATGGTATCTGAAAGTGTCAGCCCCTAGTGTTAAGTAATTGCGGGTTGGATATTTACCAAGTCCAACTGGAGGCCCTCATCATCAGCTCTTGTAGGGACGCCTTGACCCTGGTTTGGGCCCATCGCGAAATCCATCTTCAAGTTGTTTTCTTTGTGTGCCTCCAGTGCCGCCAGAAAGACGGACAGAAACTGAGGAGTCCCGAAACCGGACGTTGCCCAGTCCGCCCCAGGTGGTTGCCCATTCAGAAAACCTCCATAGCCGAAGTAGGGAAGAAATTGCATGAGTCAACAAGACATGGCTGATTTTCTTTATCAACAATATCACGTCAACTTGTCCCAATTCTCCTTTAATACCAAGCACAGGAACACCGAGTCCTCAAGTATAGAGCGACTACTTTCAGGTCGCAAAGAATGCTGCAAGGGCAATCAGAGCCCAGTCGGCCAAGAGAAGTATCCCTTGTATCCTGTGGATGAAATCAGCACTGCTCGACCCGAGCTGAGACGTGCGAGGTACCATACCAGCTGACCTTGGCTTCGACAATGAGGAAATTGAGCAGGAGGATGGCTGCAAAAAGGCTGACCACGCCGAAGCCATCAAATGCCAGGGTGATGTCTGGGACGGACATTCCCCACGACAGGAGGACAACCATGGGCGTAACTAACAGCGCCGTCTGCAAGCACTTTCCGATGGTGTAAGTTACGGTAACATCCATGTCATCCTTCAGAGCGTGAAAAATGGGAGAGAAATCGCAATTCGGTAATGGGAGAAGGATCAGACCAACGAATGTCTTGGAAATTCCGGCTTCCGCTGTCAACGCATCAATGCTGTTGACGACAAAGTCGATGCAGAAGTAGAGAAGGATGGTCGTCGTGGCGAACAGCGTCACAGCGATGAGGAAGTGGAGCTTGGGTTCCTCGCGGATCTCATCATCCTCTTGTGCTGGAGGCACCTGGAGGATTCTCGCAATTCTTTCGTTCTCGTGAAATGCCGGTATGGCATGACCCATGATGCCAACGGGGTTAACAAAACCCTGGGCGATCCGGCCATCGGGCAGTTCCTCCCGGAAAGGCTTGGCAGGCACTTTTTGCGACTCTTTTCTGAAAACCTCTCTGTGGGTTCGGAGCTGGCACCAGAGATACAGAAAGTACACAATGATGAGGATGAGAGAAGCCCCTCTAGACTGCTTCGTGAGACCCTCGGGTGTGGACTGGTTGAGCAGGCGGGACGCTGTGGGTATCAAGAGACTTGTGGCCGAGAGCGAAAGCATGTTGGACGATACCCGAGCCGCGTATCTGTTGAAGAACTGCTCTGTGCGTCGAAAGCTCCCAACTGTGATGCTGAGCCCCAGTACGAATAATAGATTGGCCAATATGCTCCCCGCCAGGGTCACCTGAACGACATCGCTCTGGCCATTGACGAGTAAGAGAATGCAGGAGACGAGTAGGACGATATTGCTAGAGCCAGGTAGTTAGAACAGGCGGATCGCCTTTTCCGCTGAGAGATGATGAGATAGTCTAGTACCTGGTAAACAGATAAAGCAGCTGCTCCAATGTTTTCCCTAATCGCTTCGCCATCTCCTCTAGGGCTAGTTCGCTCATGAAGCTAAGCGGAATAGAAGCGGCGAAATTGACAACAAAAGTTTCTACTGTTTTACCCCGACCGTAGTTTAGGTAGAATCCTACAGGACAGCAAATGAGCAGAATGTTTATCCAGCTTCCCAGCAGCGTCCTCTGGATTTGATTCGCAACTGTGAAAGGGATAATCGGGATGACTGGGGCGAAGTGTCGTCGCTGCGCCCTTGGTGTTCTCTGGGGGCGCTCATGGTCTGACATCGAGACCCGATCAAACTCGGGCGAGCGGCGAAGCCCGACTCTGCCATCCGTCTCGCTGGCTAGTGCTGACCGCGGTAAATCGAAGTCCTGCGGCTCTGGTGCAGCATTGCGGGTTTCTAAAACCGGCGCCGAAGCACACCGATGTATATGATAGCTAATTTCTTCATCTCTAGCCTCATTTTGTGCCGCGAAATGGGAAAAAGAGTGGCTCAACTCAGCCATGGGCGCCGTGGTGTCATCGTCGCCGCGGCCGGCCTGGTCCTCGAGGGCAGCGCCATCCCAGGTGTCGCGCCACCTCTTTTTGGAAAACGTATGCCCGAACAAGCGCTGGATTTGCGCCATTAGGTTCCCAAAGAGCGGAGAGTCCGTAGTATCGAGGCTAGCGGGTAATAGGTCAAGAGAGCGTCTGACAAGCAGTTGCTTCTCATGGACGCGACAAACTGCAAAGTGCCTAGGCTCGAGACAGTGAAACCGTCGTGGCGAGGCTACCGTTGCGTTCGGTCGGGGCGGCAAAACCACGCAGCACCACGGTGAATCTACGTGCAATCAAGCGGAGTCTGCTTCGTGCCTTTCGTGAGCGATGGCAGCTGGCGACGGGTCAGAGGAGCGTTTCCCATCGATCGCTTTCGTGGAGCGGCGACGCGCAGAAGTGTTGGGTCGAGAAATTGCCCCTCCGTCAGCAATTCTCGCGCAGCTGGAGCGGGGCAGCAAGCCACGATGGGCTACGGCGCGTCCACGTCCAATCATCTCAAGCAAGCTGCTCATCCCTTATTTTTGGCGGATGACTCGGCAGAGGACCTGAACGATGTAGCCACGAGGATGCTGGAGCATTATTATGAGAGCCGCCAAGTTCCCGGGGTTACCCCGGACGAGTGTAAGAGATTCGTCTCTACGCTTGTCTAGCCTTCCGGCCATTCGTCCTTTGACTTAATGGACCAACTCTTGACCACCGTTCAGATGTCAGCAACGACCCCTCGCTCCCTTCGGACCGCTCGACGAGAAGTGTATCAACTTCACCAAGAAGAAGTGATGGCCTGTATTAGGATACACTTCGAACGCTGCATATTCTCGTTCGGACTTGCGTCTGACTTGGAGTCGACCAACTCCCCACCCAGTAGATACTTTGCCGTGAGGCCGTGTGATGCTCGGGCCGGTGACAGGTTGTACTTGATCTGCGGGTTAGGAAACCCTGTTGTTGTACAGTCCCAAGGTCATGGCTTTCATTTCTTTGTAGGGCCGGCTTTCGCTGGGCGGGACGTCGTCAGGGCCGGCTACCTGCTGCATCCAAGACTTCAGACTTCTAGGAAGACACGGGAATAAACCGTTTCTGGCTGTAGAAAACAAGGCGCCTGGTGCATGCTCAGCCGAAGCCGATCGTCTCTGTGAGCTCGCCAGGACTGACCAAATACTCCGTGGCTTTAGCGAGTAGGAGAGATTGGTCTTCTATGCTTGAATCTGCTGTGTAACCGCCTACTGCTTAGTCGCATCTCTCTATATATTTTTTAAGAACCTTAAGTATATTTAGGTAGCAGCAGATTCTATAAAGAGATTGGTGCGCCTCTACCGTAGAGAGACCTTGCGATTGGCACTGGAGAATGCTTTTTTAGACGATGTTTTTGAGGGGGGCTCCTTTTAGGTACAGGTCTCACTAACTTCTACAAGACTTGTAACTTTAAACAGAGCCGACTGGTTTGACTTGTTATATAGGCAGCTGTAGCTCTATACGCTATAAATACCCTGATATAACTACTGACAGGAAGCAGAAGCTGGCTAGGCCTAGAGGGACAAGGGTAAACAAAAGAGTATTATTCGATTTTGCTTCTTTGGCCCTACAGCCTTGGGTTTTACAGCTCTAAGATCTAGAAGTTGCTACAACAGAACCCAGACCAGAAGATGGCTCGTCATCTTCTCACGACGGCCGGCAAGCCAGGAGAATATAAGTTTGATACTTAAAAGTGTGTATAACACAGGTGGCAGACACAATCTCCACGGCTCAGCTAACACAAGGCTACAAAGACATGCATGATTTCGAAGTCGACAAGTACAGCCCGGTGCCGAACCGCTACAGCCTACCAATATCCTCGGATCAACCTCGAGACAAAGCTCTCATGTTCCTAGACAGGCTACACGGGTCAATCAGCAGGCAGGAGCCAAATTTCATTCTTCATCCAGAGATCAATTTACTTCTCCTTCCTAGGAGGGAGCATCAGCGTTGACGTTGACCTAATCGCGAATAGGCCATACCATCAAACCGGACAGTCACCAGGGGAAATCTCTGGGCAGCAAAGAGAGTCAACATCCTCAGGCCGGCAACCCCGCTCACCGCGGAACAAGGTCTTGAGCCGCTCGACGTTCTTGGGGTCTAGACGCTTCGAGTGCGGGAAGTCCAAGTGCTCGAGCTGAATCCGGGCCGTTCCGAGCTTTCTGAGTACTTTCTCGGACCTGATGCGTCTTGATACGACGGCGAATCCGGTTCCAGTCATAGTGCGAAAGGTTGGTCGAGTGTTGAATGTGATGGGGTGGGAGCCGTTCTGTACATCAGAGCAGCATGGTGGGTCAGTACCCTCTTGGCTTATCATATAAACTCGTAGAGCTCGACAAAGCGCCTTCCCCCCTCACCCTCCTTTACAGTTCCATACAACGGGTCCCTCCCATTCGGCCCGCTGACCCCTACAATACTAGTTAATAGTCCGTACTCGTAGAGGCCGTATATATTCTTGGTAAACCCCTGACGCGGCTGGATGAAGAGGTCCAAGTGATTCTGGGGTCGATCCGACTATGATGCGACAGTGAAAAGGTGCGTCTGCGAGAATGACCAGAAGCTTGTGGATGGTATCCAAATATTGACATACTGCCCGGCTTGTACTGTACGTGTACAATTGCAATCACCCTTCTCTCGGTAGAAGGAACTCTGGCTCAGACTCGTGACTTTGCTTCAGCAATCCAATACATACAATGGCCACGAAACCGCTTTTCTTATTAAAATATATAGGGTATCTAGGCCTTTGATAAATTGGTTGCGTAGGGTATAGGGATAGTTATCCAGGGTCAGGGTCATGAGTCTTGAGAGGAAGAAACGCGGGCTAGTTTGGCTATGGTTTCGTATAGTATCCTGGTAGCTTCAAGTCTCGCTATGTCACTTGATCGGCAATATGGGAAGATAATAGTTGTTTGCTATGTATGCCGGAAGAAAGAATGGTTAGATCCAGGTTGCACCTGCATAGCCAATCATTAAGCACCTTGGCTGAGTGCCTCTCAGCCCAAATCCTGACTGAACGACTGACACTACACATATGAACGCTACGCCGCTGTAACTGCAGAGGCTCAGAGTTTCAACATACCAGTCCAGTCAGGCAGCCTTCCTGTACTGCGTAATGCACCGGGGGGGGTGGGGGGGCCCCTAACAATTAGGGAGCCTGTTGAGATTACTGACTAGAACGGCACTTGTGCACGAGCTGCGAATGTCTAAGAGGGTCGAATTCAGGTACCTTCTATCTCTAATAATAGTTGCTTGATTTTGTTTCTCTTTGTACAGGATAACAGGTACAAAAAATGAGGGGTAAAAGATGTGACAGGCCTATCTAAAAAGAGAAGTTACGAGTTGTCAGCCCCAAGCGGCATTTCAGTACATAATCAGGCAATGGTGTCTATAAATCATACGGTGGCTCAACACCTTCTCGGAAATAAATCATCACCTCTACCCTCGCCGATTCTAATCTCTTCTTTTCGACATCAGTCAGATCTGACTGTCTACTTAGGTCCCTCAGTTTATCTTTCAGCTGGTCTGCTTTCATCGTCTTCTCTTCAAAGTGCGCCCGCACGATATTTGTTCGAGAAGTCCCAGGTCGTACAGTCGGGCACCTAACGATACCAATCGCTCAAGCCGTTCTCGCCACGAAGCCAATCTCCGCTGACAACCTGACAGTTGTCATACTCGACTAGGACATCCTCAACCAACTCCCGATTATTCCCATCCTCCGTTGCATATCTACGTCCTCCACCTCAAGACCCAACCATTCGTCGTCTTCCTACTCTTCGTCGTCCTTACTAGCTTAGTCTAGACAGCATGTCACCGTCTCAGGATTATCCGGCGATGGCCGTGGCACTAGGAAGAACCATTCGAGACCACTAAATGCGGCTAGGAATAGCGGCAGTAGGTTTAGTTAGTTCTTCTTTGCGCAGGCTGGAGTCGTAGATGAAGCTTGTATTACGCAACTCAATTGCAAGGTTTTGCACCTTGCCCAACCGCTCAAGCCACTGGTCCGCCTTGTCGTTCCGATGCTGGGCTCCTAAGATTGTAGTCACACCTTCTCCGGCACTTGACGCAAGCTGTGCGAGGCAGATTACATCGTCACATTTGTTGAATCGTAAGATGCAGCCATGAGCAAGTGGTATAGAGTCAGGAAGAACACGGATCGCCTCGGTGCGCGACTCCATGCATGTTGCGAGGATGGTGCGTGCGTAACCGTGGAACGCGCAAGTGTTTCTGTCGGATGGAGCACTAAAGATTGTCCTTCAGTCTCCGGGGCGATTAAACTGCCAGATGCATAGGTAAAGTATAGATGATGGAAGATTGATTCCTCAATCTATCTTGTAGTTATTTACGTCCACCCGGATTCAAAATGCATACTAAGCATGGAGCCGGTGCGCCACTCGGAAAATTCTACCGCTCGACATGCTTTGTAGCGAGTTCGCTTTGCTCGAACCACCTGTCGAGACAAGCGCTTTCGCGTATGCGAAAGCCAACCTTGAAGGGCTTCGGCTCTATCGATAAGCCTGATGGATTGGCGTTGCACTCAAGGGGGCCCGTCAAGATTGGTCGCAGCGATATATCTACGGCGGGTACCACTTCGAACGCGAGAAGTATGCGTACGAAGGTGATGTACATCTCCCGGTAGGCTAGGTGCGAGCCCGTGCACATGCGAGATCCAGCCCCAAAGGCAAAGTGCTGTGTCCCTGATCCATCTGGAATGTCGAGAAACCGCTCTGGGCAGAACTCGTGTGGAGATTCAAAATGGGTCGGGTCAAAGTCGGCTGCCCAGGCATTCTGATAGCAACACCTCTCGTCAGCGCTCTATACAAACTACAGTAGCATTTCGATCGACCTTACCATGAGGAATGTAGTGCCGGCAGGGATAGTGGCACCTTGCCACACGATGTCTTTGATGCTTACGCGGGGTAGGGACAAGGGAATGACAGTCCAGAAGCGGAGCACCTCTTTGCAAAAGGCTTTCATATACTCGCACTTCTCATCTTCTAAGCACTTTCCCCAGGCATTTCCGTCCGGATATGCATCGTGAATTTCGTCCAATAACTTCTTTTGAAGACCGGTACCCTGAGGTCCGGCAAGAACGGCAATTCCTAGTAGTATAGACGCCGGGGTGGTGTCTAGTCCTCCCGCGATCATGGTCACGCAGATTGACTTTATTTCCGCTAAATTGGACTAATCAGCACACCGAATTCAGAGACACCAAACAGGTTGCAACAAGCAGACGCCTACCATGGGTGAGTTTGCAATCGGGGTCCTGTAGGATATTGCCGGTGATACAAGGTACGTCTGTCCCCATTGCGATCTTCTCCTTCAGCTTTTGCAATAGGTATTCTAGATAAGTATCTCGGCGGTGTCGGAGATCTGATGCTTCGTTTGTTCTTCTGGAAAAAGGTCGTAGCAAAGGCACAAAATCTTGCCAGTTGTTGCTAGTGCTACGGAGCGTGCTGATTCCTCGCTCCACCGAGATTATCTCTCGCAGGAGCTCGTTATCAACAGCGCCACCTATGCGGAATCCATACCCGAGGGTTAAGCTGAGATTGAGGGCAAGTCGCTGGAACAACGGATAAGGGTCCAGGTCCACCGCTGCATCGCGTTGCCCCAGCTGTTGCGCAAGCTCTTTGATGCTAGCATAGGATTCCAAGTCGACAAAGGGCATGTAGGAGACAACCGATGGTCGATTCAAAGCCGCAGCGGCGGCTTTCCGTCGCCGCTTACAAGACTCGTCCCACGGAGACGTCCCGATGGTAAACCCCTGTGTCGATGAAAGGACGTCGTGGAAAGTATGTAGTGTAGGCCGGGATATCAGGCTAGACTGGTTGTTGATCCAGAGCTGCTTGACGGACTCGAAGCTGTTGGCCACAACGAATCTCTGGTATCGGGTCAATCGCCACATCCCGGTTTGCCACGCTTTGGGACTTACCTTGTTTCCCAGCCTGATTTGAAACACTGGCCCATACCTCTTGGACAAATCGGCCAATCGTCTCGGCTGCTCGGTACCCAGCTGGATGAGATTCCCTACTATGGGAAGACCAGGGACGGACGGGAGATGTTTAATGAAAGGTATATCCGTGCTATCCCACAGGTTGAGAACTAAAACGGCGAGTGCCGCAGAAACAGCCACCCAGGTGTAGAGAGACGGCGGGAGATCGCCTAGTGAGGCAATGGATTGAAACCTGGCTGCCGTCATTTGCAGCATTTCGGCGATCTTTTCCTGCATGGCAGATGGGTGCGAGAAAACAGAGCTCTCTACTGTTCTGGGAGACTGAATATTGATACACTGGCCCCTTGGAATTCGCTGTAGTTAGCACAGCATGTTTTGATACGTTACGCCTGACTTATGCATCGAACAGTGGTCATTCGTCCGCCATAGACTAGTGGGACATCCGCCGGATCTATTTTCGCACGGCACGACTGGTCCCGCTGGGCCCACCGGACCTTCCGGCGGCTGGTTCGATCGGGAACGGGGCCTTCCCCATGCCGAAGGACAACGCTCTATTAAAACAAGCCCCGAGAATGTAAGCGAAAATATCTAGGGCCAATTGCGGAGCAAAGCGGGCAGCACCGATTTGCTCTCATCGTAAGCTTTCTGACCCATTTCGAACCCTCAGGGCCCGGCTTCCCTACGACTTTCCCTATGGTGGGTGACTGGAGCTAAGCGCCAGAATCACCTTGCCGGGGTCCCGAGGTTTCCACTTCCGTTCAACTTACTGGTGATAGACTCCGTCTGAGCTGTTCCACACACCTTTAAACCTTGTCGCCATGGCTAAGCCCTCGATCGTTTTCATCCCGGGATCGTATACCCCGCTTCGCGTCTACCAGTCTCTCTTCGAGGCCATCTCGAAAGAGGGTTACGAGATTGACGGCATCCATCCGCCGACCGTCGGACCAAGCAGTGGGGAAGGGGCCAACTGCCCGGCGCCCTCCATGTACGACGATGCAGCAGCGATTGCCCAGCATGTCGAGAAGCTCGCAGACCAAGGCAAAGATGTCATCGTCATGGGCCACTCGTACGCCGGTGTCCCGATGTCCCAGTGCACGGAGGGATTAGGAAAGGCAGAGAGAAGCGCGCGAGGGAAATCTGGGGGCATTGTCCAACTAGCTTACATGGCCTGCCTTGTTCCTGCTATCGGCCATTCAGCTGCAACTCTCTTGAGCAGAGTTCCGGACGACAAAAGGCCAGCCATATGCGTCGATGTAAGTAGAAACCCCGACGACCACTCCCATACCTCATCCACAGCTAACATGAGACTCGTAGGAGTACGGATGGATGATGCCAGAGAACCCGGCAGCAGCTGCTGAAATTGTTTGCCAATGTCTGCCCTCTAAAGAGGGCGAGGAGATGATCAGAAGCTTTGCAAAGCATTCGGCACAGAGTTTCGGCAACGTATTGACATACGCAGGGTACAAGAACATCCCCACGTCGTACTTGTTGTGCGAGAAAGATTTAGCAGGGCCGCCTGAGTTTCAGCGAGAGATGATTTCTATGATTGAGGAAACCAGCGGTCGGAAGGTGGATGTCACAAGCATCGAAGCGGACCATTTTCCACACTTGTCACAAGAAAAGGGGACGGTTGATTGGGCTCTGAAGCTTGCTAGGAAGACACAAGAACGTCAGTAAATGGCGTAGCGCGTTTCCTCTTGTCGTATTATGGATCTGCCTGCGAGCGGACTGCTACAATCACAGACCTCCGTCTCAAGCATGAAGAACAAACTCATGTCGCCACCAAGACGAGCGAAGAGTGAGCCTATGCCCGAATTACCACCAATAAGGCCAATTATTATGTCTTCTGAAGTTATGGTGAGACTTATGTCAAGCGCATCGAATAGCTGACGACGCATTCGACCGCCTCCTAAGGGTTGCGTAGTTTCTGCCAGATGATAGTAGATTAATCGCAAGTATCCTTGGAAGAGAGCTGGATGGTGCTGCCGAATGGCGTAGCCTCTTGGGGCGAATAAAGACAAAGGAGAGTATATATAGATATACCGAGAGTCGAGTTCTAGTACTTAGTTGTCCAGCCACGACAGCCTCGGTGCTGGTAAGATGGTTCCCGTGCAGTCCCCAAACCCAACTAGCTCCATATCCTTGTCCCCACACCACCCACGAATGGTAACACGGTCCCCATCTTCTAAGAAAGTGCGCTTGATCTCGGAAGATAAAGTAAATGCTTTCTTTCCACCATTGGAGGCCTCCAACAGGGAGCCAAGCGTGCCCGGCTCCGTGCCGCTGATTGTTCCCGAGCCGAGCAAATCGCCCACTTGCAGAGAGCAACCGCCTATTGTGTGGTGGGCGATCATCTGTGCAAAAGAAAATACCAAGTTTCTGCCGTTTGTGCGTGACAAAATTGCCGTGTGGCCGTCGATTGCTTGGGGGATCTCTGGTTAGCATATCGTCCGAAGTGGGAGTAGATGGCGAGCTTACTTGTTAGTTCCACTTCGAGATGGATGTCGTAGACGTTCTCCTCGTGCGATTCCTGCAGATAGGGGTGCAACTTGGTCTCGTTCGCCATGCCTGGAACGCGAAACGATTCCAGGGCGTCTTTCAGCACCACCCAGGGGCTGATGGTCGTTGCAAAGGTTTTGGCGTTGAACGGGCCCAATGGTACTGCCTCCCAAGCTTGGATGTCCCTGGCAGACCAGTCGTTCAGCAAGACAAAGCCAAAGATGCACTTTTCGGCCTCGTTGACGTCGATGGGCTCGCCTAGCTTGTTCCCCTTGCACAGCAGCGCGCCCAGCTCGAGCTCAATATCCAGATGGCGACAGGGCCCGAAGCTGGACTCGGGTCCTGATGGGGTGTCTAAGAACTGTCCTAGAGGCCGGCGAACATCCGTGCCTGAGGGCATGACCGACGAAGCCCGCGAGTTGTAAGCTACCGGTAGGTGAAGATAGTTCGGCTGTAGGGCCTTGGCGGGATCCCTAAAGATGCAGCCGCAGTTGTACGCGTGGTTCTTTCCGGCAAAGAAATCTGTGTACCCTCCAATTTTCATGGGCAAATGCACGGTAACTTGCTCCCTCTGGAAGAGACTTGCCCTTTGGGCTTCGACATTGTCTCTCAAGAGGCTGGGATATGGGGTATCTTTGGCAAAGACGTCCTGCAAATACGCCCGTACCTTGCCGTGGACCTCCTGCCCCAGTGCGGCAAAACCGTTCAGGCTTGTCTGCAAGAAGGTTGCGGCAAGTGCAGGGGAGAAGCCTTCCAGCTTGGCGAAACCATCGTGATTGGCGAACTCGTGTAAGCTTAACGCATGGTCTCCGATGGCGACTGCTGCGTGCTTCTCAGTTGATAACGGAGTGGTCACGATTCCGAACGGTATATTTGCTCGCGAAAAGTGCGATCCTTTGGGTATGTCGAGCCAGCTGTCAAAAATCGCCATGATTTGTTCGAGTGTGATCTTCCGACGCCCGTGCTGCTGCCGGGACTTGGCCGTCAGGGCAGGACATCGAGTTTGTATCCGTGCCGCTGGGTATCGTGGATCCAATCGCTTGCGGGATGGGGAAGCCCTCTTGCCAATTTCGGAAACCCAGAGACGGATATCCCGGCGGATGCCCCCGCACTGACGTCTCCAACGACGCCAGCTTGTCCCGGCGGAAGTAGATGGCAGCGAACTAGTCCATGCAGACCTATCGCTAAAGGGCGCTTGAGGCCAGCGAGATGAGGATGATGCTAAAGCTCAGCCGACGGTCTTTGCGAAGCCTCCCGCAGTATACATATTGTATTGTTTTTGGTTGAGCTCGGTCTTCTTCGAGCCAAATTCGAGTCAACAACGCCATTTGCGGCCTCGCTGGTTCACATTCTCGACCATAAACCAAGATGCCCTTCACCAATTTCGAATTACCGGAGAAGTACCGGTATCAGACTGGGTTCCAGGCCAATCTAGAGTAGGTGTTGTTTGGCGCTATCGATGGAGACGAATTAACTGTGCTGGTTCAGAACGGAGGCAATTCGGGGCGCTCTTCCCATTGGACAAAACTCGCCTCAAAACTGCGCGTACGGCCTCTACGCCGAGAAAATCTCAGGCACTGCATTTACCGCGCCGCGATGGGAGAATCAACAAACCTGGGCGTATCGCATCATCCCTTCAGCGTCTCACGCAGCTTTCGAGCCGGTACCTTGGGGTCCGGCCCAGGACACTAAACTCAACTACATTCCCGACCAGCTTCGATGGGATCCCTTCGACGTGAACGAAGATGTGGACTGGGTCCAGGGGTTGAAGATGGTGGCCGGGGCAGGCGACCCTGCCCTTAAGAATGGCGTCGCATATTATATCTACGGGGCCACTCGGTCGATGACTGAGAGGACGGCCTTCTACAGCGCCGACGGCGACATGCTCATTGTGCCGCAGCTCGGCGCGCTGGATATCTGGACAGAAATGGGGCGGCTGCTCGTTCGACCCAACGAAATCTGTGTCCTGCCTCGTGGCATTCGATATCGAGTGGATATCGTGGACCATCAGCCCATTCGGGGGTTCGTTCTAGAGGTCTACAATGGGCACTTCCAGCTTCCTGAACTGGGGCCCATAGGTTCAAACTGTTTAGCAAACGCCCGGGACTTTCAAATTCCCATCGCGGCATACCTCCACGACACTAAGTCAACCTGGATGGTGTATAGCAAATTTCGCGGCCATTTGTTTGGTGCCAGCCAGAGGCATACTCCGTTTGACGTCGTTGCCTGGGAAGGAAGATACTACCCCTACAAATACGATCTCGGCCGCTTCAATACCATCGGGACTATCTCGTACGATCACCCGGACCCCTCGCTCAACACTGTCCTCACCGTGGTGTCCAACGCCCACCCGGGGACCGCCATTGCCGACTTCGTCATATTTCCGCCTCGGTGGCTCGTGGCTGAAGACACATTCCGGCCTCCGTCTTATCACCGCAACTGTATGAGCGAGTTCATGGGCCTGATCCAAGGCTCATATATTGCAAAGGGAGCCGGCGAGGGCGGGTTTCAGGCAGCGGGAGCCAGCCTGCATAATTGCATGAGCAGCCATGGCCCAGACGCGGAGGCCTTCGAAAAAGCGTCCAACGAGACCCTCATACCTGTCAAAGTGGGCGTCGGTAGCATGGCATTCATGTTTGAGAGCTGCTACATGGTCGGCGTCACGGACTGGGGGTTGAACAAGTGTGCAAAACTACAGCCAGGATACTGCGAGGAAAGCTGGGGCGGACTTGTGGATCATTTCCAGCCGCCTAGTGAAACAACCGACGGCGAGAATGGCGCGCGGTAGGGGCTGTGTATAGTAGCCCTTCCTGAAGCACGACTGCAACAGGGAAATCACTCGACATGCCTTAGGCGAGACTAAGTAATCACAGCCCTACTGCAATGCACGTATCCTACACGATCATGAGCTGCGCCGGCAGAAGAAAAACTTGGGAAGTACCCATAGCGAGATTGCATGCAGCTATTGCCCAGAGTGTCATTAGTGCCTGTCATCGGCGCGGAAGAAAGCGTGCTTGCCAGGAGATGCCAGAGGTATGGTTGGCAGCGGACTAGTGCGGCACCGGGCACTTGGAATGTCCGGGGTAGCCGAGGTATATATATAGCGACATTTTAGGTACAGTAGTACATGGGTGCTGCCTCCCCGCCCCGGTCGCCCCGCGAAATTGAACCCCTCCACACCTCTACCGCCATTTGTTACACCCCTTGAAGTCGACACCGAGCCGGCGTACCGAAGTCCCCCTTTGCTTTCCAATCACTCTCCTGAAATCTGCGACTTTCCTGGTCGATTAATAGTATTAGTACGATGCACAAGCCCGACCGGCCTCGGCGGCCAAGAGCACTTCAGGCTTGCGAAGTGTGCCGCACCAGAAAGAACCGCTGTAGCGAGGATCGCCCTTGTACATACTGCGTTGGTGAGCTTCTTCCCTCTTCGCCCCTTTTTTTTCTTCTTTTTCCTTTCTTTTCCATCCTATTTACCTCCCAGCAACTAATCAAGTATATTTCAGAGCATGACCTGGAGTGTACATATTCGCGCACTCATGGTGAGAAAAGACCCAAAAGACCCCGACCACGGTACGTCGGAGCCACCAAATTTGGCTGCTGTAGGAAGCAGACAGCTCAGTTAACCAATATGAAAGGCCAGCTTCACATTTGGAACAACATGCTTCCAACAGCCCCTCGCCACAGTTCATCCAGGCGGCCATGCCTGGCATGGTCGACTTATGGCCTGCCAATATCAACCAGGGGACGAGCCCGGACGAGCATCCGGCCCAACCGTCGCCTCCCCAAACCATGGGCCTTGACCACACACAGGGCCCGGCATCTGCCACTTCCACCAGAGAGCAGAACGTCAGCACTCCATCGACCGTCGCCACTCGGAATACTGCACCTGATGTGATGGATACTAACCTCCATACGAGCAATCTAGAATTCTATGGGTCAGCATCGTCTGTTGCATTTCTCCGCCACGTAGAAACTCTGTCGAATTACCAAGCACCTGGCCCTTCGGCTAGGGCACCGGAACGATCGTTAGCGGAGCTATTGTACAATACTGATTTTCACCCGGATACATCACGCAGCGTGCCGGGAGCGCCACGAGCGATCGACCGGAACCCCGACCGATTTTATTTCCGTGTGGCCCGGCGGTTCCTCGACGCTTACTTCTCCAATATTCACTACATCCAACCCATGTTCGAGGAGGAGCTGTTCCTTACTCGCTGCGAGGATCTGTGGTTCGACCGACCGGGCAACCAACCACTGTCATTTGTCGCCCTTTACTACGCTACACTGAGTTTAGGCAGTCTTGTGATGACTTTCGAAACCCCCGAGGTGTCGGGAGCAGATCGATTCACATGGAGCCGCAAGCTGTTCACCGACGCTCTTGCCATCACGACGCGACTCGGTACAGCAACAGACCTTGAAATGGTGCAGTGTTATTATATGATAGTAAGCTACAGTTCCTGTTGATAAATTGAGGAGCCACGTCAAAGTGAAACTGGGACGACACTAATTTCGTAAAGGCTAAAATATGCCAGCATGAGCTCAATCCTCACGGTATGTCGAGATGGAGCTGGGCCATCTTGCTTCCCGTCTGCTTACGCTATATTTTTATCAGTTGCGTATCTATATTCTGGACAAGCAGCGAGGATAGCATTAGCAATTGGGATAAACAGGATTCCCGTCAATCGAGACGCAGCCGACCCGCGGGCTTCCACAGCAGCATCGAAAACATGGTGGTAGGAATTCCCCAGCTCTTTCCTTTTCATGACCGTGTCACTCAACAAATATAGGGCTGTCTACTGTCTTGATGTGTATGGTGAGGACCAATTCCTCTTAGAGTACAGCACTAAGAACCGAACAGACAGACGAGCTTCGCTCTGGGGCGGCCGGATAGTCTGGGACCTGACCAGTACCACACGCAGTGTCTTCCCACAGAAATTTCCGAAGGGCAAAATTCCAACCCTCAAGTGCTGCAAATTGTTCCGTCCATGGTTGGGCTATCGCGCATCATGCGGAAAGTTGCGTTGGATTTGTATACCCGGCCATGCGAACTGAGCGAGCAACTCCAGAGAGCTAAGGTACTGGACCATGAGTTGGAGCTCTGGTTTCAAGAGATCCCGGTACATCTTGACTCTGAGCATCAACGAAGCGCAGATAATTGCTTGAAACCATTGCGACTCGCCAGCTACATCAAGAAGCAGTCGGTCGTGCTGCGGCTTCGTAGGTATCCTAAGAAGTTCATAGTCGAAGTGAGTTGGCTGACAACACCCAAGGGTACCTTAATCTCCGCATGGTAACCTATGCCGTATTCATGATCGACGAGAGCACAGCCGAGCCAGATGAAATCGCACCCCTACGAGAATGCCAGACCCGGTGCATACAATCGGCTGAGAATTCTATTGATTTGATATTCTCCACATTTCGAGCAGACCACTACTTCCAAACCTGGTATGTTTGTGCCGTATGCCTTGAAGAGCCGCAGCCGTGAAGAGCGAAGCTGCATCACTACCTAGGTACGCAAAGTGCGACAGCTAAACCATCTCATAGGTGGTACAACTCGACCTATACTCTGTTTGCCGTGAGCATCCTTCTCACTGTCGTCTTCCGTCAGCTTGCACGAAGCGAGCAAAGCCTGGAGAATCTTTTCAACCGCATTGATCGCGCAATAGCGATACTTCAAGCCATGGATGATTGTCTAGTCGCTAGAAATGCAGCAGCCATCATCACGCGAACTCTCGCTCGCGCCAAAAGAGCGCACCAGCCGGCTCCATTTCCACCGCTACCTTCAGCTTCCCAGGACCCAGACTCCGCCGGGGACATGCACCCCCCTAATGTTACGGACCTGCATACTGAATCCGGCGATATTGCTGCGTTAGTACCCCCTCCGGGCACAACTGATGATAGCCTGGGCGAGACTGCGGACGACATGGATTGGCTTTCAACCTATGCGCTCGACGACGGACAGCAGTCGCTGTTCTGGACAAAATGGGCCCATGAAATGAATACTCTTGGAACGTAGTACGCGGTATCATTTGATACACATTCTCAAGCATCATGTAGAGACTCTAAATTAGACCTGCTCATCTCGCGGCCTGATTACCCTACGCGATAAGCGGACCACCCCTCTTCTCACTACTTATTCTGCGATTTACCCCTCGGGTTCTTCATCTGGCAGAATCTCCCGAAGTTAGAGGCAACGTAATACAAGATGGATAATCAGATCCAGTGTGGATTACATGAGTGCCGCGATTGAGATTCCCAGGGACCCGATCCAATGCAGGAAACTCTGGTAGGGTTACCTCGTGCCCTTTAATCTCTAGTCGGATGTATTCGCCAGGCTCAAAAATGATGCCGGAAGGCCACAGCGGAATGTCAAGACACACAATCTGGCCTGCTGGAATCTTGTCCTCGCTGTCGTGAGGGTGCCACGCCACCGCGGGAGCTTGCATCGCAGTTTGCTCCTCCGTAAGAGTCGGGTCCTTGCTCAGCTGCCGGTGTGAGGCTCGAAGTCTGCCATTGGGGCCTAGGTATTTGAAAATATTGAGATTTGGAACAGCATCTGCTGTGAGGCCCTCCTGAAGTGCCTCGACGGCAATGTTCATCTGCATCAATGGCCGGCCGTCTGCATCGAGCTTCCGGCAAATCACGTACACGTCGAGATCGTCCGCGTCGGCGCAAGACATATACAAACGGGCCTGAGAGTAGCCGATAAGCTCGGTGTAGGTGTCGAATTTGTGGGCAAAGTAGGCGCCATCGTCATCCCACAAGTCAGATTGGTAGCCGATCGAAGTGCTCTGGTCGGGGGCACAACCTTGCTTCATCGTTGCGGTGTTGGCATCCAAAAAGAAGGTTTGATGCTCCACGTAGCTGGGAGGATACACAGCCTCCGGCCGGTTCACGACGCAGTCGCGATTAAAGCCCAGCAAGCTGTGCCGCACCTTGGGTGTCGACTCCCAATCGTTACCCTTCCCGTATAGATAGCGATCAAAGAATTTTTGTAGGTCATTGTTCGCCCACTTCTGATAGATATCATACCACTCTTGAGTGTGGTGGATCCGCAGCCTATTGTATGCAGTTGGAACTGTCTGTTCTCGGCGCTGTGGGGGGGGGGGG
>MU270059.1:298509-374283 GCA_021432635.1 Thozetella sp. PMI_491 | reverse complement strand
GGGGGGGGGGGGGGGAGTTAGATATCACTCACCACTTATCTTTCGATGCTGAGAACAGAAACCCTCTGATGGTGCCTTCGGTATGGAGCATAGTGGAGAAGCTCGCCGCAGCGTAGATGGGAACATCGATCTGGGTGAGCTTAGCACTCTTGTCCTCCCAATATCGGTTCCAAAGTGGATATTGTCGGATCATGGCGCCTGTGTCTTCTAGCCTGTTCTTCCCTGCATGCATCGACGAGGTCTAGGTTTCAGCAATCTGCACAATCTCGTCAAGACATCTGAATATCCAGGCACGCACCACAGTAGCCAGATCCACGATAATCCACAAAAGCATAGTTCGGAATGCCACCTCTGCCGTTGAGTTCCCGATAGGTGTCCGCAAATCCCTCCCAAGGAGCAATAGCCTTCAAATGAGGTGGCCGCTCAGCAGCAATAAACCTGCGAGACGAATCAGTATTTGTTGTCAGAGGGAGCTCGAGGTCAAATATTTTGCCCATGCGTAGACGTACCACTGAGCTGCAGCAAGGTAGGAGTTGCCAGCAAATGCAACAGCTCCGTTGCACCATGGCTGAGAGCCGATGCATTCGACAGAGTCGTACCCGTCCCTCCCTTCCTAGATGGCAGAATATCGTCTAGCACAGGGAATCTTGACAGTGATGGGTTTAGTCTTGGGCATGCCTACCTGTGTTCCCAGCATGAACATGTCCCCATCAGAGTCAAAGACGCCGCGCGAGTCTACGTTGACGATCGCATAGCCTCGAGGGCACCATTCCGCGGGGTCCAAACCCTCGAACTTCTCGAGGTCGCTAGTCCAATCTCTTGGAATCCCAGCCCGCCATGGAACTCTATCAAGCGATTGAAAGCCTGGACAACAGGATCAGCGATTGCCACCAGGCAAAAGACGGCGCAGTCGCATACCATTCCCTTGCTTCCCGTAAGGGCTCCATGCTAAGATGGCCGGGACCGGTTCATTGTCCGATAGAACCGGTCGAAAAATATCTGCCCTGATTGTAGCGCCGTCTCGCAGAATGATAGGAATATCGGTCTCCAGGATCAAGTCTTCGTCTAATGCCCGCCGCCCTTCCGCTTTCTGCCATCCTTTGGGGAGCACTTCTTTGCATGGACCGAATTGGCGCCAACGCATGCTAAAGTCACGATTTGCTTCTTTGAAGAGGACATCGATGCCGCCGATGCTGGTAGCCATGGTTGCGCTCGACGGGGTTCCCAATAGACGCTTTGCCGAGCAACAGATATCGGTCGACAAGATGCAGCGACAAGTCAGCACCAGAGCGAGCTAAATACTGGATTTTACTGGCAGTCCACAGAGCAATAACGTGTCTTTGTAGCCGAACTTGGCTGACAGTCCACAGAGAAATCACGTGTCTGTAGCCGGACTTTGGCTGGCAGCTGGCTTGTTCAAGGCGGAAGATTGCTCGCAAGGTGAGCGAAGGGGGGGTCCGGATTCCTGGATTTGGCGCAAGCATCCGCCGGGTGCTCGCGTTGCCGCCGGGTGTTCCGGCGGGCTAGTCCCAATGGACTAGCGTCCAGTCCTCTCCCCCGCGGGTATGGACAAGCACCAACCCCATGGGGTACTGTACTAACAAAGCACTAAGGGCCGCGAACAAGACACTTCGAGGTTATTAATGGGCTGGTATGCCTTCTCCCCACATTTCATTCTGCATGTCTACGTCTTTTTACCGGATCGGCCATCTTTCCTCGCCGCAGTATCTCCCTACTTGAGCAAAAGCCCCAACGCCAGTCCCGGCTAGCTGCGCACGCGCTTTAACAGTGATGGCCAACGTGCATGACCATGCGATCCAGGGTAGCAAGGAAACCGATAAGAAGGACCATAGCCACGGTGGGACAGAGGAGGTGGAGAATGCTGGGCTGCCGGTACAGAATTCCACCACGGACGACGACACGGAACCGGAGCTTCACGCCCGCACTTGGATCGCCCTCGCCGCCTTTTTCTTATTAAACCACACTCAAGTCGTGGCCTTGCAAGGCCCTGCTGCTGTTGTAGGTGCCCATGGCGGCGGCTCAGCCCTATATTTGATTTCAGATGACCAACAGCAGCGTCTTCGTAGCTGAACTTCATCGGAGCCGATCTCCACAACAATGCGGCCCAAACCTGGGTGGTGACCGTGCTTTCGCTCGTCCAAGGCGTTCTGGGGCCGATTATATCCACGGCTTCTGACACCTTTCAGGCTCGAAAGCTGCTGCTGGTTGGCTCCTGCGCCATATCCTTCATAGGCGCCTGCATCGCGCCGGGCTCCACCAGCATCTATCGACTCATCGGCGCGAACATCCTCATCAGCGTGGGGTTCGCATCTGTGCCTCTAGCCTATGCTGTTCCGAGCGAAATCCTGCCTCGGAAATGGCGTCCGAGTGAGTAATTTCTTGCTGCATGCCGACTGGTGACGGAAGGTCTGACCAGTATCTTGGTTTTAGTGGCGCAGGCTGGGGTCAGCATCGCGGCCCTTCTTGCGAGCGTCACGGGTCCTTTCATCATCGGATCTTTGACGAAACGAGACCCCCACACGGGCTGGAGGATGTTCTACGTATGGCTTCAACACTCGCTGTCATGCTTAACATCGCTGACCCCCACGAAAGTGGTTTCAGGCTGCGCTCTGGGGTGCCACCACCATTATTCTTTTTGTTTGTTACCGCCCTCCCAAGCGCCATACAGGGTTAGAGGACCTATCCTTCTGGGCTAAGGCAGGAAAGCTGGACTTGGTCGGTTGTGGCCTTCTCACTGCCGGATTGGCTCTCTTTCTCACGGGGACTGGTCTCGGAGGCGGGTTGTACTCTTGGGCTGACCCTCGCACCCTGTCAACAATGGCAATCGGGCTCGTCACGCTTGTGGCTTTCGGTGTGCACCAATGGAAGGGTACCAAGACTGGAATACTCCACCACGATCTCTTCGCCGGCGGGCGCAACAAGGGACGAACCTTTGCAATCTGTGTCGGATTGCTGTTTGTGGAGGCCGCCATGGGCTTTGCATTCGCAATATTCTACCCAATCCTGTAGGCCCCTCTTGTTGCATATCTCGCGATACACATGTGCTAACACATAGACAGGACAGAGACGTTGTTCACGACCGATCCCGTTTTGATCGTCGCGCGCTCGCAGGCATGCTGGATCCCGGCCATATGCTCCACCTTCATCTGGGGATACGCCAGCACGCGCTTCCAGACCATTAGAGAGCCGCTGCTAATCGGATTTGTCTTCTTTACGGCCGGGCTGGTCGGACTTGCTACGATCCAACCCGGGCAATCCGTCAATGCCATTGCCTTTGCCTGTCTCGCCGGTATTGGAGTCGGGGCCCCGCTCATTCTGGTGGTTACCGGTGTTCAGCTATCCACTCCGCACAGATTAATCGCCACTGCCACGGCCTGCACGACCTCTTCTCGCGCCATAGCAGGTGCTATTTTCTCAGCGATTGACGCGGCTGCCTTCAATTCTCGCATCAAGAACTACTTGGTGGACTACGTCGCAAACGCTGCATCGGCTGCTGGGCTACCTGCATCTTCCCTGGCCGGCTTCATCACAGCCTTGACAGAAGGCGATACTGCGGCATTGGTCACGGTCCCAGGAGTTACTCCTACGATTATTGAACAAGGAGTTAGCGCCCTGCAGCAGGCTTACGCTGACTCTATCAGAATTGTCTTCGTTATCGCGGTTCCTTTTGGGGCGGCTGCGTGTATCGCCTGCTGGTTCCTGGGCGATTTGCGGGATACTATGAATTACAGAGTAGACGCGCCCGTTGAGAACTTACACAAGGGAGATAGCGAAGATGGGGGCTATGTGTGATATTTTAATACTAGGGTACGCGGCAATCGGTTTTGTATAGCTGCCCAACTTTGCAGTCCAATTGCATGCTCTTGAGCATGTGCAACCATTCCAGCGAATTGTGGCAGGCCTAGGGCGGTCCCTTATGTATTCTGCCATGCCTAGTTAGAATTGCGTTGACACGTGCTCCGGTGCCAACTGTTACCTCCCTAGCTGATGTTGATAAGCCGATCATGCTGAGGTGTGTTGCCCCGTCCATGGCCTGGTGCCTGGGTGTAACGGTGCACCATATACCTAGTACGCCACGGGGCAAAAGATCAAGCATTAAACGCAATGGTGCGCGCAAGTGGTGTTCCAGTCGGTTTATATATAGCGTTGTTACCCGACTCCTGTCCTATTCCAGTCTAAAAATCTGCTCATTTAATGCCCATGGTCCATCTCTTCCCACGATTACTTTGAAGACATTCTTGAGCCACGACTTCTGGGTCAGAGTCTCGGGCGACTTGGATTGCGAGAGGGCCCGAAATGCAACACGGATAGGAAAAGGAGGTAAAAGTTACGTGGCCCCGAGCTAGGCATTAGGGATCCTGAAGTCCGTAGTGTGAATTGGAGATGGTATTCCATGCTTTTCAATATCTCAACAACTGCAGCATGTATTTGTTCTGAGGCCGTTTCCTCCGCAACAGTATTGTGATCTTCCGTGGGAAGGAGTTAGTATACAGATATGATGAATTGGTTGATGAGGATCATCAGACAATGGTACAGGGTGAAAGCATTTGCCGCTTGTAGAGATGAAAAATGCGTGACGGTTACGCATGGATTTGGATGCATTGGATATATTAGAGTGCTGGGGATGCTAGGGAATTCTGAATCGGGCTGCGGGCTAATCTACTGAATTCGATGCGCACGAACTTCGCTCAGTAATGCTAACGATTGACCGAGGAGCGATTGAGCACCTGATTCCAGGTACGAGCTGCTCGTTTCGCCGGCGTCTCGGGGTACTTGTGTCGGGAGATCCTGTATCAAGCTATCTCGTTCGCCGTACAGCTTTAGAAGCTGTGCCAAAGTGTCTAAGAGATAGGGGAGGGCGGAGTCGCAACCAGACTGGCCAGTGTTCGCTACCGTCCATTCCGGATGCGACATTAGAGATGGCCGACGGTTATAAGAGCTGCTATGACCATGATCAACCGGGTCGCCTCCATTAGGATCTTGATGAGTGGATCGCTCGCATCTGTGATAGGCCCATGAATGGCAAAAAGTCGCTCAAGGCCATGGCTGTGCTCCAGCCAGGTGTGACTACCGGGAACAGTGGGAGTGATAGCCTAACAGACGTATGGGATAATCAGTATTGATCGCCAGCGAAGAGACGAATCGGCTTGCCTCATGAAGGCTCAGCGCAGCAACCGAACTGAGTATATCTGTCATGCCATGGCGGCTAGAATCACTTATTGTTGCGTTTAACATGGTCAGGGCTTGGCCGTAGAGGCATCTGCCACCGTTAACGATAGTCTTTTCCCCGTGCCCGATCCCATAAAAGGTTGTAGCCAATGCTAAGAAGCATTGTTTGATGGTTGCCCGCTGCGCAGATTCAGGTAGAGAGCTCGGTCTCATAAGCCTCCGGTAGACAGTCCCTATTGGCACTAAAGTCGCGACCAGGTAGGATAAAACAATCTCCTCCCTCCACGGCGCGAGAGAGGGTGGGGGCCAAGAAAAAGAGCCTCGGGAGGAGCAAACCATATGCTGAATATGACCTGGCTCAAGAGGTTTGGCATTTCGATTCGCAGTATGTTGATGATCCTGTGGCTCCCGTGGTGCCTCTGCGGAGCCCCTCTTATTTGACTGTAATATTGACTGGCGATATAGTCGCCGCTGGACCTGCTCTCTGCCGTCTATAAATAGTGCTTCTCTAGCCCAGGCAAACGAACTTCCCTCTGGAGCATCGGGTACAGATGGGATGGGTCTGGTCTAGAAAGATCACGGCGATCAGCTGCAGCTCTCATGTGGCCCGCACCTAGTTGTTGGCGACCAGTCATCGTGATATTTTACTTCAAGCATATCTCTGCAGGCCGTGCTCTGACTTACCACATTTGACCCGCCGCTGAAGACACGTCCTGCAGGCTTTTGATCGCCCTTTATTATTACCCATGGTGCCAGAAGCCACAGGAGTGCGAGAATGTTCACTTTTGTAAACAGAGTAGTTAATTGCGCATGGATCTTATAGATTTAAGCGCCCCACCCTTACGGCAGTGAAACTAATGGTGGGGGTGGCTCATCATGGCAGGATGACCGCAGCCGTGTATTCCTCAATCGAATACGTTTGTGGCTGGACACAATGTAACTTCATCGCGAACAGGGGCCGTATCTAAAATAGCCTGAGTGCGAACCTACCATTTCTTTGCCCTATATCCTCGAACTAACAAGCTGATATCATTCCACAATATTGTCACGATTCTGCGCTCCCGAATGATGTTCATCGGCAATAGCCACGGAAGGGGCTACACCTTTGCAATCACTTCTTGTAGAGACTAATTTGGCTGTAAATACTAATTTGGCTTTTTTCCCGAGCGGCAAGGCAACCATGAAATGACATGCCCTAGAAGGAGGCCTCGCGACTACCCCTACAGAAGTCAACCCCTTGCTACACAGGCACTATCTAAGTCGATAGGTATAATTGACCGTGTTCCTCCTACCCTCTTTCTCTTGTTCTTTTGCGATCTACTGTTTCCACATCACATTATACCACACTCAATATATCACACAACATCGCAGCCTATTTACAGCATGCCGGCCCTTAATCCCGTTGCGAAAACGCTCTTCGCAGGCCTCGCTGCTCTTGTTGCAGCATCTTGTCCTCCTTCAACGCCTGATTTCGTTCTTAAAATCGAGACAAGCGGCGGTGTTCTTAATGGATATATCAACGCATCGGCCTCCAGCGTCCGTCAGTTCCTCGGCGTGCCATTCGCCCTTCCCCCTACTGGGAATAGACGGTGGCAGCCCCCCTCTAAATTGGAATCGGCCGCGCCTATCAATACGACCAATATTGGGCCTGCCTGTCCCCAGCAGCCGATTAGTGCAACACCAACGCTATCCGTATTTTCACCCTCGGGTGGTAATCAAACCGAGTTCTTCCCGCTGGATGACTTTAGCGAAGACTGCTTAACGCTGAACGTCTGGACACCCAAAGCCCCGAGAAATCTGCTACCGGTTTTTGTGTGGTATTTTGGTGGGGGTTTCGTGCAGGGAGGTACGAACTCGCTGTACTTTAACCCACAATCGTGGGTTCAGCGGACACAAAGCCACATTGTGGTAACTGTTAATTTCCGCTCCAACATCTTCGGGTTTCCCAATGCCGCCGGGTTAACCTACCAAAATCTAGGCCTTCTAGACCAGCGCCTTGCACTTGAATGGGTTCGAGAGAATATTGCCAGCTTCGGTGGGGACCCATCGAAGATCGTAACCTGGGGCGAGAGTGCGGGAGCCATCGCCATCGACTACCTCAACTTTGCATACCTAGAAGATCCTATCACTAGCGGCACTATATTGGAATCTGGCACCGCCCTTTTCCCTCCACAGCTATTTCAAAGCTTCGATACGGCCCAAGTTAACTTTTCCACACTTGCTGCCTCTTTCGGCTGTGCTGTGGCACTGTCTCCGGTCGATTGTCTCAAGAATGTCACATGGCAGGATATCCAAGCCTCTATGGTGAAGCTGAACCTCACCTCTTCATTCCTGCCTGTTGTGGACGAGCGCCTCGTCTTCTCTAATTACACCCAAAGGTATGAGATGGGCGCTTACTCGTCGGTTCCGGCCATCATAGGGACAAACCAGCACGAGGTGAACGCCTTGATCCCGCCTACACCTGGAGTGGTGTTGAACGGGACACAGTCGGACAAGGCCACAAACGCTACCTTTCTATGTACTGCAGCTGCGGCAACTCAACTCAGACAAGCGACCGGCCGCACCACGTACAGATACCGGTACGACGGAAACTTCCCTAACATATCGCCCTACGACTTTCTCGGGGCATACCATGCCGCCGAGCTGCCGCTTATCTTCGGAACCGCCGGTGATTACCACGGAGTATCTACTCTGTATGAAGATAGCGTGAGTAGAATGATGCAGGACATGTGGGTAGAATTTGCAAGGGATCCGCTCAACGGCCTTCGGAACGTAGGCTGGGGTTCTTATGCTGATGGAAGAGCTGTGCTGATCGGAGAACATGAGACGCCGTTTCGAGATATCGATATCTCGCAGCTCGATAGTATCTGCAACGGACTTTCTCCTTCTCTAGGTTAGGTGACTGTCCAAAAGTCACATCTCAGTGAGGATAGCACATCTTGGCACTGCCTATTTTGGTCAAATTTCTTTTGTGTTGTGTTATGTCACAAAATAAGCTGAGAAGGTGGTCGCCAGGGAGGGCCTCTATACGATCGTGTGCATGAGGTGGGTACAGGGCCACCAACCAAATCGTTGTCTGAGTTTCGGGTCGCCTAGCAAAGTGCCAAATGGTACGCTGGCTCGTTTTGTACAGCGGGGTGGAGGGACTAGAGACGGGGCGACGCGGCAATCCCTCCCGGGTAATAATAAACATTTGAAAGGGTGGTGTAGATGGGTCACTGGCTGCAAGCCACCGCTGACCACCGACTGCATGAGGTTGGATTTGGCGGCGGTTAGCCGGTCGCAGAGTTCACTGAAAGCACCTAAACGAGTGCTGAACTAGACGGCCCAAACGGAACCCACCCACGCAACGATGCCCTGGTCTTTTCGCTCTTCCGCGCCTCGCCTGCCCCGTTCCACTCACCTCCACCGGGTAACGAGACCCTTGTTAATCTATACTGCAAGATTTATCGTTTCAGTCACTTTTGCTTCTCTAGTTTGGTTGGCACTGTGGAATCCCCACATCATTTCCTCGGCACTGACTTAACTAGATGAACCTCTGCGTTGTAACCTGCCGGTACGAATAGAGCTAGGGCAAAATGGGGCTACAAATGTACTCGGTTCCGGACAACGGAATAGCCTACTTCCCACTAAACCCGACACGGAAAGGGGTGCGAGAGTGGTGCAAATGGGGGTGGCTTTAACTTTCGGGCGTCGACATCCGAGAAGGGTGGATCCGGGCGTCGAAGTACGAGTGGGCTCCTGGGAATTAGGGCCGATCTGTGGCGTTGGCCAGGCGTTTGTTGCTTGAATGGGTCGCTTTCCGCGAATGTCTGCAGGGCTTAGTCTGGATTTGATCTGGATGGCAAAGGAGAGTTCCCTGGACCGGGGACAAAAGGGTGTTTAGATGCTCTGCCCTTGCGGTAATACCTGAGACCTTGAGCACCATTGGTTGCGTATATATCGCAGCTGAATGAAGAAACCTGGCCACGATCCTTAGGGCGATGATCCGATGGAGTAGGGTGGCAATGGGGATGCTATGCGCGTCTTGGCGGCAGCTGCCGCCCCCACCCTCCTAATTTATAAACGAGTGCGCCACTCCCATGTTGGCCCAGGCGCGTTCTCTGCAGAGTACGAGGACGATACCCTCGCACCCCCTGCCCACAGTAGGAAACGCTACGCCATCGGGCACCCACAAGGTCAACCAAGGTCAACCGTGCTGTGCCTGGTGTGTGTGGGTGTGTGTTGCACTGGATCCAGTGCAGTGGAAATGGTGTACAGGTCGCGCGGGCTCCCCAGCCCGGGCTGCAATATTTGCCGATCAAGAAAGATCAGGGTACGTCCGATAGACTGCTCGCCAACAACTGGTGGCTGCCCTCCTTGAGATTGACACCTATAGTGCGACGAGACAAAGCCGATTTGTAACCGGTGCACGAAAGCTGGATACACGGAATGCAAGTATCGCGATGAGTTTGAGCGGACCTGGCGCTTCCAGAGTGTCATGGTGATGGACAAGACTCAGGAAGAGTCTGCAGCAAAAGGGTCTCAGAGCATAGAGGTCAACTCGGATATTGCTTCCGGGAGCAGCCGCTCTCCATCGGCGCAGGGCAGCAGCCCCACGAACGGTACCGTACCCCACGCTGACGAGCGTCCTGATCGACCGGGCGCCGGCGGCTTGGAGCCGCGAATCCTTGACAGGTTCTTCTACGATTGGACCCTTACCGGCGAAACGGTCCCCGGGCAGAGCCTGTCATGGTTCAAAGTCCTCCCCAGGATATATGCAGAAGCTGACCCAAACGGCCTGCTTGCGAAGGCGGTTCATACTGTGGCCTACGCGAGGGCTGCGCATACGTTTCGCAAGCCCGCTCTGCTCACGGAAGCAGCAACGTCGTGCGGAGAAGTCTTGCATCTAATAAAGAACAAGATGATGTCGACTATTGATACTTGTCCGACTGACGAGATGATGATCTCGGTTATCTTGCTCGGCATCTATGAGGTGAGACCTGCTGGGGCTGTTTCCTTCCCCATCCCCAAAATCTCACTTTCTGTACCCCTCAGGCTATGGTGGATCCGACTACATCACCAAACAGCTCTTGGCTAGCACACACAGGCGGGGCTGCTACGCTCCTCAGGCTGCGAATTCAGAAGCAAACCAAAGGGCCGCAAGGGGATCTCGACATTTCGGTCATGATCTTCAGACAAATGGTGAATATACCTACGCAAGAACCAGTTTGACACTCTCGGCTAACCTTGAGAAAATCCACAGTTGCACGGCTGCCTAATCTCAGGCCGCGCCCCTACCTTACCTCTCAAGCTGCTCGCCGGCTTTTTCCCGCCGGGGCTTGAACATGTATATGCACACGCAGACCTGATGACCCAAAGTGCCTTTTTATTTTCCGAATGGAAGGAAGCCCTGGAGGATAGCAATATCTTCTCCATGCTAGAGAAGCTGCCTCCCATCGTGAGCGCGGCTACGACCCTAGACAGGAGTTTTGACGACTGGTCTCGAGACCTGCCCGAGACCTGCGCGTATGGCGTGCAGCCGCTGACGCGGGGGTCCTACCCAGAATGGATGCTGCCGTTGCTCGTGGGCGAATGGGCCCCCCAGAGCTCACACGCCTACCATTCGCCGTTAACTAAGATGCTCTGGACATTTTACTGGCAGACCAGGCTGATCTTGAATCAAGCCCTTCTCCACACGGTCACAATTCTGGACGAGCACGGGCTCTCTTCGAGCCTCGCCTGCGCCTCCCGGCAGGAGATCGAGTTCCGCCTCGTGTCATTTGCAGATCGCCTGTGCGAGTCCTGCCTTACTCCTCTCATAGCTTCGACTAAGGCAAATCCGCAAACACAGAGCATCAACGATATCCGTGGTCTGCAAGCCTATCTCCTGCTGCATATCGTGCCGACGGTTGCGCTATGCCTGAATCAAGCGGCAATCACTGGCATCGATCTGGCCGGTCGGCAGGAATGGGCTGCTAAAATGAAGCGATTCCTGAGCGTCGACCTCGGTTTCGCAAAAGGAGGGGCCGAAGCCAGCCAATACCAGTCTGCTAGGGTGCCGATCCAGATATGGGGGTCGTGAAGAGCTGAGGCTGAGCTACTTGGCGGCAAGTGGGAGGATGCGAAGCGATCGAATAGCTGCCTGGTCGGCTATTTCTGCCTCGAAGATCGTCTCATTAAGTCTAGAAGACTGTAATTTACTTCTCAATTCCACTACAATTCTCTGGAGCTAAGCACCATCTGAAAGACATAGGATTTCTATCCCAGCAGCCGAGCTGGTGGCGACCCAGCCCAATCTGCAGGCTTACCTTGTCGGCCCTCGCACGCACTTCCTAATTCGGCATAGCACTTTACTAGGACCCTTGAACAAATGGTGACGATGTACGTCAGGATTAGCCTTAGCTAAGGACAAGAGCTTCGCTGCAGAGCCGCACTCTCGGGGCAGTTGATTAGAAGTGTCGATGATGGATGCTCATATATAGTCCGTATACCCGAACTCAAATATCTGCCGTATAGATGTTTATGTCTATACTTCAACTGTGTTACGACCCCACGGCTACCAGTTTTACCCGGAGCCTGAGCTGTGTCGCGTTATTTCGTCCAACTTCCTTTTATCAGCCCTCTTTGTTGTCTTGTCTTTGTTGTCTAGCAGCTGAGGGCTTCTGCATTCAGTATGGTTCAAGGCGAAGACCTCACCAAGCGGTTCACGAAGAGGATCTGCGAGCCTGTCCCATCCAGCTACTATGAAGTCGAGCCGATTTCTGGATCGTGGACGCTCCACCGCATCTTAACGGTGATCGCCGGTCCATTGACCGCCCTCGTTGCTATCGTCATCCTGGGTCTCGCGGCTATGCATCTTAGGACTTACACAAATCCACCTGCTCAGCGGCAGCTTGTGCGGGTAATCCTTGTTCCTCTAAGCTTTGCGGGATTCAGCTTTTTCTCGCTGTGGTTCTACGACGCCGCCGAGTACCTCATTCCCCTAGCCGACCTGTACGAGTGCTTTGCCTTGGTGTCATTCTTTTACTACATGATTGTCCTTGTTACACCAGACGAAGAATACCGCCTCATGTTCTTCCACAATCTGGAAAAGAAGGGGAGCAAAGGCCGAATCATCTCGGGCGGCAGCTTGAAATGGCTAGCTGTAGGTCGAATCTCCGCCACTTCATCCCCTATGGCTGCTAATGTCCGCCTCAGAAACGGTGGTGGATGGTTTTCCAGATCCTTCCTGGACGTGTCATTGCCACCATTGCAACTTGGATTGTCGTGGCAAGGTTCTGTCCAACCCACAGGTCGTATAAAGCGGCTCTTACCATAATCGAAGTCCTCAACGGAATCCAAACTGCAATCTGCCTTGTAGGTATGCTGCAGACCTATGTCCGACTTAAAGCGTATCTTACAGGCACCGGCTTTGCGATCAAGTTCTTCACCCTCAAAGGTGTTGTCTTCATCCAGGTCGTGCAACGCATCTTGGTCACCAGTCTCGTATCGAACGACGTCATCAGGCCCAGCACGTACGTCAGCCACGCGGACTGGTCCCACGGGATCCCCGAATTTATCACTGTGGGTGAGATGGTGATATTTGCTCTCGTGTTCCTCGGCCCCTACAGCTGGAAACCATTCAAATTCCAGAAGCTCGAAGATCCAGGAGCTGTCCGTTTGCCAGTCGGCCGAGCGCTGCTCAACGCTCTGAACCTTGGCGATATCCTAAAAGGGATTGTCTACCCTTTTGAAATCTATCAGCTCGAGAAGCAGATGCGGGTGGCTACTGCACAGTACGAAACCCTGCCGCTCCAGGAGCAGCAGACTACGTTTAACCGGTGATGCTCCTGGGGACTAAGAAATTTCGGCTTTAGATATGAATCGTGGAGTTAGATTGGGCAAGAGTTATTCTTGACGGCGAGGCACAAAATCGAATCGAACCATACACCATAGAGTTCTTTTGAGTTGACTTCTTCATCCACTCTCAAGGCTCAATTTCCAGTCGAAGCACTTTTTCGTTCTTGCCCCACACAATAGACTCTCTGTTGCCTTGTCCTTTCAATAGTTTCGTAATCAGTTCGCCGAAGTTTACATTCGCTTCCTTGATCCGTTGTTCCTTGCTTTCTCAAGTGGCTGCCCAACGGCAGTGGGACCACTAGGCAGGCCGGGGCCGGGCCGCCTAGGTCTATGCATTAGGGCGCTGCCGTACATTCTCCACGATGAACCCTGACGGCCCACCTCCGACTCGATTCACAAGTTTATTTATATACGGCGGCTAGACCATTGGCAGTCTTGGCAATATGATGACTCGGACTCACAGCGAGAATTCTCCGATCAAGTGGGCCGGGGCAGTCGCGGCGAAGAAGTTAAGCGCTCAAGACTAATGCATTTGCGCGCGTCTCGCTGCTAGCATGCACAAAGCTCAGTTGGTCTATAATACGGCGGGATTAGCCAGCAAGGGGGCTGGGGAGGAGCTTGAATCGCGATGCCGAGAAGGCGGAGATGCAGATATCTCGGAAGCGCTAATCGCCTCGGAGCAAGCCACGGCCTTAGATTCCAAGTGCCGACACAATTCCCGGCTCGCTTACACATCGCGGCTCCGGGGATGCACGCTGTAGTTTGTACAATGTTGGTAACACAAGGTACTGTAATGATTACGAAATACGCTATTGTTCACTCAACGACTCATGGGTGTGAACGTGGGTAAGGTTATGGGAACTACGGGCAATCGTGGGCGGGATCCGATTTCACGGCGAGGGGTGCACGGTTATGAAGTCTGGCTTTTACAGTCATTGCTTCTACTGTCTAGACTATCTTGTTCCATTTCAAAGCTTATGATGAGTTTTCCCTATCCTGCCGCCTGGCCATCCTCAGGGCACTGTGTACGGACTGGCGGAGAAGATTGCTGGGGAGATAATTAAGGGAAACTAGATTGGATTTGCCAGGAGTTGCCAAAGACACGACGAATATTTTATTGAAGTACGGGCTTGTTACTTTTGACATCTCAGTAGAGATGAATCCAAAATCATAGAACAGCGCCGAGTCGTCCCACCAAGTGAATGGGAGCACTCGACTTACTTAAGCCACTAATCACGCGAATGCAGATAATCCTCATATCGCAGGCCCGCGTCCAATCCAAACCCGAAAGCTCCTGAATGGTCCCCGTCGACCGTCGATATTCTTGTACTGTCTGGACGGGTGATATTGTAGTTGGTTTGTGCAGAAGTATAGCCATCCGTCCAAGATAGCAGCGCTGTCGGCATGTTGAATCTCTGCGCTGCGAACTAGGGTCTTAACAACATAATTGTCGGCAGGTATAAGGCCGGAACCACCAGGGAGTATTCCGTTCACTGTCTCGTTAACCTCTGACTGCAGTGTATCGACATAGTATATGGCGTTGTGCTCGCTTGCCAGCATGTAGACACGTCCCCGGTCGTCAGCGGTGAAACCTGCTTGCTCCGATGCCACCTGGCCCGGGAATTGGACGGCTGCGAGAACCTCGTCATCCGTGGCGTTGAAGCTCGCTAGGACTTCTTGAGAGATGTAATAAAACCTTCGAGAAGCCAGGACACCCCAGTAAAGGTTCCCAGAAGCCAGCGCGATGCCGTCGGCACCCACAGTGCTGTAACCCTTCTTCGTGCCATTCCAGTTGTAGATTAGTTGTCCGTCATACGAACCCACATACTTCTCATCAGCACGGACGACACTCGTGTTGAACAACCTCCGGACGCCAGTTCCGTCGTGGAGGTTTAGTGCAATGAGCGAACAGGGGCCCGAGATCTCCGTCATGAAAGCAAAGCCACCTGGGCCAAGGGTATTATTAATTCGCAAATCATTCATGTTCATTCCGTGAGTTAACAAAGACTTCGGTATCACATAGGTTCGGAGCAAAGCACCGGTGCTTTCGTTGAAGGACATGAGCTTAGCGCCTCCATAAAGTGGCTGTGAGCTTCCAGGGCTGATTCCGCTGTCGACAACCCAGAGCTGACCAATAGAATCCAAGACGACTTTCCGAGAATGATGTTAGTGATTGTTTCCTCACTATGAAGCATGTTCGTACCGTTTTGGACATTGATGAAGCAAGTCGCCGGATCTTGTCCAGCTTTACAGTTTTGCATCTCTGCAGATGGCCATGGCTTCTCGGTGTTGAAGTCCGTGCAAATAACCACATTGTCGGGAGAGCTTGCGCCATTTCCATTCAGCCCGTTACGTGGGTAAGCCAGATAGACATTGTGGTGGCTGTCCACTGCTAAGCCAGTGGGAGCCTGCTGGGAGTCATGGATGGGTTGAAGCTCAGGGCCAACAAGGGTAAAGTCGTGAGGATGGGATCCTCTAGTATATTCGGAGCTAAACGGTCTATACCCCGACACAAACGTTTCTGGCCAGTAGGCCAAGATGCGGTGCGCCGAGACGAGAACAGAAGCAATTGACTTCCTCATGGTGATATGGATGTGTTCGCTATTGCCCTAGAATAATCCGATCTGGCGAGAAAAACTAGAGAGGCGCAGACAGTGTGTTAACCCTCATGAGAGTTCATATTTAATACAAGATGCCGCGCTTTCCGAGTAGCCGGATGCCGTGGCAATTATCCGTGGCTAAGATGACATCATATGTCTTGCGAGGAAGTTATTGATACTTTACGGCACATATTTTCTGATGAATAGCCTCAACTGAATGAATAACTGAGAAACCTCAAAGCTCAAAGTGGCATCGGAAATTGTATTCCGCCGTTATAAAGTGGCCGCTTTTTTCGGAGAACACTATTCTCCGGCCCCATAGAAGGTAAGCGGAGTCAACTATAACATAACATGAATCTCCTTAGAATAGAAATCTCACTATATTGACACGTGATAGTAACTTCTCACAAAAGCACCGTACAATATGCATCTATCGTAGCATTCTTCCTTTGTAATACAACTCGTGTCCGCTTTGCACGTCGGATCTTGAATTCTATAAGATGCACTTTCCTTACCTCTAGAGGAAATGTTTCATTTAACTCAGCTCCGCCTAAAATATCTCGAGAGGCTACTGGAGCCACACGTAGTTCTCATTCTCCGGTTGTCAGGTCAGGTTCCTCTTCCAACCTCGGACCGAAGCACAACCCTTCCGTGGCATTCTTGTGGCCCGAGGTGCTAACAAAAATTCCCCGGACAGTAGCTATGCGCTATAAATTTAGAATACCGGATCGCGCGACGAGGGATATTAGCCCCCCTGCATATAGCGAAAGCCATAATCTTGCGGGAGCTAGGCGCGACCTATTGTCGTTTCGCAGGCTGCCTTGTGGCGTACCAGCCTGGGAGCTCGGCCTCTTTCTAGATGCGCGATAAGCAGTCGTTTATGCACAACTCTTTGTAAACGCGGCCTATCCTGCGCGTTTCCGTACGAAGAAAACGAGTTACCCCATAAGGAAATTGTATTCTTAAGAGCTCTAAAACCACGACGTCAATTGCGGTCATAAGATTCGGCCCAGGTCCCTGTAACACGCGGAAATGGCAGATTCAGCCTTACAGGGTTGACGCTAAACTTTTCGCACCCCCTTCCAGATTAGGACTTATGGTGCATAATGCCGTAATCCAGGGGCATGGCACGCTACTGCACTTCAGCCCTACCAGTAACGTTATCTATTCCAAACAGCCACGCAAATCCAGTACAGACAGTCGGCGTCCGGTGATTAAGTTCTCCGACCTACGGACATTACGGCGAGTTGACTCAACCGGAAGGAAGTCTTTGATTCGTGCAGAGAATATTGAAGGGCATGTTCATATAGTCGCAGGGCCTGATCCTTCGATCTCCATCTTATGCACACTTAGTCTTGTGTACCAAACTACCATAAAGACCCCCTACGCCGCGTACCCAGCCAACTCTTGTGATGAGGCAGCCGTTCCAGTATTAGATGTGCTACCGTCAGCCAGAAAAGTAATAGTAGTAGCCCGCGATATATCTGAGCTAGACCCCTCTTCATGTTCCATAGAGTCACCTGATGGAGTGCGCGTGGTGAAAGTGGTTCCATTGCGCTCCCATGTGAGACCACCTGCCCAGACCGTCGAATTATCCATGCATAGTGCACCGCTGCGAGAACAGTCGCAAAAGGAACCACGCAGCACCTACGACGTAAACTTTTGTGCGGCATCGCTAGGGCAATCGGGGGCAGCACATGCTGTCGTTTCAGGACTGCTATTGCCCTGTAGCCTACAAGCACGGGGAATTGCAGGGAGGTGCCTAGCAGCTGGACCCTTAGCTGGACGGCCACCATCGAGAGGGAACATTAAACGATACCACCAGGGCCTTTTGCAACTCTTATATCTCCGGCGTCAAAATGATTGAGGCTCACGCCTCTTTGACGCAATATGAGAGAATTGTGGACCATCTAGACTATTACTATGCTATACGATGGGATAGTGGCTAGTTCAACGGACCAGGCTGTGCCAATGCAACACCGCAGACACTTCCATCTGTGGATGAGCGCGTCACGATATTCTGGGGTAACTGGAACTATTGTATGGTACCCTTGAGATACAACCTTATCTCTCATTCAAGTTCCAGAATTGCTAATGTCAAATCTCTTAGGCAAAAACAACGGTCTAGGTGGCATGGTTGCCGTATTATTTTCCATTCCTTCCTTCTCCGCGTGGAACCCAGGGAAGTCAAGACCTCCTTCTTCCTGTTGTGAATAGCGGGTAGCCCTTCAAGGGAGATACAAATGATAGGAAAGACACACTACATCAAGGATACGTGCTCAACAATGTTTTGGCGAAGAAACCTGCTGTAACCCGTGAATGAGCTTTAAAAAGAAAATTTCATATGTCCAAGGATAGAATTATAGGAGACAAGAAAATTTGATAAATGTACCTGGGGGAGAGAAAGTCTCGGTCCTCAAACAGCTCTGAGGAAGTTTATTCAAGTAGGGCAGCGTAGCCAACAAGCACACGGCCCGGATCTACAGGGACTTTACAAACAAAACTGCTAGACAATCTATCCGTAAACTGCGCCTTGTTCCCATCATAGAAACGATGGCTGCGGTCTCGCTCTCCCGGTTTCTGTGACGTGGAAAAGAGTGGGTCTAGAGGGTCATTTTATGAACTCTGATTGGCCCGCTCGTAAGCCTCGTAAACTTGCAGAGAGGACTAAAAGAATCGAGTAGACTAAGGACGTCATGGGGAATTGCAGTGAGTTATGCCGCAAAGTTCCGAGCTTTGTCTTGGCTTGTCGTAAGATCGTATACCTGCAGTGAAGGCTGGAACCGTGCACTATCTATTAGAGCCGGACCACCGAACGGGGCACACTTGCAGCAGTCCATCAAGGAAGCGCAGGTATAAATGCAGACGGCGCGGCCAGCACAAGCCAGCAGGGACTGTCGAGTTCACCTTTAGTGATACCCACATATTGCAAAGACAAACGACCATGCCATCGATGCCAAGCAAAATGTCTATCCAAGGTCAAGCGGAACAGTATTCAAAAGGTGTTGGGCTGGGCAAAGACAATGAACATACCGGAGACCAAGGCAGTGCTCGTGGAAACGAGAGAAGAAATGGTACTGAGCCGTCACAAGACATCCAACATGACAGCCAGCAACAACCTGAGTATCCTGGGACCTTTAAGTTGATGCTTATCACTGCCGGGATCTGTCTCACTGTCTTTTGCATGGGGCTAGTATGTTCTAAACTTCTACGGCGGCCCTCTGCGTCCGAGTTTTTCACTGGCCGGGACCTGAAAAATAGGTGTCTAACGAGACCTCCTAGGACAACACTATCATCACGACAGCCATCCCACGAATCACCGACGAGTTCCACACCTTAAATGACGTAGGGTGGTAAGTTACCATGCGCGTTATTAGGTAGCAAGGCTGATTGATGTAACAACAGGTACGGTTCTTCCTATCTGCTGACGACTTCCGCATTTCAGCTATTCTTCGGCAAGATATATACATACTATTCGGTGAAGTGGGTGTTTCTGATAGCTCTGGGCCTCTTCGAAGTTGGGTCCATCATCTGCGGCGCTGCGCCTAATTCGAACGCGCTGATTATCGGCCGAGCCATTGCCGGGTTTGGGGCTTCCGGGCTGTTCTCAGGAGCGATACTCATCATCGCCCAGTCGGTCCCCCTCCATCGACGTCCGGCCTATACGGGAATTGCAGTCGGCATGTTGGGGGTGACGAATGTCGCCGGACCACTCCTCGGGGGTGCCTTTACCGACAGGGTGACATGGCGATGGTGCTTCTACATTAACCTCCCCTTCGGAGGAGCTGCTGCCTTGTTCATCTCCTATTGCTTTTCCTCGCAAGCCATGTCGGCAAAGAGGAGTGGTATTAAAGATCAGATCCGACAACTGGATCTGGAAGGAACCTTTTGCTTGCTGCCAGGCATTGTGTGCCTGCTTCTTGCCTTGCAATGGGGAGGCTCAACATATGCGTGGTCGGACGGAAGGATCATAGCACTTTTTGTGCTATTCAGCGTGCTGATGGCCGCCTTCGTTCTGATCCAGCACTGGAAGCAGGAGAGAGCCACTGTACCACCACGCATCTTCTTGAACAGAAACGTTCTTGGGTGTGTTGCATTTGGGGTGTGCTTTGGCTCGTCCTTCTTTATGCTGGTATATTACGTATGTTGCTGCACGCTACACAAGAAACTCGCTCGGCGGGGGAGGGCGATATTGACCTCTTAGCAGATTCCCATTTGGTTCCAGGCAATTAAGGGCGCAACGGCCGTGGACTCCGGCATTATGAGCCTTCCGATTCTCCTTGGCCTCGTGATCCTCTCGATCCTAGCCGGCGCTGCGGTCAGCATTTTTGGCTATTACGTCCCTTTTGTTTACGCCGCCGCAGTCTTCATGAGCATCGGTGGAGGCCTTCTCACGACTCTCCAGATTGACTCGAGTTCATCGAAGTGGATTGGTTACCAGGCTATTTACGGGATTGGCGTCGGACTAGGGATGCAGCAGCCGCTCATGGCTCTGCAAACGGTGCTCCCCCAGCAGGACATGGCAACCGGGACAGCCACCTACATGTTCGTACAGCAGCTGAGCGGCTCAGTAGTCATTTCGGTCGCCCAAAATGTGTTCACAAACTTGTTCATACGAGATCTAGAGACCATACCTGGGTTTGATCCGCGGCTGGTGGTGGCCACTGGGGCTACTGAGATTAAGAAGGTGGTGCCCTCAGCTCTTCTTCCGACGGTTTTGGCCTCTTACAACAAATCGTTGACGCAAACTTGGTACATCGCCACTGCCACGGCAGCACTCTCAATTTTTGGGGCCATGCTGCTCGAGTGGCGGTCGGTGAAAGAGAAGAAGGATGCCGAACTGCCCAAAGAGATGGTGTCGGGTATGGAGAAATAGCGTTTCGCATTGGTGTTTGTTATGGGCACTTGGGCATTTGCAGGCTCTCAACTCATGTATAACAAGAATTCGGTTGCCTAGGATAGAGGATAGAGTAAATTGAGAGTGAGTTCCCTAGGATATATTCTTGGAAGAAGTTAAGCTGCTCTTTACCAAATGGGGTCGTGGACATGAGATGATGCATCGGCACTTGTACCTATTAGGCTCCTGTGTATGTCAAGAGACTGTCAGCCACAAAATCCATTTCTCCGAAGATATCTTAACAAGTCTCTCTCTCCCAAACGGATGCCCAAGCGCCCCTAAACCTATATACGGACTGATGTTAGCCTTGGAAATGCATATCTTACTGGATTAGTAGGATTGACTTTCCCTCTACGCTGCACGGCAGCTGCGTCCCACATATGCACGGTGGCAACCCAAATCTCCCTATTCTCTTTGGGGAACTTGTCAAGGATATAATAATACAACTCAGGCGCCGGCTTACCAATTCTAATTGTGTTACAGGAGACAAAGTTCTCACTTAGGAAATCAACACCACCACCAGCCAGATGCCTATCCACCCACTTAGTACCACCTATTACAAAAGCCTAGACAGTAGAGCTACCATTGTAAAACTAGGTAAAGCATTCTAACAGGCCCTTACACGGCTTAAGCGTCTAGTAGGAAATAAATAGGAATAAGGTTCTTATTAGTTATAAACTTATATAGCTCCTCGATACCAGCCTAATAGAGGAACTAGTAGAAGATAAAGCAAAAGATATTAAAAAACTTGATATAGTTTTCTAATATACTTAGGTAGGTATACTCTCTCTCCCCAGCCTCTATCCACGTATAGCTAAACAAACAAGTACCAATATTATAATCCTTAAGTCACTCTCTAACCCAAGCCTTAAAAGCATTAAAAAGGACATTGTAGAAGACACAGGTTCCTATAGTAGCTTAAAATTAGCACATTATAATTTACCTCGTACAGCAGGGATGCCACATACCAACATCAAAGACAACATGTTTATTTGAGATGCCACAACTACTATAGCAGCTTACTCGCTTCAGCGTTGGGATGATTTGGGGGACGGTAGATGAGAGCGCCTGTATCAAGAAGCTTTTTGTTCACTCCAATCGAACTCGATGAACTGTCACAGGCCAGCAGCAGAGATGTAGATCTATCAAACTCTCAGGGAACATATTTGACCTTTGTTCCTGCCTGGAGAAAGATCCTTACATGTCACAAAAGAAGCTGTGGAAGTGCTCCTAGCTGCCTGCTAGCGCCGCCAGGTGGCTGCTACGGAAGCTCAGCGAGCGGCCGAAAGCTGAGAGTTGGGAAGACTGGTAGCGAGCAAACTTAGAGGATCACGAGAGCACCCTGCAAACAACAACAAGTGGTTAAGCAAGCAAGGAAATCGTGTATTTAACGATCGCGGTCTCCCTCGATATACGGGGGAGGGCAAGCAAGACTTAGACTCTTTATTCTAAGTTGCGCGGTCGCTCAGGTTCAAATCAGATAAATTGACTTTGTTATGCCTTATCCAGGATAACCCTGAAGATGTGTCGACAGAAATTGGCACGGATGATGCGTATATATCAACGCACAGCTAACTGTGCTCCTCTCATATGCATTCTGCCACACAGAAACTTCCTCGAGCCGAAATTCGCTTTTTCCGATATTCAACGGTTACTGGTCAGGGCTGACGGGAAGCAGATGAGTGACATCTTTCCTAGTGACTCGAGATCAATGCGCAACGCTAACCACTCTAGACGACCCACTCAATGCGACCGCTTAGGCCCTTCAAGAGAGCTTAATGAGGATAGGGCTTTTATATTCTACCGGAATTGAGATATTCTTCAACTGCCGCCAGCAATTTAAGCCGAAATAGTAGGAGCGTCCGAGGGGGCCGAGTGCGCAAATTTCGCTAAGAGTACGGGTTACCCGGTCTACTTGCGGGCTATGAAAGACCTCGAAGATTTCGATCCGATTCTGAAACATAGTACTGGGTAGAGATACTTTCATGAGAACAGTACGGTAGATGTCGTAGAGCGATTATAGACTTTTAACCTATAAGTCCATATGGAAAAATAACCTATGGGAACTTGTAAGACATAACGCTTTCTAGGAATGCCTATCTAGTATCAAAGAAAGAGTAAAAACGTATGATATAAGAACTTTGACTCCTCTAATACAGAGTCTGTACATATAGTCCGCTAAGTTTCTATATGATGGTCTTAGACAACCTGCCGGGAAGAACTGGAGGAGCAGGTCGCGAAGGCAGCCCATGACTTTGAGTCGAAGGCACCGTACTACTCTTTCGCCGCGGGTTAAAAGGTGTCCCATTCTCCGTTGCCTCTAGCCCACGCTTAATGACTGCCAGCTCCGACTGTTTGACAAACATTATCTCACCAGCCTTGCCAATGTCCAGAACAAAGGTGTTGACCAGACTTAACCAGTCATTCGGGATGAAAAAGTGGCGGACAGGGACTTCCAAGGGATCGACAATGTCCACGGAGCAGACCCAAAAAGACCCGTCCAGATACACAAGCCGCTCGCCATACACGCCAACTATGGTTTCGATGCTGGATGTCAGTTTATTCAGGGAGCAGACAGGACGTACGGTCTCGGGGCCAGCCGGGTTGAAATTCTCGTAGTCCCATATGTGGATGTTCGAGCGAGATCCACGAGACTTGGGGTCGTCGGTAGGAGAATCTTTGGTCCTCGTTGCAAAGTACTTCTGGCTGTTCAAAAATACGGCTTGGTCCAGGAGCGGCCAGGGACTGTTCGTAACATCGGGCACATCCACACTCCTGATGAACTTGAGAAGAGACCAGTCGCGCAACTCGACCCTGGAGTCTGTCCATCGGGCAAGGCAGCCCGCAATGCCGCGATGGGCGGTCCAGTGTCGTTTTCGGCCACCGTCGAGACTGGCTATGCAGCTATCCGCACCGTCTTCCCAGATTGCGTCCTGCTCTTCGGTTGACACAAGGAGTCGCGAGTGCTTCCCCGAGCTGAGAACCTGGACGATGACCGAGTCCAATTTGATGTTAACGTGTGGCTCTGCAATGTCCCACTGAGATTTGGGGAGCCTGGAAACCTTGCGGCTTGTCACTCGGCCGACCAGATCAGCGCACGTCAAGGAGCCGGTCTCGTCGTCAAAGTATAATTCTGTAATCGCACAGTTGGCAACTTGCGTGAATATCTCTTGGGTTTGGATCACCCCAGACATATCATAGACGTGCACAGAGCCGTCTTCTTTCCCGCAAAAGACGAAAGATCCGCCGGTACCCCTTGGCTTCACACAAAGAATGGATGTTATGTTGATGGAATCAAGCGGTCTGTAGTCAACTTCTTGGGGGCCTGACGAAAAGGATACTGTGTCGCTGTTTTCTTCCTCCATGGCGTCCTGGCGAAGCAGCACGGTCGGCTGCCAAACACGGCATTGTGGTGCACGTACGTCAACGAGTCGTTGTCCATCCCGCGTGAAAGCTAGGCTTTTCGCCATGATGAAATTGTTCTCGAAGGACAGGCGGTATAAGGCACGGAGGGTCTCGAAGTCGTACAGGGTAACGTTTCCCATCGTGTCACCGCCTCCGAGCGTGCGGCCGTCCGGCGATGAGCACAGAGCCATGGCGTTCTGAGCGCGCGAGATTTCAACTACGGCGCCGTTGTAGGTGTCATACACGATGAGATCGCCGTCAGTATACGTGACAGCCATGAGTGACGTGTCGGCAGCTTTGCTGAACGCAACAGCCTTGACCGTCGTTGATCCATCGGCGATCTTCAGTGATCCATTCTCACGAGAGCCTGTCTCCTTCTCGTAGACGTCATGTAACCTGTCATCTTCAATGTCCCACAAGAGAAGATCTTCACCGCGATATATGATGGCCAGAAGCTTTTGCTCGGAGCTTATGGATGCTATCGTGGGTTGCCGGACGTGGAGCTCCAGTCCTTCTTCGGCGAAATCCCGCGTCCAGTCGGTTGGCTCGTCTCGGAGGCAGCCGTCAGCCATGTGGAAATGCATGAGTTTGTTGCTCTTGGCTACTATGACCAGGGTATCGTCTGATGATGTGAAGGCCATGCTGATAACCATTGATCTGACAGGTATTTTGTAGATTTCGTTGCCTGCGTCGAGGTCCCATACCCTTACCATCCTAGCTCCCGAAGACGCCAGCAGTCGCCTGGTCTCCCCAAAGCTCAGACCCCAAACAGGCTCTCCATGGTCAAGGACCATCGCTTCCTGGAAGATGACGTCGTCATAGAGCATAACGTGGCTGTTAGATAGGCCAACAGCAAAGAATCCAAGGCCAGCAGCTGAGCTAAATGGTGAGGAGCCCTTAGGGTAATTTATTGTACTGAGGCAGTTATCCCAACTCGTCGTACTGAGGCCTTGCACGCTCAGCCCTCGTTTGGGGGTATGGAATTGTTGGTATATGATGGATGCCGGAGGACAGAATGGGGGTATTAGATGATGTATGGAGGAAGGAGAGAGCATCATGCGCCTCGAGAACTTAGGGACGAGATGTATTAGATCGTTGCCCCATCGTTCGAGTATTGACCAGTCCTTTTGATGGCCTAGAGGGGGGGTATGCTGCGCTCGCAGGCCCAGGAAATTCAAAAGGGTCTTCCCGGCTTGGTAAACTTTATGGAGTTCGGAATGCGTCGCTATGTGCTGTATCCAATCAAGAATGCTTGGTGATCCAAGGAACTTGGCGACGAGTGTAAGGACTTCGTCATTGGAAGACTTGGCCTGGAAAATATGCTGAAAGAGGAAGTCGGAAGCATAATCAAGAAACGGGGACTTGGCTGGCTTTGTTTCTCTTCCGCCAAATGAAGGCCGGTTCCGGGCTGCTCTCTTTGGCCGATCCTGAGTCAGGGCCCGCAAGCACACTATGGCCAGCCGTGTATGACCGCTGGCTAGGTCGGCGGCGAATTCAGAATCCAAGTCCTTTCTTGTCAAAAATTCCTTGGCCGTCAAATGAAGTAGCTGGAGTCTGTTACGGTTGTCGATATAAACAAGGTTGCCGCAACATGATGCAATAGACTTCTCAATGTCGCTGATCTCGTCATTGACATCCATCTGGGCAGCAGCATGTAACTCCTCCGTGGTAATGGAACGGAGTGAGCAAGTTGCCCAGGTTAATATGGCTTTGGCTAGCTCTTTTCCATACTTGGCCTTGGACATGTTCGCCAGGATCTTCCCGTAAAGATCGTCCATATCGGTAGGGTTGCTTGCTAGGACCATCTGGATTTCGCTGGCCGTCTGGGCTTGTCGAAGCTCGGTCAAGATCAGGTTTGCCCAGAGGAAACATCCTCGCGAACGCTCCAGAATACGGTCTGCCATCTCCTGCTTCGCCTCAGGAGTAGGAGCAGGCAAAAAGGCGATGTTAGTCTGTAGGAAGAGACCAATGTCGTTGCTGCTCTCCTCGTCCGAAATAGAGATTGACAAAACCTCCAGTCCCGGGGTTGTTATGTTGATGGAGGACTCGAAAGAGTTTCTCGATGTCACAAAAATGCATAAGGGCCAGAATTCTTGCGCCTTCGTGAGGAAGTTGATGAGGTCGGAACTAGCCTTGCACTCATCCATAGCATCAATGATCCAGTATTGAGGTCGGTCTAATTTCGTCTTGAGAATCCCGGAGAAGAAAACCTGGCGCCAAATAGCATTATGATCAACCTTATCGAGGACCGAGTCCTTCCGATCAAAGATATCGCAGATAACATTCAGCATTTCTGGATGCAAAATGGCCATCTGGTAGGCCATAGTTCTCAAAAAGGCGCTCGCCGTCGACTTATTCTCACTCTGGGAGGAGAAAAAGAAGGTAGAGACGTTCCGCTCCTGTTCTCGAAGATGGTTTACGACGTTTCCTGCCAGAAAAGACTTCCCCGAGCCAGGCCTACCTCGGAGCCACATGAGTTTAGAGGCATAAGCGTCGCGCCACTCTTGGAAGACCGGTTTCTGTAATAGCCAATCGCCGGCACCTTGAAGTCGGCGCGTGTTCAGCATGTGGATATCGTCATCAGGGGAATCGGTTATACCGAGCAGCTTTCCAAGGGCAGCTATGCGTTCTTGACTAATGTCCTTTTCGGTGACTTTCCCACCTTGATGCCGCAGGCTACCTATCAAGGTGGCGATCGCGTTCCTGACCGTCATATAGCACGGATCTTCTGGTGACGTGAATCGGGCAACGTCCCTGTGGTTCGCGTCGAGATAGGTCCTTCGCTCGTTGTGATAGTTCATCACGGCACAGTGTTTCTCGACTATGAGGCCTTTACCCACTCCATAGTTCATTGGTCTGGTCTCGAAAAAGGAAAACAGCTGTAGGTTGCCGCAATGTCTAGGGAACTCGTCGTTGATCGTTTGAAGGAATGGGGAATGTGGCAAGAGATCTTTGAGGAAGGGGCGGGAACCGGGGATAAGCGACATCATACGATCCAGGGTATTCGCGATGTCGGATCCCTGATGTGGTGTCGCCAGGAAGAACATAGCGCAAATCCGGCGCACAAGTGGTTCGTAGGCAGGGATCTGCCTCCCAAGTATATAGGCCCTCTTAATCACTAGTCCTCCCATGCTATGTCCCACCAACACCAGAGGTGCCTACCATGTACTGTCAGCAAGCGATGCAGGAAGGCTTCCAATGTTCATGCGGCTTCGCCCCCTACCTTTTCATCGGGAGGAATGCTGGGCGCATCTTGAAGAGCAACGAGCAGCGATGTTGCGAAATCGTGCACGCTCAAGACCGACTCGCGACTCAGGCCGGATGAATATCCGAACGTGTGTATACGGACGTCGCGAAACGCCTCGTCCTTCGGAAGCCATTCCCTTGGCCAGAAGTGGGACTTATCGCGGCCCCGACACCACGTGCTCTGCGAGCCCCCATTCAGGCCGTGAACGAAGATAAGGTCGCAGACAGAGGTGCTTCCCGGGTTGTGAAGTGTCGTTAGTCCAAGGGGTCCCTTTGGCTGGTCTTTGGCTTGGTCCAGAGTATCCTTTCTGATGAGACTGCGGACCGAAAAGGAACGGGACGATGGGGTTGTCGTTTCCATCGGGCTCACGGTTTCCCCATACTGCCGGGAGTAGCCAATCGCGTTGAAAGGTCGAGAAGGTGGGCGAGCTGCTGGGCATAAACGAGAACGACCAAAGTTTACCCCGGCCGGCAATGTCAGGTATTCCGAAGGCTCCGAAGTCCAGATTCCATACGGGAGAGCGAAAGCAAACACTGTGGAGACAGGAGGCTCAAGAAGCGGAGAAGCCCACCTAGGTCACCAAGGGTAGCAGTCGGCGCGACGGGCGGATCAGCCCCCCAGCTGCAGCAACCGGGATGTGCCGCAGCGGTAAGTTGACCCGCGAGCCCGTCGGAAACACTAGAATTGGCTTTAGGTAGAGGTTAAATTGCTAGCCTGCCGCGAAAATGTGGACTTCCAGAGGACTCCCGGTGACATAGTAGCACCCTGCTCTGCTGCCTGGTGTGTGGCAAGTGGTCAGATTAGGGCTCTGCTTGCAGGTCAGGCACAAGGCTCTGAGATGACTAGTCAATCACCTTCCTAAGCGGGTTAGCGCCGCAACGTCCACTGTGCAACCTCCTGCAATATCTTAGCAGATAGTCAATCGAGGGAGAGTATAGGCGCCAAAGCACAGCCACTGCATCTGTTGACATGGCTCCGGATTTGAGGGAGGGCACGATGCTACCGAGTCTTTCACCAGCCTACTTCACAGGGCCTTCCCCGCTCGATAGGCTAGAGGTGTTGACCGTGTGCCTGTATCTGGATTCGCTACGCTGATATCCGCAATCAACCTTCAAGCACCTGGTTCTCGTATAAGGCATAATCTTTAAGCCTCTTTTTTGCAGCCAGCTCCAATTTCACCTGCACGTTTTGTGTCGACAAAATGGCGCCTCCCACTTCCGCTGATGTTTGGGATAAGGAGATCCCCGTGCCTGCAAGCACCATTTCTTATGTAGACGACGAAATTCTCCAGAGTATGTGATAAAGCCGTACCTTTGCCTCAAGTTATCCTCCTCATGTTGTCAAGAGCTCCCTGGAGGCACCCAGATTGTTGGGATCTCCCCTCCCGGGGCGTCATATTGGGCCCGAGCCGCCGAGATCGAAGCCCTCAACGTCCAGGGAGAACCAGATGACTATTTCCTTAAGGTAACTACTCAACTTTGGCTCTTGCAGGCCGGTTTTCCCACCCCAATACTTGCTTTCCAGGAGACAATGCTAATTTCCACCAGGTTCACCAAGGTGAGAAAGGGAAGCAGATGGCCTCGTCCGAGTTTGAAGCTATGACGACTCTATACCAAATCATGCCTGAGATGGTCGCTCCCCCGGTTGCTTGGGGTAGTTACGAATCTTCTCCGGACACGCACTTCTTCGTTTGCGAATTCCGTGAACTAAGCGACGACATTCCCGACCCCTACCCATTCGCTTCACCGATGGCCGAACTCCACAAGCGCGGTGTGAACGCCGAGGGCAAGTTCGGCATGCCTTCTGTCACATTTGGTGGCAACAACCCGCAATTCTTCCGGTGACAGAAAACTGAGAAGAGTGCTTTACGACTGATATTCGAGCCATCTTCGCTGCCGAGCTGAAAACCCACGGCCCCGATGAAGATATATAGGAGCTAACCAATACCATCCCAGAGAAGGTCATCCCACGACTGCTGTGGCCGCTAGAGACCGAAGGGCGGACAGTGACTCCGCGCCTGGTTCACGGTGACCTACGGACGGGAATACTGCTGTCGATGTGAACACTGGAAACCCGATGATCTATGACGCCACGCCGCTCTATACACATAACGAGTGTAGGTTCTCATCCACTGGCCGATGTTTCCAGACGTTGACAGCTGACGGGTGATTAAGATGACCTTGGTCCATGGAAGATCCAGAGACATAAGATGACTCAGGCGTACATTGACGAAAATGTCAAACACTTCCCCAAGTCAGACCCTATAGAGGATTTTGACGGCCGTCTCTGGTTTTACTGCCTGTGAACTCAATAACAACCCTCGAGGGCTCTGGCAATCAGCTAATGCAAATCTCTCTCAAGGCGGTTCGACATGCACACATCTTCCCTGTATCCTGGCAACTTACCATTCCGCAACATGTAAGCATGGTCATTCCGACATCAACGCGTAATGGTAACCTTTGTACAGCTCCAAGGACAATATGCGATGGCTGATTGAGAGATATGGCGAAGGTTGTAAGGGCTATCTAGCCAGGAAGACGTTAGAAACATAGAGGACGTAGACCTAGAAAGCCCCTGGTCCCAACACCAGGACGCCATTGTTGCCACGTGCTGTGGCGCCAGCTGCCGACGAATCAGTCTATACACCTTTCACAGGAGACAACGTGTTAAACTCACTACGTGTAGTATCTTGAACGCTATACTATGCTTGCAGAATAGTACGCTACTTTTGTGTGGTGTTTTGTTTTAATACTGTGTCGGGAGATATCTCTAGCTGTATTCAGGCGAGTCGACCCTAGAACACGGGCTCATAATTTCTGGTGCGAGAAGACCCCTTTCGGGGGTTTCAAATAGAATTTTTGTTCGGTGTGATATGTTGTCCATAACCAGGCTATTGTCCAGTGCTTGGGGCACCGACCATCCCTGGGGACGGCTCGAGATGCCGATCTGTGCTCAAGCAGGAGGTACTGGACGTGGACGGATAAAAATTCACTAGCTTGGTCCGCGTGAATGTTGCGACAACTCTCCGCGCGGGTTTAAACGCCAAATGATCGCGTGTTCACTTCCACGGCTCCCAGGTCCTGCATTGAAGGTCAGAATCGAACTGCGGGGGAAGCCGCGGAAAAACGAGAGGGCGGGGCACAGCGGCGCATTGTGGTAGAACACGCACATTTGCCGCTGGAACACACCGCCTCGCCTTGATTGCATTGCAACGACTGGCGCTGGGAACAGCCCGGATCTGCGTGATTCTGGACGTCGTTGCCACGGCGCGCGACTTTTATATCACCTTAATGATTTAGGCTTATGGTTTTACATCTAAATAGTCTTTCCTCTTGTCTATATCCACCAGGGTGTTTTAAATCTTGATAGGTATAGGCATACCATACCTAGCTAGCAAATACAAGCAGCAGATATTGGGGGCTGTTATTGGTCAACTATTGAGTCTGTTTGGCATATCTCTCATGGCTGGACTGGCAATGAATGGTCCTCTAAATGCGAGGATTAGCCAGCTATTTGGCTACTACGTCATGATCGGGTCTGGCGCAGTATCACGGATCATGATACTCAGCGCGGTCGCTACAAATACCGGTAGGTCGTTTCTTATTTCTCAAATAATTTACTTAATCACTGACGCTAACTACTTCTCAGTCGGCCACACGAAGAAAACCGTCGTAAATTCAGTGGTGATGATTGGATAGTGCATGCATCGGTACCATTTATAACTAGTGAAAGTACAGTACCTACCTAGGTAATTATTGGGCCTGCCTTGGTGGATGAGACCGTAGTGGGGCTGCGCGGTGCCGTAATCTCCCGGCTCTCCGCCCGGACCACCAACGTCAGCTGCAGTCAGCCGACTGGAGCATTTGACCTCCTTGCCTTATCCCGCATGCTCTGCAGCGGGCGCCGGAGCACAACATGTCCGCGAGTACTGACGAGCCCCCAAAGCGGAGAACGCGCAAAAGCAAACCCAAAGTCCGTACTGGGTGCATCACCTGCAAGTTCGTGAATGCTGCGGCCGAGTCTTGGGTTTCTCGCGCGTGTATGACTAACGCAGTCAATCTACTAGGCTACGGCGCGTTAAGTGCGACGAAGCCAAGCCCTCGTGTTTGAAGTGAGTGAGCCTAAGCGCGCCACCTGGTCCTTGCACGGACTAATAGAGTCAAAGGTGTACAAAGACAGGCAGGAAGTGTGACGGGTATGGCATGCAAGGCTTCGCCATTGCACCCCACCGAGGGCCGTCGCTCGGTGGCCCGGCATCAACATCTGCCGAGAGCACCTCGCTCGAGTACTTCTACAGGCACACAGCACCGCAGCTGTCCGTCTTCTTCGGCCGCTCCTTTTGGAAACAATGTGTGCTACACTCTAGCCTCACTGAGCCCGCAATCCGGCAGGCGGCCGCCGCGGTTGGCGCGTTGCACAAAGCGCAGGTCTCGGCTACCTCTTCGGATCACTACCAGCAGACAATGTCGGTGGCACTTGAGCTCTACAATCGATCAATTTATTCTGTCACCAAGAAGGCGTCCGATGAGCCGAGTGCCCTGATACCGGTGGTCATGGGGTGCATCATCTTCACCTGCTTTGAGTTCCTTCGGGCAGATATCAATACAGCCGCGATGCACATCTCGAGCGGCATGAAGCTTTTGTTGCGGCAGAGGCAAGACGAAAAGACACTAGGTTATTCGCCATTTGAAATATCTTTTCTTGAGCGCGAGTTGTCTCCGATATTGACCTCGTTCTACCTCGCAACCTCGGAACTCACCAAGTTAGCAAACCAGCAACAGGAACCTTTCCAAGTTTTCGTGACGAGTCCGACAGACGAAAATGGAACGCCTGTCTTGCCAAACTCTTTCCAATCAATACAAGAATCGCGAGCGACCTTGATGGATTTGATAGTTGTAGGGCACGAGATGCTGGCCCCAACGACAACAAGCGCCGTGTCAAAGCATGTGCGGGGGCCATTGACCCACCGCTTCGACTGTATGAGATCTTTACTCGCTCGGTGGAAAGAACAATTCGACAGGCTGTTCGAATCTTCCAGTCAATCTTGGAGCTCAGAAGAGGTCGATGCCGCCGAGTTCCTCCGTGTCATTTGGTACGCCGCCAAAGCCACGCTCTCGGGGTGCTTTAGCGGCACTGAGACAGGCTGGGATGCCATGAAAGCCGATTTCGAGGAGATGGTGTCACTCTCAGAGTCACTTCTCCGTAGACCTCGACCGTTTTCTGGCGAATGGGACTTCTCCTGCGAGTTTGGAGTGCTGACGCCGCTTTATACCGTGGCCTGGAAGTGCCGTTACCCTCATCTCCGGCGACGCGCTCTAGAGCTAGTCCTTATGAGCCCGCAAAGAGAGATAGTCTTTGATTCATCGCTATATCATGCACTATACACACGCATCATGGAAGTGGAAGAAGCTGAGGCAGGCGTCTCGCCTGGGACGATACCAGACGAAAACTGGCTGCCCATGGAACATGCCCGTGTCCACCATTTTTATGGCGAACCCGTGGTGGATGGAGACCGAGTGATATATAATGTGAAACTTTTGATGAAGAGACAGGGTTCACTGAGCGATTGGCACGAGCAGGTGGAACAACTCGATCTAGGAACTCTGCAAAACTTGCCTCCGTCACGGAGGTGGCCAATGGGTGGGGATGGGAACTCGGGACTACCTGTCCTGAACCTGCTGTGGTCGAGGAAGAAATAGCATGAAAAGCTTAATTTTAGTCAGAGCTTAGCTGGGATATGTACACACGTAGGTCAGCTTGTCGAGTACGGCGGCTCGCAACTAGACGGGGTTCTTTGTAGATGGAATAGCGGATCAGGGTGAACAGGTTTAAATGACAATATAAGTAGGGTTGTTATTCTGATGAGAAGACGGATATTAGAAGCTTATTTATGACACAGGGCTGGTGCTAATGAGCCCTCAAAGGTGCAGCATGCGGCGCATCCTGCCAGTTTGCTCCGGCCTTCTCCAAGACCTCCGCATCGTGGCTAAACAGCCATTTCCTCCTCTCGTCAAAGCCCCAGAACACCGGGTTGTCGGTCCCATTATGTTGCATCTTGACATCACGCTCCTGTTGCTCGGAGCCGTCCTCGATGTGCAGAATGTACTGGTGCTCCCTGGTCTTGGCCTGCACCAGCGTAACCCTGGGCTTGCGAATGTCCTCATACCTCTTCAGGGCGTCGGGCAGATCCACGTCCATTGAGAGGCACTGTCGAATGACAGCCGCATCCTCGAACGACTGAGCAGCGCCTTGCGCGAGATAGGGAAGCATTGGGTGACAAGAATCGCCGAGCAAGACCGCCTTGCCGCTAGGGTGCACCCAGCGCGTCAGGTCCGGCAGATCGCACAGCCTCCACTTCATGAACTCGCCAGTCAAGGCACACAGCTTTTGGACGCGCGACTCCCACTTGGCGAAACGGTTGCACAGTTCGCTGTTGTCGCCTTTGACGACCCATACCTCGTCCGTGGTTTCCTGGTATGAAGTTGCGCAAACGACAATATTGTACTGTTCGCCGTTGCGGATCGGGTAGCCCACGATGTGGGCGTCAGGGCCGCACCAAGATGTAGTGCAGGGATCCGTGATCAGGTCTGCTAGCTCGGGGTCCGCCAAGAGCTTCTCCTGCGGGATCAAGATCCGGTAGGCAACATCGCCAGTGTCGCGGGGAATGTCGGGCTGGCCGGTAAGCAGGGGCCGGCAGATCGACTTGATGCCGTCCGCGCCAATGACGAGATCGGCCTTGAAGGTCTCTCCGTTTTGGGTTGTGGCGCTTGGCGCGTCAAAATCATAGCTGATAACACGCTTGTTGGCGTGGATAGTAACACCAGCCTTTCGGGCGGCGGTGATGAGGCCGTCGTGGAGGTCGGCCCGGTGCACGAGATAGTATGGGGCACCATGGGTCTCGACAATGTCGTTGAATGGAAGCTTCACGATGGTCTTGCCGTCTTCCCAGCGGATGAAGTGGTACCGGCTGGAAACCGACTTCTTCATGCTCTCCATATCCACACCCCATCGAATCAGCAATCTGCTGGAATTAGGCGGGACTCGAATCCCAGCGCCAGCCTATTACGTCTTGTTAGTAGACACGATATCTACAAGGGAGTTACATGCTCAATGAAGCACTTACCTCGCCGAACTCGGGAGCGGCATCAATGATGGTAACCTTGTGGCCATCGGTCTGCAAAGCGAGACCGGTAGCCAATCCGCCAAGACCAGCACCAACAATCAGGACATTCAGCGACCGCCTTGTCTGAGGCATCTTGTCAAGATAAAGATGAGGCAAATAATATAGCAGAATATCTAATGAGTATCTTGCGATGCTTAGTTTCCAGGTCTGTCGATCAAAGTTGACGGTTTGCAGCACGTATGGCTTGACCTTATATCGTCTCCATCTAGAAGAGAAATCAGATCATGAAGGCTAGTTGCGTGAGAAGATATTCCGCACCAGCAGCCGCGTGCTGACTCTGGAGCCCCCAATACCGTCACGACCTCCTCATAATCGACCCCGCGCCCCACGCACCTTGATAATTTCCCCTTTCCGCGGAGTCCATGCGGAGTGATGGCGGCACAGCGTAATGGCGGAGCACACACTCCCCATGGCCCCGGAACCGTGGTTACGAGCTCCAAGAGAGTCTTTCTCCAGCGCGAGAGAGTAAGCTAGGAAGCGTGGCTCCGCGGATGTGACAGATGGAATTGGAGTGGCGCTAACGATCCGAGGACAGGGGTTAGTTAACTGGGCCGGCATACGAAATAGAATGCGATTATCATTAAGTTAACTACATCAAAATCGTTCTAAATACCACCTTAAACGTCGTTGTGTATTATTTTCATGCTTTGCCTTGACCTTGTAGAAATTTACGCCGGATTGAGGCGATCGCTCTCTAAATGTCGGATCATGAAGGTGCTGCTTGTTGCATTGATGGCATATAGCGCTCTCCATTAGTGATATCCGATGTCGGGCTGTTCGCACTAGCACTAAGAGTTGCTGGAACTGACTCGTGTGGCAGGACAAGGCCAAGCCCACGGCGCAGTCGGTTAGGCCCCCTGGGTAGATGGTTCCGCCTGCTAGACACCCGTGATCTCGCTGCTAGCGAGGCGCGGGAACTCATTCCTCGCTCCCATGTATCTAGCCCCATCCATGCCTGTTACCAGAGCATCCAGCGGCTCCACGACCCCGCAACCCCAGACGACGCTTGGGAAGGTTCCTGTGGAGTTGGAATCTGGGGCGTCGAGGCACCGAAGTTGGCATCCCAGATGGTACTAAGTATCTGCAAACCTGGAGAAGGCCCAAGTGCGGTCGGTAAGCTATTGGTTCCTCGGCAGGGAGAAATCTCAGCTTGTTCTGGGCAGCAAGCATAAAGACCGACGAAGTACCTAGGGTTGCCGTTCCAAGGATCAAGCGATTCTCGTCGCTTTGCTATCGTATCCAACGATCACATCCTCGCAGTCATACTCACCCCAGGTCCTTCTATTTTTTTGGTTTCACTTCTATTCCATAATCAGCCCACTCCTTCGGGTGCTTGCCTTGCCATGGCAGACAACTATGTTGCGAACACTCGCGTCTCCCTTGAGAAGGAGGACGCGCAGCACGTCGAGGCTGACGCGCGGTCCCTGTCGGAAGACACCGACCCAGCAGAGGCGAAGAAGATTATCCAGAAGATCGACTATAGACTCGTCCCCCTGCTCATCGTCTTGTATACCATGACGTTCCTGGACCGAGTGAACATTGGCAACGCTCGCCTATGGGGAATGGAAAAAGATTTACATATGGGCTCGTACGATTATAACATTGTCGTCATGGGTACGTGCTCTGCACCTCTAAACAAGACTATGCTAACAATAAATTCTTTAAAGTTTTCTATATACCGTATATCCTCCTCGAGATTCCTTCCAATATGATCCTAAACCGCGTTCTGCCTCGTTACTGGATTGGCTTCTTGACGATGGGTTGGGGTAGTAAGTCACCTGATATCTCAAACCCTGCCTGGGGATTATTCTAATCTGCATGATCCAGTGTCTGTCTGCTTTGCCGGGTTCTGCAAGACGTGGCAGACCCTCCTCGTATCTCGCATCTTCCTCGGCGTCTTCGAAGCCGGTATGTTTCCCGGATGCCTGTATCTCCTCAGCGCATGGTATAGGAGACATCAACTTGTGACCAGAATGTCCTGGTTTATGGTGTCAAACGACATCGCTGGAATTCTCTCTGGACTTCTCGGAGCTGGATTAGGGTCTCTAAATGGCAAGGGCGGCTATTCCGGCTGGAGTTGGATCTTTTTCATCGAGGGTGCCATGTCCTGTGCGGTTGGCATCCTTGCAATCCTCTTCCTACCCCCGTTCCCAGAAGAGTCAACCTTTTTGAAGCCCGAAGAGAAGGCCTGGCTTCTCCGTCAGCTTGAGATTGACCAAGCGGGAGATAAACGAAACAAGGAGCGCATGACAGCACGCGGTGTCTTCCGTTCCATTGCGGATTGGAAAGTCTGGACAGCTGGTGCGCTGTACCTCGCCGTCTGCGTCACGGCGTACTCGCTGTCGGTCTTCCAGCCTACCATATTGACCACATTTGGCTGGTCGGATCTGAAGTCCAACCTCCTCACCGCACCCGTGCGTGCGATCTCTGGGGTTGTGTCCGTCTGCATGGGAATTTTCTCCGACAAAGTCCGCCGACGTGGCGTTTTCGTCCTTGGGGGTTTCCTCTTGAGCATCGTTGGCCTTCTCATGGTCATGCTCTCCACCGATTACCAAGTGAGATATGCCGGTCTCTACCTCGCTGCTATCGGGATCTACATTTGCCAGCCTCTCGTTATTGCATGGTGGTAAGTAGAAGCAGCCTTAGCACTCCTTTTCTTTACCGCTCCAGAGAACTGACTTTGAGAGCAGTGTAAACCAGGTTATTGGCTCAACCAAACGGGGAACCCTAACCGCATTTGCGGTGAGCTGTGGGCAGGTGGGCGGCATCATTTCTGCGCTCGTCTTTCCGGGGAAAGACTCGCCGCAGTATGTCCCCGGCATCTCGACATGCATTGCATTTCAGGGGGTTGGTATAATCGCAGCAATCAACATGTGGTTCTGTTGTAGGTGGGAGAACAAGCAGCGGGAGCTCGGAAAACGAGACGACCGACGTAATCTGCCGCGGGAGGAGTACGAGAAGCTTGGAGAGCGCCATCCGGACTTCCGTTATACTCTCTAGCGACAGGGAGATAGATGAAGAGGTCCAAAGGAGGCTCCCAAGGCCATTTGCTCCCTGTCTCTCTTTCGCCTGATACTAGAACTGACCCGTCCAAGCGGTGTCAAAGCTAGGCCATCAATCAAAGTTTTTACCGGATTTCGCCGAGAATCTGTTGCGCGATTTCTCCATTTTCTTTTGTACATGTGACATTATCTTAGTTCCATGATGGTACAACACGCGCGAGCAATGACTCTACGTCCCGCCACTCTACCGGCGATCTATCGCCATCTACAGCCATGTTGGGATCCATCCAGAGGGTATCGGGCAACTCCCCAATTGTTTCTCCCAGTCCGTTCGGCCATCCACTTAACCCTACTAGACCCCCAATGCTGGACATGGGCACACCTGGGCCATGATGAAACCGGCTAGGTGCCATTGTTCCGGCATTAGGCGCCATTGAGGGAAAGTACTGGTCGGTGGCACTTTGAGCCTGAGGGCCGTGGCCTTCATTGCGGACAACGCTGGGTAGTGCATTGCGAGACGGCTGGCTGCTGATACATTCTTCAAAAGTGGTCATAACTCGAGCGAACCGCCGCATCGTTCCGCTTTTTTCCACTTTCAAGACAACCCTCCTGAGACTTGAGGTTAGATCTCGCAGGCACTTCTGTATTTCATCTTCCTCAGGGCCTTCCAGCTCGCTCGACCGGTGCAAAACTGTCGGCCGGCGAAGCAGCCGAAGGTTAAGGGCCATCGCGGCCGAGTAAGCGTAGAAGACGTCAAGGCTCGAGACGCCATTGAGCAAGCTGAACGAATCAAGCAAAAGAATGACCTGCGCTAGCTGGCTTGCATGCCATAAGCAGGTGGTTGATGCCAAGCTCATTGAACCTGTTGGTGGCGGGAGTCCACTTTGGGAGCTTGAGGCAGCGACATCCTTAAGCAGGGCCGAGCGAGTGACTAGTAACCCAACATATCGATACTCGGCATGAAGAAGCAGTGTCTCTCGTAAATGGGAAGGATCTTGCCAGTCTAGCAGGGTTCGCAGTTGGGCAAGATCCATCGCCCCACCCTCGAAAGTCGCGAAGAGACGAATCCCAAGCTTGATAGGGGGGATGTATCTACTACGGTTTGCAGACACGCGGCGGCTCCAGCCCTCAAGAGATTGGAGGACATCTTCGATAGAGGTCCCATCGCTGTTATGCCTTTCTGAGACAATTCTCGCTTTGGCGAGTATCTGGTGAAGGCTCGATGAAAGTTCGGTCAGCTGGTTTCCGTCTGCGCTACCCCCGTCAAGAAAACCCCCTTTTGGAGGGTTGACTTCAATGTCGACATCGTTTAAGCCGCCTGGCCTTCCAAGGCTTGATGCGAGAAACTGCTCAAAGCCATACAGTGTGCAGAAGACGCGCTTTCTAACCTCTCGTTCTATTGGCCGGAATGACGACAAGGCACTGCTTCTGTGGAGACCCAGTGCAACCGACGAGCGCACAGCAGCACCTAGCAGGACCCAAGATGCGTTTCGTTCATTATTGCTGTGTAGAAATAATGATAAGAGGACTAGAGCCCGCACATTGGAAAGAGTGCATCTGGACACCATTTGTGGCAGGAGGCGTCTTGTTGCCGTGACACACTGCCGCCGAAGGGCACCGTGATCGACATGAGGTATACGCGGCTCTGACAAAGATCCGAAGACAAGCATCATCCTTAGACAGCTCATCCAGCCCCAGTCACATGAGTGAGCATCCGTTGCGGAAGGATTTTGTCGCCACTGCTTAGATTGGCTGAGAAACGCTTCGTACTCGTCCTCGAATGTACCGCGGTGGAATAGAGGATAGTCCGGGTGAACATGCCTCCAATACGACTGCAGCAGTGGCTCCATAGCCTCCGGGGGTGGTAACTCGCGGCGCTGACCTCTAATATCTTCGGCGGATGGCGCGGTGAAGTCTTGGGCAATGGAAGAGTTCACCGAGCTCGGGGAATGGCCTGCAGGCGGGATGACCAGATCTGTCCTCTGATCATGCTCAGGTTCGGGGTCATCCGTTCCAACCTGGGTGCTATCAGCCTCCAACGCCTGGGCGGTATCATCTTGGGTAAACTTGGCGGCCGCGCCGTTCGCGCCATGTGATATGAGCAGACGGCGTAACTGGGCGAGGAATTGGAGGCTGCCAGACGGACCAATGTAATGTTCTCCCCCAGTTGTGTCTCGGACAAGTCGGACGGTGTCCTCGACGGACGAGGACCGGGTCAGCGCATACCTTCCCCCGGTTCCGATCGACTGAGGGCCCGAAGAGGGGACTACTTGGGTTTCCAGCGCTGCTACTGGAAATGTTGGTGGCTCGGGCGCCCTTTGACCAAGGACATCATCTAGGTTGACCGGAGGTGGAGGAGCCCGGTCACGGGAGATTTCAGGCATGCTGTAGCCCATCCGCTGGCCAAGCCGCCATAGATCCAGGGCTGTCTCGGTGGCATCATTTGGGAACACGGCCTTGACAATGGCATCTAAGCATCGGTATCTGCAGGAAGACAGTATGAGTATGGGATGTAGAGTTGCTTATATGGAGAGCTTGTGCAATCTTACCGGTCACTGAGGTCGTCAACACTGCCGTAGAATCGAGTCTTGCGTGGCAATTTGTATGTACATGCGATATCCTGGGCCTGGCATGTAACACAGGCTTCTCCGCCGGAAGGTGAGGGGATGCATTTACATCGTTTCTTTCAGCTCTCGGTGGTTAGCGAACTCGCTTTGTTACAAGGTCATTGACGCGCTGGGCGGTGATGAGCTCACCTTGCGGCATAGGTCGCAGCTCTGAGCGGAGCGCTTCCGGTGCTCCTCCGCGACCCGGCGCTGCCTCCGCCTGGATGACGAGGCTCCGCCGGAATGGTCGCTCATATCCACTCTCAGATGCTACCAGGTTGAGGGCCTGCTCTCGCATGGAATCAGGTCTCCGGACTGGGGCAGATTGAGGAAGAATTGATGCGAGACGGAAACAATGAAGGGAGCACCGAAACGATGTGCCCCTCGAAACCAAAACTCCGAGGAAACTTGCTTCCTTGCAAACGAAGCGGGGATGCGCTTTATTACTTTAGTCTCCCGATCCACTCGCTCCCCGCATCAAGACGCTGTCCGGGGCCAACTTGGCTAGATGGCCCACTAAGTACGGCGATGGTTCGTTGCCCAGATCCACTGTATTGTGCCTACGAAACAAGATGGACTTAGGTTCCTGAGCTACGATTTTCCGCGTGGCTGCTTTTCTATGAAGTGTGCTTCCAGTCTGGGCGAGTCTAGCCGTTGACACTGCCTGGATCCTGGACCAGCCGGAACCAAGCATCACAACAAATACCAAGCACAGCATCAGAAGCTAGGATTGTCGTGACCTTAGCGTTCATCGGGGAAGTGGGGTTGACAGTGTGGTCTCTCATTACCCCAATGCTCCGCAAACTTCGAAGTCGTGTACCCAGGGTATCGATAGCGCAGGTCCTCGTTCATGCTGCGCCTAGACAATCTCGGCCTTGTTTCTTTACTTCCATTCCTCCAATTCTTCGCCCACATCAAGTCTCATACAGCACATTGACACCCACGATGGTGATATTTCAGACCATTATCCTGCCTGACGGCAGACTCATGTCATACTCTCTTTCAACAGATGTACCTTTGAACAGACCAGTTGTGATTCTTGCGAATTCACTGTGTGCCGATGCAACATCGTGGGACAAGATCGTGCCAGTCCTTCACGGCGCCGGGCTTCGAGTTCTTCGCTTCAATCAGCCAGGTCATGGAGGTTCCGGCTCACCTACAGACCTGTCCAGCACTTCGTTCGAGTCGATCGCAGATGATGTCCTCTTTCTCATCAACTCTTTGGGACTCAAAAAGGTCCACGGGTGGATTGGTGTCTCGATGGGGGCTGCTACGGGAATCGTCTTCGCCACCAAATATCCCGCCATAATCTCGAGACTCGTTGTTTGTGACACCATCTCTTGTTCTTACGTCAATGACAAGGATGGCGTCGACGTTTTTGGTCCCCGCGTAGAAGCCGCTAGGAAGGATGGTGCCATGACGAAGCTAATCGAGGGTACCCTGAATCGATGGTTCGGAGAGGAGTGGATGCTAGCTAACCCAGACGAGACTTCTCGGATGAGAACCCTTATGGGAAGTACGACTGTGGATGGGTTTGAGACATGCTGCGCCGCTCTAAAATCAATAAGCTTTGACCTTCGGCCTCTATTCATAAAGGTCGGAGCCTCGGTGGATGATGCACTTCTCATTGTCGGCGAGAACGATGCAAATCTCCCGCAGACTATGGAGGTCATGAGGAAGTGCATCGAAGCAGGTTTCCGGGCTGTCGGAAAGAACCAGAATATCTCGCTCCGGGTGGTCCCTAGCGCCGGTCACGTATGCTACATCGACGGCTTCGAGAGTTTCTGCTAGATTGTAGTACCATTTCTCTCTTCAAACTTTGAGTAGTAATAATACGTACACTGGTAGTTATGAAATACGGAAGCTAGAGATATCAAAACATATACTTCTGCCCCGGCTTGGCCAGGCTGAGAATCTTGCGTTCTGTGAATTCTTCGACACCAGCCATACCTCCAAAGCGCCCATAGCCGCTGGCGCCCCCGGTGCCTCCGTTTGGAAGCGTGGCTTCGATGTACACCGTGGGCCCGTTGATGTGGCAGCTACCAGCTCGAACTTCCCGGGCAACATCCAAAGCTCGCATAACATCTCGTGAAAAGACGCTCGCGCAGAGCGAAAATTCACTATTGTTCGCGAGCGCAATGGCCTGTTGGTCCATAGAGAACTGAGTAAGACACAGGATCGGTCCAAAGCTCTCCTTGTGGAACACGTCCATCTGAGTCGTGACCCCTTCCAGGATATGGGGTGCGAGGATTGTGTTGTTAGGCCCGGCTGTCCTCAGATCTCCGCACAGCATCGTTGCACCCTGGGCGATGGCGTCCTTGACAAGACCAAGGACTCGCGGAGCCGAAGCAGGTGTGTATAGCCCCGAGATGGAGACGTCCTCTTCTTCATGATTACCGACTTTGAGCCCCTTGACGCGGTCGATTAGTTTGGCCTTGAACTCCTCGGCGATGGAGTTATGCAGCAGTACTCGCTCGGTCGACATGCAAATCTGACCGGCGTTCGATAAGCCGCCAAATACAACCGCTTCCACCGCATCCTCAATATTTGCGTCCTCTAAAACAATGGCCGGTGCCTTTCCTCCAAGCTCCAACACGCACTGCTTGAGGCACTCAGCTGCCCAACCTGCGATGATCTTGCCCACACGGTCGCTGCCGGTAAAGTTCACTCGCCGGACCTTGGGGTGCTTTACCGCGAACTCGGTGACAGTCGCAGCGTTCGCAGGAGCAGTGGGTAGGAAGTTTAGGGACCCAGCCGGGAGGCCAGCCGCCGTCAGAGCTCGGACGACTAGATGCTGGCACTTAGGACTGAACTCCGAAGGCTTCAGAACCACCGAGTTTCCGCATATCAGTGGCGTCGCAATAGCACGAGCTGTAAGGTTGACCTATCATTCAACCATCAGATTCATACCTCTTAGATGCACCGAAAGCGGGTAAAATGACGTACCGGCGCATTCCATGGACTTATGGCAAAGACTACGCCCACGGCCTCTCGCTCTATGAGGATAGTAGTACCTGGTCGATCTGCCGGGACAATTTCGCCCTTGATGTGCGTTACTAGACCAGCGGTCTCACGCAGGATGCCGGCAGTGGCGAGGATGTTGACTTTGATCCAAGCTTGAGTTGCAGAAACCTCAGAGGAGAGAATTTCCGGCGCATCCTGCGTGAGATACGTTTCCAGAATATCGGCGGCTTTGAGGAAAATAAGGCGGCGTTTAGACGGTGGCGTCTTCTTCCACGACGAGAATGCCTCATGCGCATTTTCGATAGCTGCTTCATAGTCCCCAACAGAAGCCGAGGCGCAGTCGTAAATGGTTTTTCCCGTCATGGGGTTCACGACCGCGAAGGTGGCATTCTCGGCGGCCGGCCGATATGAGCCCCCGATGAAGAGCTCTTGAGGGTCCGAAAGTGTTGATGTATGCCCATTTTGAGCAGCTCCAGTATCGATAGCCATTTTGCTAAACTCTTCAACGTCTCAGAAAGTTCCTGGGTCGTCTGTGAGTGCGCTCGCTGGTCGTCAGTCCAACGGTCAGGTATTAACCTCAGTACTGCTTGGCACCGATGACGCTCATCGGTATGGATGATATGTCGATAGCCTTGTTTAGACAGACAGTACCATCTAGCTCTCCACAGCCTCCCCCGCAACGCAATGCATCCCCAGGAACCATGTTTACCCGGAAGAGGGGACTGGTGATGCTCGGATGGATGGCCGGATCCACGACTCCGCATACCCACTCAATGCTCTAGCCGAGCCCCAGATTTCTCCAATTTCTTGGAGCAGGTTATCCCCACTTGGAGAAGGCCCGCATTCATGATGCCGTAACTAGCCCTTCCCCCACATCCTCGTCGAGGAGCAAAAAGCGATGATCCCGACAAAGAAAAATAGAGACTTTTGTGTAATTGTTGGAGTTATACCTATTCTCAGATCCTTCTTGTTATCGAATTATCTACATTTCTGCTGAGGAGCTCAAGATGGGTGTCTCGACAGCACACAATGGCATAGATGCCGTCATGACCGGCGCTTCAGCCATCCTCCATGCCCTGGAGTCGGCCGGAATTACCCATCTCTTTGTCAATCTTGGGTCAGATCACCCGGCATTTCTCTCAGCCTTCGCCAGCAAAGTCCACCAGAAACTAAAGATATTCACCTCGCCCAATGAGATGAACGCTCTTTCGGCTGCGTCAGGTTTCGCCCAGGTCACCGGGAAGCCAGCTGCTGTATTGGTGCATGTTGAATGCGGCACCCAGGGCTTGGCGGGAGCAATTCACAATGTTAGCAAAGGCAGGATACCAGTCATGATACTAGCCGGCACTGTGCCAGTCACGATGGAAGGAGAGCTGATGGGTAGTCGGAACGAGTGAGTGAATCTCCCCTAGACAAGGTGATATGAGCAGATGCTAACAGCATATGCCAGGTACATACACTGGATCCAGGACGTACCGGACCAGAGAGCCATTGTCCGACAATACATGCGATACGAGCACGAAATACGACGGCCTCACAATGCGATTCAAATTGTCCTAAGGGCCGTGCAGTTTGCCATGTCATCGCCCCAAGGACCTACGTATTTGGTCGCGAGTCGAGAAGCACTCGAGGAAACTATAGTAGCGCCGACTATTGGCGATGGAGCGAAGCCTTCCCAATCTCCTTCCCGCAATACTGTCATAGAACCGGTCGGGCTACTACCATCCTCTGTGAAGATCCTATCTGCAGCATTGCTCGAAGCGGAACGACCTCTGATCGTGACAAGCTATTGCGGGCGGTCCCCCGAAGGGTTCCAGGCTCTCAAGGCTCTAGCAGAGCTGCTTGCCATTCCAGTGCATGAGAATGCTCCAATCTACAACAACTTCCCGACAACCTCATTTTTGCACCAGGGCCATCAATGGAATGGCGGAGGCCAGCTACCGGCTCTGGCAGAAGCAGACGTTGTTCTCGTCATCGACTCGGACGTCCCATGGATCGGGGCTCAATCAAACCCGAGCACGACCGCACGTATATTCCATCTCGACAACGACCCCTTGAAAGAAAGCACTCAGACAACTCTGTGGTCACTGCCTTGTGAAAAGCGATGGAAGGTTGATTCGGCCGTTGCCCTTGGGCAACTCTCTGACGCGATCAAGAATGATGTATCCTTCAAGTCAGACAAGGTATACGCCATCATCTCCTCGAGAACCTCCCATCTTCAGGAACGCTTCGAGAAGAGAAGAGAAAGACTCGTCTCTCTCGAAGCTACACCTGCGGAGGGCAAGATGACGGTTCCCTTCTTCATGGCCCGCTTTCGCGAGGCCACCCATGGTCTCCGCGTCGTGGGACTCAACGAAAGCACGACCAATCTGGGAAATGTCGCAGATCATCTCCACCACGAGCAGCCACTGTCTCTAATAGGTAGCGGAGGAGGTGCTCTAGGTTGGTACTCCGGTGCAGCAATCGGGGCATCGCTAGCATTGAAAGAACGTGACAAAGACGGCGCGGAGAGGCTAATAACAGCTTTCACGGGTGATGGTGTGTGGCTCTTCGGCGTACCTAGCTGCGCTTATTGGATGGCAAAGAAGTACGAAACACCATTCTTAACCATCATCTGGAATAACGGCGGGTGGGCTAGCCCGAAAAACGCCTGTCTGAGGATTCACCCCGAGGTTTCGACGCTCGTCCAGCAGGAGAACTCCTCGGGCTCCAAGGAGAAGAAGCTAAGTGACCTATTCGGTGTATCCATTACACCTAGCCCATCCTTCGGTAAAATTGCTGAAGGTGCTGGAGACACGTGGTGGACACAAGTCAGGGAGAGCAAAGAAGTGGATGGGGCGATTGAGCAGGCGCTCAAATCTGTCAGGGAAGAACGCAGAAGTGCCCTCATCGAGGTTGTGCTTGATACTATTTAACTGTACCATTGAACTCAACTAGTATAATGAAGGTGTTTCTTGAGAGTGACCTAGGTGAAGCGCGAGCGAATGCCGGTAATCAATACACTATGCCTGAGAAGCTCCGAGACGCAGTAGACTTACTACGTAGGTAATCTGGTTTTGGTATGAGTAGCTAGCCTCACTCTAAAGCTCCAGGATCTTCCTCCCCGCGCAACAAATATGGCCGGTTCTAGGTGTAGCCTATTACAGATAAGAGCACTTGCAGCGTGCCGCTGAGGCCATCACCTAGAAATCCTCTACCGCCTGAGATAATCCAAATGAGAAGGCAACGGAGGCACTGGAGATAGATCCGGATCTTGTTGACGCGGACTAAAAGTGGGTTGCGGGGCTCCGGTTTCAAGCAACCTCGGAAGCATGGATCCAAGGTGTGCCTCGGCTGGGGGTTGCCCCAGGAAATCGTTTGACTCGGATCTGCTAGCGTCATTATAGAGGCAATCTAATCTACAGGTAGTGCTCACCTCATCGAGCTGACCTTTGGTTGGGGTCCAAGCCATTGTCAAAGGTTCTAGTAGGAGGTTCCGTATTCTTGCAAGCCTGGGCTGTTTACCATCATCTGCGAGTGCTCCTACATTTGATGTTCCTGCGATGCACTCGACTTCTGAGTGCATTATTGATTACCATTTTTTTTTCAAGCTAGCAGCAAAGATGGCAGCCAAGCCAGATATTTTCTCAATCGATGACCTCGAGGCGTACGCCTCGAACCATCTGCCGAAGATGGTCCGAGACTACTATAATGGAGGAGCCATGGATGGTATTACCCTGCGAGGAAATCGCGATGCTTATGCCCAATACTGGATTCGGCCGAGGGTGCTTCGCGATGTCAGCAGGCTGAGCACTGAAACGAAAGTCTTCGACAACACAATACCACTTCCATTATGTGTTGCCCCCGCAGCCATGCAGAAAATGGCGCATCCTGACGGAGAAGAGGCAACAGCAAGAGCGTGCGGAACGTTTGGAACCATCATGGGCCTGAGCAGCTTTAGCACCACTTCTCTAGAAGACGTTAAAAGAGAGGCAGATGCATCAAGAAAGAACGCGGGACTAGAAGGACCTTCTGAGTGCGTCCTTCAGCTATACTTATTCGAGAATCGATCTACCAGCGAGCATCTCATCCGCCGAGCAGAAGGTAATCGTGTCCAAATAGACGTTCAAGTCATAACTGGTTTGATGGCTGACGGGTATTACTGAAGAGGTTGGATACAAGGCCATCGTGCTCACTGTTGACACACCTTACTTCGGGCGCAGACTGTCTGAGCTCCGGAATGCCTTCAGACCACCACCGCACCTTAAGATGGCGAATTTTCCGGACTCGCTTGGAGTAAAGACGGGTTCGGAGCACCGCACTAATGGAGATCAGACATGGCCTGCAGGAGGCCAAGGAGTGACCCTGCCCACCGGCGCATCCTCGAGCAATCCTCCACCAAATAAAAACGGTTAGTACCAAAAGACACCATGATAGTACTGACGTTGCCGACATTTTATGGCTGCTGATGAGGGGCAGATCCAACCTTGACGTGGGATTCCATCGCGTATCTCAAGAGCATAACCAAGCTACCGATATGGCTCAAGGGAATTCTCACGGAAGAAGATGCATTGCTGGCAGTACAGCACGGTGCGGATGGAATATTTATTTCGAACCACGGCGGTCGGCAGCTCGATTATGCACCACCCACCCTCGACATGCTCCCGCGCATCGCCAAGGTCGTGAAAAGGAGAATACCAATTGTACGCCAAGCAACCATTCCCAAATATGATGCGCCGCTAGCTGACTTGAAACAGCATTTTGACGGAGGTATTAGGCGAGGCTCAGACCTCTTCAAGGCTTTATGCCTCGGGGCGGACGTGGTTTGGATAGGGCGGCCAGCGCTGTGGGCGATTTCTTACGACGGCGAAAGAGGTCTACGTCTGGCACTGCGGCTCATTCAGCAGGAGTTTGAAGCCTGTATGGCATTGGCGGGGTGTTCGGCGTTAGAGGAGCTGGGGCCTCAACTGTTAATGCCAGTGACTACGACGTCCACCAGTAAACTATAAATGCCAAGAGACACGCAGGTATAGTTTATTCATGTTGCAATGTTATACCTGTCCTAGTGTACAAATGCCTGGGCTCTATTAGGGTTGTATTCGCCCCCATTCTCATGTGTGGGCAAGCAATACCAGGTTTGATGTGAAACACACGCGAGCCCCATGGCTTCGGTGATCTTGCGGCATCTGACGTGGTCAGAACGATCTACCCAGAAAGAGGGCTTTTCCAACACGAGTAGAGTTCGAGCCTAGTTGATGAAGCTGCAAGCTTAGTGGATTAGCCGGAAATACCTTTATACTACACTCAAGGGATCACTCGTCTCTATACCCATATGTATACTAAATTTTACCCACACCTTGCGTAATCGCCATCTATGTGCTTGACTTCGTCTCAACTAGCTTCTGCCAGGTAGTTCCTGATCGGCTTTCCCAAGCTACCTGGACTATGTATGTTGGACTAGAATTTTGCAAAACGGATACCATGTCGAGAGAAAGATATTGAGAGAAAGTCTGCTTTTTAGAGGAAGGTACGGCTGCTTGTCCTGATCCGCTAAGCCCGCATGTGGTTCTTGAGATAAAGCTCGCTGACGGAAGCGGGGGGATATCGACACAGATAGGTGTTTCACTCGGGTTGAGGACAGATTAGGTGCAGCACTAGAAAACACAACCTGTCAATCTATGCTTTATTAACTAATAGTAAGGATACTCTGTTTTCCTTAAGAACTCGTTTCACGAACATATCTACAGGTCAGAATCGACTAATATCACACGATAGCGCTCATCGAACCTTGTATTCACCCTTTTTGAGGGTGCTCCCGCACCATGAGATACGAGCGGTAGATCCCAAATCCCCTAAGTCTATTGTTGTCCAACTTGTTGAAGTCCATATCATAGTGCTTATGGTCCAAGAATCCATTCTTCAGGAAGACTCCATGGGAGCTAGGCAGCGAGTTGACCCAGGTGGGCAGCCCAGCCTCATCGGCGATAGGGAGACAGTGCCGTATTAGCTGGCTACCGATTCCCTGGCCTTGATAGGCAGGATCGACGACTAAGGATGAGAGATCTATCAGAGAATCATCAAAATACCATCCATAGTGCTGAGTCACAGGGGGTGATTTTGCGTACAGTAGTGCTTTTTGCCGAGGACAACGCATTTGGAGTCTTTCAGCTCTTCCTCAAGAGCCGTGATGTATTCGAGATTCATGAACTCAGCCACTTTCCGCATGGCTTCAATTGTCTGCTCCGAGCGACCTTCCTCCAGATTGTCGCCATCTTCTAGGGTCCAGCATGTGAAACCGTATATTTCCCCCGAGATCGGATTGGCAGCTTTAAAGATCTTGGATGGCGGGTGATTGAAGCGTTGGCTAATGCGCAATTGGAAGAACTCAGTCATATGCTCCTCATTTGGCCATTTCTTGAAGGCAATCTGCGAGAGAGTCTCCGGCATAAATGCCGCCTGGTTTACTTTCGCCAAGGCTGACAGGTCGGCCCGGTCGGCCTGGGTGATAGCTGCCTCCATTGATTGTTTCAATCTTGCAATGTTAGCCAGAGATGAAGAACGTAATCAAAAGAAGATGACCAGGAGGTTGGAGCGACTCATAAATGGAAATATTGCTACAGGATCTAGGGGTGGGGCTCGGGTTTAGATCTGAAAGGTTATAGATCCGAAAGGTCCGTAGATTCATGCGAAAAGAGGAGGCACAGTATGTGGAGATCATGCTCACTAGTAAATGCGGCTAATGTTATTTGTGGCTAAGGCAGTACTTTTCTCATAAACGCGTGCCGTTAAGCCGATGCTTATCTTCATGTCCCCGGGGGGGTTTCCTTGCCAAATCGAGATGAACACTGCAAATTATCAAGTTCTTACATTATCAAGTTCTTACATTATCAAGTTCTTACATTATCAAGTTCTTACATTATCAAGTTCTTACATACCTACGGAAGTAGCCGAAAGCCTAGTGCCATAGCCAGAGTTGGTGCGACCGATAATGGAACCATAGGGATAAAAGTCGTGCTGACCCATGTGGTTTGGAAATTCCCGATCAAGTACCGTAACAAGTTAAATAGCCCAACTCATTCACTTGCTATTTATATCACAATCTCCTGCAGCGAGGTCCTCTTGTCGAGAGGCATTATCTACTTGAAGGCTAGGTACTTCGCGGACAACCTTCGGTAACAGTTATTTGGGCTCCGCCTTCTCGGCAATCCCACCGTCAACTGCTTTAACAGGCCCATTATCGGTGTCATGCTGACTCCCTTCTTCTAATCCATAGTTGGTGTCCAACTCTTTCCTAAGCTCTAGGCTTTTCTCGAGAAATACGATGAAAAAGGAGAGGATGCTTATTCCTAGCCCAATCCACCAAATATTCTTCAAACTTCTCAAATAAACTCGCACCACTTCGTCCCAAATGCTAGGATCGAACGACTCCCGAAGGGCATGTACCTGGCTCGCAAAGCCATAGGCCGCACCGTCGCTCAGCTGCTCTCGCAAGTCTTCGTCTTCAATCAGACTCAAGTTGCTGTCGAACCCTGAGTTGAATACGGTGGACGGGATGGTTACACCCCAGACATACCCAAATGTCCGAATGAAGCTATAGGATGCCGAAGCACTCGCGACATCTGCCTCGGGCAAACCTGCCATGATGGCCGGCAGCATCACGGATAAAGTCAAGCCCGAGCCAGCACTGGCAACTAGCTGTATGAATGCCCATGCAACCTTGGGGGTGTCCTCGCGAAGCAGTGTAAGCAAGCCATACCCAATGGCGGACAATGCGAATGCGGTGGCATGTATGGGTTTGTACTTCCCGGTCACGCTTAAGAGCACCCCCGCAATCACGGCGAATACCAGGGTACCGATTGCAAACGGCAGAAAAAATGTCCCCGATTCGAGAATAGTCGTACCCTTGACAGCTTGGAAGTATATGGGTAAGAAGTACGAGAGCGCCTGGACAAGAACGGACGAGAGGAATGTAAGCGCGAATGCGGCTGCTGAGGTACGGTTGCCGAACAGACGGGTTGGAACACTGGGGTTGCTGCAGAACAGAGATTGGTGCACATGGAAGAGGATCCAACCACATATGCCTAGCACTAGCGGTAGGATAATGCGCCACGATGACCAAGGATCCTGCACGCCACCAGCTATGAGGCCGTAGAGTAGTGCGACCATGCTGGGGATGAAGATGGCGGTGCCAATATAATCGATGCGTTGATGTTTCTGCCAAATAGCTCCATATGTATTCCGCGGGCTTGCTTCTGTTTGATCATGGCCCTGATCCAGTACAACACCGGTAGAGGCAGAGAGCTCGGCGCCGGTTTTGACACGCAAGAACACCACTAGGACCGCGAATGCCAGGCCACAGATTGGGATATTCATGTAAAATATCCAGCGCCAGTTCTGTTGGGCAAGCGCACCACCCACCACCGGGCCTAGGGCCGCTGCAAGACCGGACCACGAAAACATCAAGCCGAGATATTTGCCACGCTCACGGAGAGGCACCAAGTCGCAGCAAACAATGTCCAAGAGGACATAGATCCCTCCTGCACCAACGCCTTGGATGGAACGGCCGGCGATGAGCATGCTAGGGTTCGAGGCGCCGCCTGCAATACCGCTCCCGAGGATGAATAGGACCACCGACGAGAGAAATGGTATGCGGCGCCCGAAGGCGTTGGCCAGCTGGCCGTACAGAGGTTGTGGAACCGATGAGCATAACACAAAGGAATTCGCAATCCACAGGTACTGTCTCGCACCCCCAATTTCTGCTGTAATGGTTGGGAGAGAAGTGGTAATAATCGCGACATCGAGGGCCGAGATGAACGATAAAAGGCATAGCCCGACGAAAATGCCCCAGAAACGCAGTCTGTAGCGGCTCGCGACGGTAACGTTGGCCGACCTGTCCTCTGGAGGCGGGCGGTCAAGCTGGTCTCCAGGCTGGGGCGCCTCCGGAGACTGGGTGACCTGGGAAGACATGCTCCGATGTCGTACAAGGGGAGAGCTCGGGAAAAGCACAGGACCTCCCGAACCAATATAGTAGAGTCGAAGTCTCCGCAGATGTCAAAGGGTAGATAGAATATTGACCTGGTGTCGTGGCGCCAAAGAGAGGGGCTGATAAAGGGCGACAGCCACAGGTTGGCCGCTGGGATGGGTGGTAGGAAGTGGTGAGATTTGCTTCAGCTGCCAAGCTGGCAATTTGTACTGACAATTGAGAAATCCTTTGTTTTCTTGGCCATGCGACGGGTGAGCTGACCTATTGGTTCGCCCAGCCTTCTGGGGTTGCAACCGCCCCCAAACACGTGCCTTCGTTTAGGCTGACTTTCCTACCACCAAGATGGTCCTGCCGTCTTAGGGTGGTCGGTTAAGAAAGCGATTCTGATTGGTTGGGTCGCGCTTCCTAGTGTACTAGCCGGACTTGTTGGGTCCCATGGGGAAGGGGGGTTCCCCAGATCCACTAACTACTGCCTTTCATAACGAAAGGCCGTGCTCAGCATGCAGCTTGCTGCCACATCTAAGTGATCCCACCCAAGATCATTATATGACCCGGTCATCTGTTTGCTAAATTGATGAGAAACTTGCCCTTGATTGACTGGTCTATTTGGCCCTTTGCTCTTTTCGCCGTGAAACCCACGGGCGGCATGAAATCTTGCTGTTCTATGTCTAGGTATTATACTTGTCTTGCAGTGAACTTGGCTAGTTATCAATAGAGGAACGAAGAAGTTCTTAAGAGAGATCTGGTTAGCAGGAGTTTATTTTGTGGAAAGGTACAGGAGGAAAAGTAGTGAGAACAAGGGAAGTATGACTCTGCATTAATTTACCTTGTCTCTCAAAATCCGGCTCTTGAGAGTCATCTATTCCAAATAACTGGGCCATCTCTTCAAGGGAGCGGCCACGAGTTTCCACTATACAGTATCAGCAGCCATTCACTAGGGAACAGGATAGATAGTTGAGCTTGCCCAGGGCGTAGCGCACGAATACGAATGCAACGATACACCAGAAGGCAAGACCGACGTACAGGCCCCAACCGATTGCATCGACGATCGGTGGCGTGAGCTGTGCAACGATAAAATTGGACAGCCAGAGCGACGCTGTGCAGAGAGCGTTCCCCTTCGCCTGTGTAAACATTGTAAATATGGTCCCCTTGTTTGCCCTCAGTTGAGATGGGGACAGCAAGCAGCTGACGTACCCGGAGCGATATTGGAAATATTTCGGACACATACAGCCACGACCCAGGGCTCCAGGTCATGTTGAAGAATATGTAGAAAATATATGGGAAGACAACAATAGATAGGTTAGCAGGGTCATTGGGGTATCGTAGGGCATGTCTTTGGACAATAGCGATCCCCATTAAGGCCAGGAACATAGGAATTAGTCCGAGTTGCAGCCACGTCTTGCGACCAAGCTTATCGAAAGTGAATATCGGAATCCAGGCGGAGAGAAATAAAACAACTCCCACGCCGGCCGTTGCCATATTTGCGGCTGCACCGTCCAGTCCGGCGGTCTTGAAGAGCTGGGGCATCTGAACACGGCCAGTTAGTATAGCCGACCCGCGTGCTAGGGTTCAACGACTCACACTCACATAGTAGAAAATGGCACATGTTCCAGTGATCTGTTGCAAAAACTGTATAACCACCCCCAAGGTAGTAACCCTTAGTGCCGGTCCACAGAACATGCCCGCCCAACTTGCTTGTTTCGTAGTACGCTCGCCCTCCAGGCTCGCACGAATATCGTGCATCTCGTGCTCCGCAACCTCGCTTCCGTGCAGCCGGGTCAAGACTTCCAGCGCACACTCGTATCGGTCCTGCGCCATGAGCCACCTCGGAGACGGTGGGACCCAGGTCCAGCACCCGACGGCCAGAATCAGGGCAGGAATGACCTGGATGGCTAGCGGAATGCGCCACCAGTCCTGGGACTTCAGAAAGTAGAGGCCGTACACGATGAAGAACACAACCATCTCGGCAAAACACAGGATCAGCATGCTGATGCTGCCTAGGTTTCCCCGGACCGATGCCTGGCAGATTTCTGAGACATACAGGGGAACAGCAGCCGAGTAGGCGCCGATGCCAAGGCCGAGAATCAAGCGGCCGACTGTCTACTGTCGTGTCAGTGGCCTGTCTTTGCAGGACAAGAGCCGGCTTACTATCTGGGCAATGGTGTGCGAGCCAGCCTGAAGCAAGGCGCCAGCAATAAGGACGACGCTGGCGAGTGAGATAGTACGCTCGCGCCCATATTCGTCGGCCAGGAACCCAATCGTCATGGCTCCGACGGCACAGCCGATGTTGTATATGCTGATGACAAACCCGATGCTCCCTGTTGCTTACCGTCAGTTCCATCGCCGTAGAGCCGGGGCATCATTGGAATGCATCTAGATTTTCTCACAGTCGTTTGCCGGCTTCATCAAGCTGAGCTATCTCTCGTCGGCAATGATCATAGCCATGACGCCCTGGTTCCAGCCAAAGAGGAACGAGCCGAGGCACACGAACGCAATGAGAGAATACACATAGCGAGCGTTTGGCGGCCGCTTGTGGCCGGCGCGGTGGCTCTTCGGCGGTCGAATGGGCTGTGTTTGCTTGATGAGGCTCTTCATGCTCGGCGTCAAATGCAGCAGCTTGCAGCCATCAAAGAAGGGACGGAATTGATCGAGTGTGGTTGCAGTTCGGACAAGCAACAAGTGACTACGTCACGGCCGGATTGGTTCTCCGAAAATCCTTCTCCAAAAGCGTGATACTAGGTACGTGATAGTATCAGTTAAGGCATAAATAGCCCATAGCGCCGAAAATTTGCCGCCGAACGAGCGACACGGGCAACTGTTACAGCCCTGCTCCAGCCACTGATGATCAGGCCGCACCTTGCCCCGCACAGACTGGCAAGGGCAATTCATATCTCGGTGCCTCAGGCATCCAGGCCCCCAGGTGGATAGCTACCCCACTGAGACAGTGCCTATCATCGTAGGGGACAGCCCGTAGAAGAGCAGCTAGTATTTAAGAACACAATCGCTACCTACACAGCACTTGACGACTTCTGCTCTTCAGAAATTAATCAAGTCCCAATCTTAGTCTCACTTTAAGGTACGCCGGTGCCTGCTCCCCCCGCCCCGCCCCTGTGCAAGTCCTTGCGTCCATTTTAATCCCATAGAAAATAACTCCTACGGTCGCTCACAGGCTCCCCGCCTGTGTTGCCAAGAAATTAGACATTGCAACGCAAACATAGAGGCCTACGCTGGCAAGACTCTAGAAAATGAATAATATTCACAATTTAACGTCAGACTAACGGCTCCTGAAGTGTACGATGGTCAGATGACTTAAATGTTGAAGTCTAGGTAAAATTTGCTCCAGGACAAAGAGTATGTGCTGATTAACCATAACAAATAAAAGGAGATTCCCCTTCTACGTAGAGTACTTGGCAGGTATGGTTTAATGCTACTGATCGTATTCTATCTTTATTCTTTTAAATTATAAATGTTATTGTCTTTCTTAAGTTCGAATTTATCCAGTTAAGCCGTACCGTTGATGGCATCGTCATACTTATTGTTCTGTTCCTCACCCGGATAGACCGATCTGCGTTTACTTTGTCGGCTCCGCTAAGTGCTTAATAGATAAAGGGAATAGACACCGGGGTGGTTGGAGGCCTCCCGCACGAAACGGCACCCCGGGGCCCGAGAGACCGGGCCCGGAAGAGAGGAAAGTCTTGGCGCAATGCGACTGGGGAAGGACCCACGGTCTTGGCACGTCCTTGTCTCGAGCTGATGCAGACTTTGAGCCAGAAGGCTAGCCTGGAGCCGTCGTTTGTGTTATATATCTTTTAGTACCTCATTACTTGTTAGTCACTTTCTCTGGTTCGGTTGACCTACGCGTGCGCCGTCACCCAAGCCAGGAGCTACTAGACCAGAGGACCAGACGTTTGCTTTTATTTTATGTATATGTACGCTTATCGACTGCTAAAGTTCCTCTGATAAATCTCCCGATAAGTCCGATGATGGCGGAGACTGTAGCAGCGACGGAACGAGCCGGGCCGGAGGACATCTTCGCGCTTCATCAGATCAACAGATCTAGCAACCTCGGCGACGTCCCTTTTGACGTCGCGTCCTGGTCACGCTTTAAATACGGCGACGCGCAGGTAGCCTCCGCCTACGGTGAGGCGCTCGCGCGCCTCGCGGAGCGCGAGATCGTGTGTCCTGCACTTTTCTCCCATTCTTCCTCCTCCGCTGCAGCCGCACAGGACGAACAAGTGATAGCACCGCTGGTAGAAGAGGAACAGTTTGTGGTAGCGGTCGCGAGGCACGCCGGTCTGCCAACGGCGGCGTCCATGCTTGCCGCGCACTTCACACGCCATCTACGCCGGCTACTGCTCGAGCCTTCCTCTGGCATCACTCGTTGCAGCGGAGTGACGGCAGTGGTAGCCGAGACAGTTATCACGCGCCACCGCCGCGCGCCTTACACGGTCGATTACGCGGCCCTAGGCGCACACGACCGACGCGAGCTACTTGCGGCCGAGAAACTCACCGTTGATGCGGATGCGGTGCGAGGGCGCATAGTGCTTGTCGTGGATGACATCCGCACAACGGGTGCGCACGAGGCGGCTGTGCGGGGGATGTTTTCCTCCCTGCGCGCTAGCGAGATACAGAAGCAGGCAGCGGGGGAGAGAGGAGGCGGCCCGGCGCGGGTCATGTTCCTCTACGTCGCCAGGGTTATCGCCGGGAAACATGAAGCCGGAGTAATGGATTTCGAGGCGGCAGTGATTGATCCAACGATTGAGACGCGCTTGAATGAGGCCGCCATCCCGACCCTTGTGCATCTACAGGGTATCGTCATGCAGCAACGTTCAGGGCTCGTCATTACCAGCCGCTTTGTCAAGCGGGTCCTAGGCGCGCCGCGGGATGAACTCGTCCAGTTGTTCGACGCGCTAGCCGCGTGGTGTTCGAAGGAAGCCGACGGCGGTACACTGGCCTCATTTCAACGGGCACTCCTTGATGCGGCGAACGCTGGTGGGATGGCAGACGTAGCCAAGTACTCGACGAACTACCGGCTGCTGCAGGGCCGGGTGCTGCAGTCTCTTGCCGGGGATTTAGTAGTGGCGGCGGCGCCGGCCCTGCAACAGAGCTTCTCAGCTCTTGCCAGCCCGCTGCAGGGGGGTGTACTACCGGGCGAGCTACAGAGGGCTCAGTCCTTGCCGTGCTAGGCCGAGGGTAACGGACACCTTTGGTGTGTGCCGGTGCGTGCGGTGGCCTGAAGTAGCGCTATTTCTTTTCTTTCAGTGATGCTTTATAGGACCGGCCTTTGCGGGGCAACGGAGTTGAGTCTCGACATCGTCTTGACACAGGGAAATTATCAGTTTCTTAGAAGTGTTGGTTTCACCGCAGTCTGTTCTGTACCTTCGAGCGGTTCTCAGGCTGTGTCGGTGCTGGCATTGCGGATAGACGGGGATGTAAGAAGGAAGACCGAAAGCTTTCCATACACAACTGGCCATTTCTTATGAATATACAAAGACCTTCAATGAGCTTACTAGTGCACGTGGGGGCAAAGTCGAAGAGACTGGCATCGGATGCCCTCATATTCCCAAACTTACGTTCAAAACATAGGCCTTTTAAAAGATGTGTAACATTCTTTAAGACAACCGAGAGACTAGTGTAAAATAATGGCACTTTAGGAGCTGAGTAAATTGCGTTGTGTACGTGAACTTAGAGAGCTAACTCTTTACTTGGGACAATTACCGCCTCCGTTGGCTCGCTTCTATGCCTAGGGCGAAACTATAGGGCTTACCTACCGAGCCTGCCGCATATTTTGATGCTCGCTAGTCTGCTGCTCCGTCCGGATCGATAGAGTCGTGTATGCCTACTTGGCCCCGAATACGCTGTATGGATGCAAATATTCCCGCAGGCCGATGCACCCCGTTCGCCAGTGGAACAGCATCGTGTACTTGAAGCTCTCGCATACCTAGGACTCCTAGTTCCCGGCAGCAGCACCGTGGGGTCAAACTGGATTATGCTGTCACCCTGTTGGGTTTAGAGGCAAACAAGCCGTCCAATTATAAAGATCAAAAATAATTGACCGAAGGTCTTATTTACCACTCATTTGAAAAAAGTTTCTCGTTCTCTGATTGGTCAGTCAATTTCCTCTTTTGGCTGTGGGTCTGTAAATCAAACCATAACTGGATGGCGCTCGTTTCCAGCTGTAAATACTGCTTGGCGCGCTAATATCAGCTGTCAAATTTCGCTTCAGAGCTTTAATTATCCTCTTGATTTTACAACCCTTAACTCTTTTGAAATCTGTTTCCCTCCACACAGTATAGAGGTTCGAGAATCGCTCCCTGTGCTGCGCGAGTACAGTCGCTGTAAGCAGTTTTATACACTCGATCAGTTTTTGCCATTAAGGGGAAGGAGGACTTCTCTAACTGCCCATTACTTAAATTGCCGCAATATATGGAATATATAGGTCAGAGCTAAATCATTTACCAGCTTAGCTTAGGCACTGATTTTTACAAAGCAAACACGTTTAAATAATACGCTGGCAACTATTCGATCGATATAGGCTAACCCTCCCAGTCTAGAAAAGCAAACAGTTAACGAAGCTAGCCTCTTACCGCCACACCTACAGATCCCTATACCTCCTTTTATCAACAGGCTAAATTCGCTCTTTACGCTAAAACTAGCAGACTCTATACCAGATAGTAAAGTCAAATCTCACACGTACGCTATCTATAAACAACAGTAGATCCAACGCAACCATCAGGCCTAACGCCAAGGTGTTAAGGTTCCCTCTTAAACACCAACTTTAACTGCTCTCCAAGCTAATTTATAGGTGTAAAAAGTTACTGCCACGCCGAATTTAAGCCCTAGAGTGCTACAGCCAAGTCTAATACCCTTACCCCTATATACTACTATCCTAGGAGACCCAATTCCTGACTCGCCGGATCTTCTAACCCCACTGCTGCCAGCGCGCTGATAAGGCCCTTAAGATATATGCAAGCGCCCCGTCAGGCCTAGCCAATACAGCACTTAAGTATACCAGGTCCCCCTACCCTTGTTCTCTAGTAACTTAAACGCCTTAGCTATTGACAAAGCTAACCAGGCGATCTTACTAGAGTTTTAGGATGCGTTAGAGCAGGAAAAGCATGAGCTTTATACGCGCTATAAGCAAAAATGGTTCGATATATGCTTAAATCAAGTGGGCGTTTATATATAATACTGCGCTATAGATAGCAAAAAAGCGGCCAACCAGCCTTTCCTTTACTCGGCAGAGAACTACCTCGATTTCAGCTACATATTAGAATAGCTCCTAGTGCTAAGTATAATAGAAGAAATACTGATCACACGCGTTTACGTAGCTATATAAGTGCTCTAGGTCTGTGGCCAGCAGTATAAATATTGCAGCCATGTGGTTCACTTCTTATAGAACATAGGTAAGATATATCACGAGCTTCCTCTACTGCTAGAGCACCTTGATATTATATTGTTTTGGCCACTAGATACTGTGTAAAATCCAGCTCTTGACGCGTAGTTCTAATGCTGGTTTATAGTGTGCTAGTGCTATATCGAATAATAGCTATATTACTTATAGGAGCACCACCCTGTGTACTACAACTTCAAATAGAACACTAATGCACTAGAAGCACTGCCAGAAAATAACTCTATAATCAATTACGTCTATATACAATAGATCGCGCGCAAAACCAGCCCGGGGCCAGACAAAGGGCCAGCGCCTAACGAGGAGCGGGAGCTAGTAGATCCTAAAGACTGTAAAGAATCAATCATATTGAATATTGCTACTATACAGATGGAGCTCGAGCGTTTAGAGGCAGATCTTAATCGGGAGCTACTTCTGAATAGTGTAGAGGAGTATCTCGAGGGGTTTCCTGTGGCTATACAGCAGCTAGAGGACGCCTATTAGCTTCTCATGCCTATAATATAGAGAATGCCGCTCAGTAAGTTCAACCGGACGACCACACTGTTTTTACGCGCCTTTCTGATGCTTTTTCCACGTAGAGCCGCCGAATTTATAATATTAAGGAAGTGTAGTATTAATTTTATAGACTGGGTCTAGCACGCTATGCACTGGAAAGATAGGCGATTTACTTAGTACCTTATCTTTTGCTTTATAGTGTTAAATATACTAATGTGCTATCAGGTACGCTTTGCAAGCCGATATTTTATTAGTAAAAATTGCTTTAAGCAAGCTATATACGAAGAGCTCCTTAAGGCGCTAGTAGATTTAGATCGGCTAGAGGTGTAGGTGCTCCTTAATGGTATTATAAGAGCTGCTGCAGCGCTAAAGGGCATGCGCCCTTTCTGGAACTGTAGAAGGCGCGAGTGTAAGGCTTTTGCTTATTATTTAGGCGTTCTAAGTGCTTTTGTGACCTAGAGCCCTGCTAATAACTACTAGTATAGCTTATACCGGTATATGCCACGGTTTAACGAGTAGCACTAGCTTAACAAACTCCTATACATACGCCTTTCTTACTAGCTACTTAAAGAGAACCCCTATATTACTGCTTAGCACTTTCACTTACGAAACAAGCTCTTTCGCGATATCGTACTAAAGAAAAAGTTTGGCTTACACAATTTTTAGTACTAGTATAAGTGGCAGGGCTGCGGCAGTACCTATTACCACGGTCTGTACTGGTTTAACCACGCCCCCCTGCCAGATATAGGTAGCGAGGAGGGACGCGCGATTTTTACACGTATTTAGGGCGTTTAGATCAACGCGGAGAACCCAGAACCGCTTAGGCGCCAGAATCAAGACAAGGGAAACCCCCTCTACATAAGGCCACAGGACCACGTGCCAATGACGTTCAGCTTTTTTTCCCATGTGATCAACCACTACTAGCGCCATTCCTACTCGGGAGCGTATTGCCTGTGGAAAAGAAAGCTTGGAGTGCCCCCTGTAGCGGAAGGAAATGCGTAGCCTATACTAAAATACTGGTTTCGCTTCCCCTATATAGTATATGGCGCGGCAAAGCTGGAGCAGGTACCTAGCTCTTAATACTACTCTTTCTTCGCTTAGTGCAACGATCTATACCTAAATCAGCTTAGTCTAGCGGTAAGTTTAACATAGTTAGTAAATACTAACTTTTTGCCCTGTACTAGCGTACAGGCTATGATCAACTACACTGCTAAATACTACTCGAAGATCAAGCGGAAGACCACGAGCTACGTAGATCTAGCTAAACAGGTGCTTCTAAACGTCGCACAAAAGCATACTTTATTCTCTTTTACTACTAAATTAATAAATAAACTACTTACAGAGCGAGATTACTCTACCCAAAAGGTATACCACATCCTCCTTAGGCTCCTATTACAGGAAGATTCGCGCGTAGTACAATCTATAGATTACCAGCCGTTAAGCCAGCAGACTAGGAGCATTAATCTACACACAGAAGAGCTCACTAAGCATAAAAACATATATAAGAAATATCTTAATCACGATTTAACGGCTAAGGGAGCTGTCCAGCTAACATACTCTAGGTTTACAGCGTCGTAGAACTAGAATAACGCAAAAGCAAATTAGAAGGCGCGCCCACATACGCCGGAGCACGTTTTACTTTACTTTCCACGCTACTAGCTAGATCCACAGCACCCTTAGTTTAATAATTTCTATAGGGCAAAGCTTATGCTTAACCATCCTTACTCTAGTAAGAGCAAGCTCCTTTCCATTAATAGCATAAGATTTACCTCATACAAAGAAGTATACACACGCTGCCAGGAGGTCCATACTCATACAGACAACCACTATAGCCAGCTAGGGCCAAAGGAGGAGCTATTCGAACAGCAGCTATTCAAGGTAGAAGAGCTACTAGGCTCCTTCTAGCAGGAACTTGTGTAAATACTCCCAGATCATGCTTCTACGCAAGAACTATACAAGCTAATCGGGCGTAAAGATCTAGATATAGTATATGATTAGAGTGAGTGCGTCAGTAAGTATGCCTATAACCATTTCCCTAGCGGTATGTACTGGCGTAAAATACAAGTAGCTTATTATACTCCTAAGCCTAAATATATCCCTCTAGAAGCGCGTGATACACTAAATACAAAGCAGCGTTTGATCTATGATACGATATTAGGGCACTCTTAGCAAGATCAGCCAGAGCAGCTACTGCTTCAGATTAATAGCAGTAGGGGCACTAGAAAATCATATTTAGTAAAGATCTTAGCTAGTTATCTTAGGGAAGCCCTATAGTAGTGGGTTAGTTAAGCTTGCAGCTCTAACTAGCGCTACAAGTATAAATATTAATGGAAATACGATCTATATACTCTTATAGCTACCCATAGATTGCGCATATAAGGAACTGGCCCCAACTGCCCTAGCAAACGCACAACACTAGCTACACCAGCTAAGATATCTGTTTATCGACGAAAAAAGTATGTTAGGACTATGTACTCTTTACCATATAAATCAGCGTTTATAGCAGATCTTTCCGGCACAGGATTGGTTCTTTAGCGGGGTGAATGTCATACTTATAGGCGACTTTTTCCAGCTCCCACCAATCGGTATATAGGCACTCTTTTCTAACGCTTCCAAGCAACTTTCAGCTAGAACTTCTAAGCTCTCTTATACTCTCGCGCCACTTCCACGCAAGGGGGCTAGTCAGCCTCCCGACGAAGCTACGCCAGCTCCTAAGAAGGAAGTACAGACTTCTAGTAAAGCTCCTGCGCTGTTTTTACTAGAGGACCAAGCAGTGCTTTATGCATATCGTACGTTTTCACGCTCTGTTTTTTTAGACGTTGCTCTATGCCAGTAAGGCAAAGAGTAGGCAGCGTTCCGCCACGCGCTTAAAGAGCTACGTGGAGCACGCGTTTTGCCAGCTTTATTCCAGCTCCTTTCCAAGCGGGTCGCCACTATATTATTAGATCGCAAGCGTAAGGGGTTCTAAAACGTGCTTTAGATCTATATGAAGCGCGAGGAAGTGTGCTCTTATAATTATACTTGGCTTATAGCGCTTAATTTGCCGGCGATCTTATACGAAGCTACCTATACTAGTATAGGAGCGGAGCAGGTAACTGATCCATAGGCTGGTAACCTCTCAGTAAAACTCTCCTTATACTTAAGCGCGCGAGTAATACTCCTGTGTAACCTTGGCATGCCTTTTAGCCTTATAAATGGTGCGTAGGGCACGATTTATAACCTTGGATAGGCGCCTGGAGCGGATCCAGTGTAGGACCCTCCCCTTATAGTAATGGTTGCTTTTGATAACTATACTGGCCCGGGGTTCGAGCTGCTAGACTGTATAAAACTGTGTACTTCTGAGGGCAAAAAGGTGGTGCTAATACTGTGTAAGCGATACGAATATATACATAAAAGCACTCCCTATATGCACAAGTAGTTCCCTCTTACGCTAGTATATATGATCACGGTCTATAAGGCATAGGGTATAATCTTGGATCGCGTGGTAGTAAATCTGGCGGTGGAGGAATTTGTATAGGGGCTGTTTTACGTGGCCTGTTTATAAGTCACTACCTTGGAGGGGCTAATGTTTAAGGAGCCTTTTAAGCGTGGTCTATTATATAAGGAGAAGCTAGGTCTTAGTATGTTTTTATATGGTAGCGTAATTCTATAGTATCTCTCTGCTAACGATATATATATAGTTGTAAAAGTGAGGCAGGCGGACCAGGATTGTCGTTGCATAGCCTAGTTATATATAGCTCCCTTTATACTACAAACCTTATAACAAAGCTCTTTCTTCCTTATTATTTTTAACTTATAATAGGCTTTGTTCCAATATACTCTTTATTATACTTAGCTCTTTATTATATACTAGGATATATACTTGTACGCTGGAAGTATAGAGAGCCAAGTAATAAATTATATAACTATTGAATATATTTGATAATATACCTCTGAGAAAATGCGCTGTACTAGCCACGTGACTTGTAGCTACCTGGTTTAGGACAGCTGCTGTATAAGTAGCAGTAAGGGCAGTAAGTGCTCTTGAGTGAAAGTGTTACGTATAGAATTATTAATTCCTTTAGCTGCTACTATATAAGACATATATAGGCCGTATCAAGCGAGATATTATAAGGAGTTATACCCCAAGTCTAAGTAAGTGGCAAACCAGCTTCTACACAGGATTATACTAATACTTCTAGCTAGATGTATAAGTTAACCGCTGTACTTTATGCGTTGCAGGCAACCACTAGTGCCCTAAGGTCCCTAATAGTGCCGCCGCAGCTATATGCGCTTTTATAACCGTAGTGGTTAATATAAGAGCTAGAAACGCGAATCAGAGAGTAAATTCCCTACCCTAAGTGTACTTACAAGCTATTTTCTTTGCTAATTAAGTAATTAGGGTTTTAATAAGATATATTAGACGGCCTATAAGGCGATTTAAAATACTAAAACTGCAGCAGAGTAAGATAACCCTGAAAATATAGATTAGGAACAGCTCCTGCGCGCTATTTTACTTATTGTAAGGGGTATTCGCGAGTCGCTTAAGGGCTAGATTTGCTCTAGAGCTGATATAAGCAGCACTAGCGCTAGATTATGTAATACTAGTGGTTTTACGGTGGAATAGTGGTTGACTGGGCGTTTTTAAGGCTATTCAAGCTATTTAGCTATTGAGTGTATTGTTTATACTATAATAGTATATTAAAATAGCTATTATTCATGCGTACACAATGGCATTTTAGAGTGTTTTTAAGCTGGCTCTAGATATATATTTCTGTGCTAGGCCCTTGTAAAACAGCTTTTTTTCTTTAGGCTACGCATGAGTTAAGTTTTTTTTTTTTAAAAAAAAAGCGATTTTTACTATACGTTTTAGGAGCTTTTGCTGCTCTGGCGCTTTCGGCTTATACTTTTCAGATCAAGACCATAACCACCACTACTACACTACCATAAATAAGTTACTCTCTACGTGTATTTTACGTTATAAAATCGCTAATTATGCTGTTTATAGTGGCTACCTCCTGCTATATTAGTAAGGGCGACAAGAAGGCCGTCTGCCGCTCCTACTAGGGTTTTAACCCTATCAACAATCCACCGGTTAGTTTAACTCCCAAGCGTTTTCTATCCAGTTAATTTTATATCAACACTAACTTTCTCTAGGATCCCCCCCAAGAGGAGGAGGCCCTTGTAGCTAAGTAGGAGGTAAGTTAATCCCTATCTATTTATAGATTTTTTATTTTATGTTTAGCGCTGGTTTGGCATTGATATAAGCTAATTAGTAATAGAACGATATTCCCTGTATTACTTGTGTTGGCTGTATCGGCTGTGACGAGACGGTCTGTTGTGTGCCAGACCCCAGTAAGTAGCTCTTTTAGTACAGTTGTTTTACGCTCTGGCGCAGAGTTTTGCAGGGGATATTAATGTAGTAGCTAGATTCGTGCAAGGATAGATGCATCAAGTGCTTAGCTGGCAACTATAACTGCCCCAAAGTACCTGCTACGGCAGAGGGTGCTGTGCGTACCTTTATAGAGGTGGTTTCTGCTCGCCGCACCGGCGAGGTAGAGGACAAGGTAACTAGATCATGCTCAAGCGCTAAAACTATAGCTAACTAGCTGTATTAGGCCTATAAGAAGGCCTACAAACTGGCTAGAAAGGCCATTAAGAATACCAAGGAGGCGCCAGCCGAGGAGGAGCTAGACGAGTGCGCGCTTTTGCGCGCTATCTTAGGAGAAGTATGCGCTCTACGTGCAGATCTTACTGCTGCCCGCGCTTAGGCGCAAAATTTGATAGGGTTTTTAGTCGTTCTGTGAAAGTAGATACCCCTGGTCTGGCCCCCGCGCTTTTGCGCTGGGAAATGGCGCAAAGCGCCAAATAAAACTTGCTTTTCCCGCGCCTAATCCATTTTACTCTCTGCGTGACCTTTGGTCAGACATATGCCTATAAGCCCCGCAGGGCCGCGATGTAGGTATGGCCGGAGCGTAGCGGAGACTATTTTATATAATATACTAATTAAATAGAGTAACTAACATTTTCTTAATCTTATAGTTAAAGGAAAAAGGCTTTAATTTGAGTACAATATGTGTTATTATATAGTAGATTGTGTATAACACAAGCGAACAAGCATAACTATCTCGCACAGCAGATGCCATACCCGGCATCTTAGGCACAAGTAATAAAGCAGTAAATCGCATAGCGAAAGGATTGATAGGATGAGTTTATAATATAATAACTTCTTCTATATTTCTCGGTTGGAAAGGTAGCATGTTTCTTACAAAATATATAGTGGTAATTTATATATTCGAATATATACAATATCAACACGGTTTTAACAACTTTCTCTAGATAGAAAGCACTTCTCAATTGTAAATTATAACATTTTGTAGGTTTTTATCTTTCATATATTATTTTCTTCAGTTAGAGCTAGGTGTAAGAACGTTGCCCGCGTAGAGAAACTGGAGCGGTTCCGACAGCTGCCACTGGTACTCGTGTATAGTGTTGTTAGCTAGCCCATAAAATCTCTGGTCGCCGTTCATTGCAATAGCAGAGAATGCCACTGCCGAATGGCCGTCAAAGTTAATTTCTACTCCGGTCTGCCAGTATGTCCCGGGGTCATAGTAGCTACTAATCAACGTCTCATTCCCCTGCAGGGCAACCACTAACACCTTTCCCTTAGAGCCAGTGATGAAGGACGTAGCGGCGAACTGAGTTGGCTTCGGCCATATCGACAAGCCAGACACGAGCTGTTGGCCTGGAGAAAGATCAGCGTTAATCCAGTGCTGCCCCCCGCAAATTGCTAAAAGTAAAACGGAAACTATCTCACCTTGCGACCACGTGTGGTCGATGCTAAACTTCAACTCCTCGGTCTGAGAATTCGAGTCATAGTAGATTCGCAGCTCATATGCGTTGGTGACGTTATTGCCGTTCTGGGCCGTGAATGGAATCAGTGTGAGCGCCGAGCTCGGGTCGACGCGATTCACCAAGTTGCTAGCCTCCGAGCCCCAATTGCTACTGTTGGCAAGCCGTATGCTTTGGTTGTCATCTTCGAAAATTACGTACGTCAGCTGTGCGCAGCCCCAGTTGCAGAAGTGTGACACGGCCGCTAGCTGTGAAGTGTCCGTAGCCTTGAGGCCACCCTGCTTGGACAAATCGCCGATGGCCCAAACTCCCAGCTCCGCATCGACGGACGACACCTGGCCCACAGTGCTGCTGCTGCTGAGGTAGAACAGGCTGACCGACAAGCCGTATTGTGCCGTAACGGCGGTCCCGGCAAGTGGTGTGCCGGATTTTGCCTTAATCGGGCTTCCGACGTTGGTGAGCTTCTGGGATATGTTGATGCTCGTCCAAGCGGTTGTCTTCGCGTCCCATAGTGACACCATCAGACAGTCCCAACTGTCCTGGTAGAATACGGCATGCCTGTCCACGCTGTCAACGCCAGTCCAATTTATGGCACTGAGCCTCGAGCCGGTTAGCACCCCTGGAACTGTCGTCGTGGTCGAATTTGAGGGGTGGTTCGGGTCCGGATTAGGCACCGTGGGATCGTTTCCGTTGCCGCTGTCAACCCCAGTCCCTCCTTTTGCATTTTTCGCCGCCAACCCCCCGACCACGCCGCCGACAATAGCACCTATTATGACCAACCCCGTGACGAGTATGACAACGCGAAAGGATGTACGAGATATCCCACATGTCCTCGGTGAAGTCTTGATGCCGAGATCCCCGGCGTGCTCTTTTTCCTGGCTGCCTTCGGAATACGCGTTATGGTAGGACAAATGGTCCGGGGATGTACCCGGTGCTATGGCCGGCTGTTGCACTTGCTGTGGCTGTATGTTCCTGGCCGGATGGCCGTACCCATGTGCCGGGATTATCACTTCTTTTCCCTCATCCCACTCGGTGTGCGAGACCTCCAGATCGCTATATCCGCTGGCGTAACTCATTCTCGGCCAATAGTTGGGTCGCAATATCTTTCCGGCCGAAAAGATGCGGAGGAAAGTGAAAGAACGTGAGAGTGCGACTCTGGCGATCGAGGTGCATGTAGGGACCGCGGAGTGTCGCTACGGGTCCAGTTGACAGGCTAGCGTCTGCACTTTGCCGCATGATCTGAACAGCACCTCTGCCCCCAAAAATGCCTTCCTTTTGCATCCCAATACCACTGCCCCCGCCCGTGCGCCGAATCCTCCTACGGATTGGGAGTTTTCGCCCCGAGCAACTGATGATCGGCTAAATGCACTCCAGCGGCCAAGTCTTGATTTGGCGCCCCCATCCAATGGACGAAATCTATACCAAGTCGTGTAACCACAGTTGTTTTATCCGTTATGCTGGATTCTTTGCAACCATAACTTCGCAGATTAAGGAGCATGTATAGATGCGGCGCTAGGAGGATGCGATACCACCCTCTTTGAATGCGCCCGGATATCTCCTTAAACACCTCGGCTAGTGCCAATGCCATTTAACGTACATCATGTGAAGCTGTAACTCTGTAAAACCGCCACAGCTAGCGAACGTATTTAGCTCGCACGGCAGATTACACGGTATCTTGGGCACAGGCAATCGATTAAAGAAATCGAACAGCAATAAGACAGATATGATTCCCACACAGAGGCCTAAGGATCCGGCCATCCGGTGAGAAGGCAATGCAATTGGCACAGATGGATTGGCGGTGCATCCAGTTACTTTAGATTTTAGCATTCCTCCGCAAGCGTGAAGAGATGCAGTCGAAATCTTCAGTAGCCAAAACTCACTCGTGATAATGCTGCGTGTATGCAACGTCTTTTGGAGATGTGGGGGGGGGAATCATGTTAGTGTTACACAGTTTGACTCGATAGGCGCTTTCCATCACGCAAGGTGGGGATCTATATTTCTTAATGGTGCCAAGAGACGTGATCGGGTGTTTTCTCTTTGTTCAGGACAAACTCTTGGACGATCCAAGTTCGAGAGAACCAAGGTCGTTCTAATGATTCAAGCATTGCAAATATGAATGTCTTGGTAGCATAGTCGTCAGTGCGACGACTGCGGAAGGCCCCCATCACATATTCGCTGTCGTCAGCCACCTCGCCTAGCCAGATTACCACCTCGGATGCCGCGGTATGTATCTGGACCATTCCCTTTACCTGCTCGTTCCTCTCACCTTAGTCGTCCCGATTGATACAGAGGTCTCACAGCCGGTACCGTACCCGGCATCTTGGGCACAAGGAACGAAATGAAGCAAATCGCACAGCAAAGAGATTGATGGTAGTGGTGCACAGGGGTGATGAGGCCGGCTATCAGGCGGGGCCACGCCCGCCATCCGTATAAAGTTACCCGGAGAATATACCTATATTATTAACATGAAAGCTTAGAATCATATATTGTATTGCAATTGAGAATATGCTGTAACAGACACGCCGGTTAAGTCTGCATTCCTAACCCCAAATACTAAATAGAAGGGGGCTTGGTAGCTAGAGTCCACCGCCTTCTAGCCAGACTCATGACAGAGCTGGAAGTCCGAATACCTTCTCCCAAATATTCCCAGGGCCTTAATTGTGAAGTAGAACTTATAGTTAGGATAGGTTAATGCGTTGTGGCCAAAAAAGGTTCCCGGGCTCCCTTCGTGAAACCATTCACCATTACCCTGCTGCCGGCTTGCAAGAAAGGCAATTCCCCTCTTGAGAGGCTCGAGTTCAGGGTATTGAGCGGCCATTAGTCCGATAAGGGCCCATGCGGTTTGAACGACGAGGGATCCGCTAGGGTCCTCCTGATACTCTTCTGCCTCATAGGCCTAAAGGGCCCAGAGAACATTAGAGAAGGCCATAGCTAGGGTCAGAATCATTAGGGGAATGAAACCGCACGTACCTTGAAAGACTCAGACCAGCCTCCATCTTCCCGCTGTTTGGAAATCAAGAACCCACAGGCTCGCTTGCAGCTTTCACTCGTGTCGTATCGCTCACCTACGCTGGCTAGGCTCTCCAGCGCGAACATTGTCCCGTATGTGAAGCAGATACCCCAGTTTCCGTACCAGCTACCGTCAACTCTCTGACTTTTCTTGATCCAGCTGTTCCCGGCCGTTATAAAGTTCTGAATATCGTCCTTCCTGTACTCGGGCCAGTACTCTCTGAATAAGCATAGGGCTGTGACGCACGATGACGTGCACTCTGTATAGTCGTGTTCAACCATGACATTCCTGAATATTTCAGACAAGTTGAAGAGCTCCAAGAAACCCCCTCCACTTTTTGCTTCGAAGGCGGAGACACCTCCGCCGGCATTTTGATAGAGGAGCATCAAGTCAACGGCATCGAAAATGCGACGATCGCCAAATATATCAGGGAACTGCGCCTTTTTCGAGAGCAGTATGACAGCCTTGAGTGCTTCAGCAACACAATCGCTGACAACATATCCCTGGTACTTGTTGCTGAAAGCCCAGCCCCCCTTCCGCGGCTGGCGATAACACATTTCTGAGGATATAGCGTCTTCTTGTATTTGTTGTCGCTCCAAGAAGCTGTAAGCCTTGAAAAGCATGTCTCGCCACCTCTTGTCTTGCTCAAATCCGCAGTGGTATACAGTTTGGATGAGAAAAGCCGTATCCCAGCATTGGGAGCCATTGGTTGGGGTAACCGACATGCCATCCGGCGTCATCCATAAATACTCCTGTAATCGCTGGATATGTTTCTTGAAGCTGATTGAGTCTGCCCCATCTCTATAGTAGCAAACGATTGTGCTGATCGGTGCTTCAACTGCTGCGACGCCAAGGTAGTCGGTATTCTTGTCTTCCATGTCGATGAGCTGGCTCACCCGCGACTCCGCCATTTGTTTCACAGAGTTCGTTCGCAGGTATGGATTCCAGATATTGACGAAGAGCCAGTTCACACAATCGAGTACTGCTGACCTGGAATTCTTGCGGTCGATTTCTGCGACAGTGTTTCGATGCCTTTTCCAGTAACCTCCAGCGGAGGGCTGATTTGAGTGCTGGGTGAGAACTTCTCCTCGAAGTGCTTGAACAAGCTTCCCCTTGTAACTCAGTCGTTTGGAATATAAGTAGCTCATTGGTTGCAATGGGTGCCGAATATACGCAAATAGCCTCCAAGGAGCAACCGGCATCCAATCCGGCAACAACCAAATTTCCGGTGGGATTGGGTTCACAATGTCCCAGTCAAGCACCCCAAGAACTGCCAGCCAGAACTTTGCCCAAATGGAAGACTGAACAGCTCCTCCGTGCTGATGAATGAAATCTCGTGCCTTAGCTAAGACAGGATCCTCGGGGCTCACGCCGAGTAATCGGAGCGCGCAATAGTTGAGTACTGTTGCACATACAGTGCTCTCCCCGGTTGTATGTAGACCCCAGCCTCCGTCGACCAAGTGGGCTTGCTTCACAAGGTAACGTCTGAGCTCTGTCGCAATTTGGGCCGGTACCGGTGTTTCTGTCACATACCATGAAATGACGAGTCCGGGGGTAAAAATCATGGGGCCGGCAAAATGACAACCCCAGTGACCGGAAGGTAGTTGCAACTTCTCATAGAATGCGAGGCCGTTATAAGCGGCTGCTAAAGGTGTGACCGCTTTAGGAAAGGAAGGCAGATTCTAATCATATTGAGCTCCTGAGTCTTTTATTTAAGGGGTGGGGTAGGTAGTTGGTACCATTGGTAAGCCGAGAAAATATTTTTCTGCATAGGTTTGTGGTCGTTCTTTCGTGGCATCTTCAGCTGAGAGGTAGTGCCAGGTGTGGCGACTGTCGTCATCCTTCAAGCGCCATCTCCCGTAGTCGGTTTTCTCCTGCAGGACCGAGTCGTAAGATCCAATTTTCCGCGGGTCAGTCAAAGATCGCTGTGATTCAATGCCATCCATGATGAAAGTTGTCGGAGGATAACTCCGCAGTGGGGTCGCCGATGGAAGCAATGAGCACACCAACGAAGGGATTCGAACAGAGTTGCACGGCGATGGAAGTAATACTGCTGTTTAGAGGAGAATCGGGGAAACGTAATGGTTTTGATTTCACATAATCTAGACAGGTGCGCGAAGAGATGTGGGCAAAAGTATACGTGAGCGGTTTTATGGAAGCCGTGATGGGGTCTTCCTACGCTTCTCAGGGGGGCGGAGAAGATATCAGTAAGTCATTTAAGTAGGGCAGATCAATTCGGATACGCTTTTATATTCCAACAACGGTACCTCTCCTAACATAAGTTCCAATAAAGGTGACTATCTGTTCCAATAAAAGCAATTATCTGAAAGTACTACGCCGGAAGCATGCGGGGCCGGTGAGGCGCCAACAAAGCATTGGTTCACATTATGCCACTACGTCTACGACAATGGTTGAGACCAGCGTGCCAAGGCATTATATGTCTTCATTGTCCAGAACCGTCTGAGACTTGGTCGATCTCTCTGTCTACATGTGGGCTAGCGAGAAAAAATTCCGTCTTAGAACCACCATTATATTGCAAATAATGTCTGCTGGATGGAACGCAAGATATTTACACTCAATAATTTAGGAATAAACGCAAGGGGTTGGTATGTTTGGCAATAACGGCATATTCAGTAGTTGGTCGTATACGGATTGCCACATCGTGTGTGGCTTTGCCATGTCTCTTTCGTTCGTTGTCTTGATGGAAATTTGAACTCACTTTGGTGCTACTCCCAGGAAGACTACGCAACCTCCTTTCATTGCTGAGTTGGGTGGAATAGAGTTTACACTCGATTGCCTTATCCTTGGAAGCAGGATTGGCAGGAGCCTAATTTCAGAAGACCCGTCGCCAAGGGCACTTGGGCGTATGAACTCAAGCTATTCGTCGGGATTGTTTCCGGCGCAAAATCTCGTGCGTGAAACCGAAATGCAAAAGCTGAGTCTTTTGCTTACCCTCTATCTCCAGTCTGAACGTCACCGGGGCGCCAAGCAAAGCTATCATCAATGCACAGCCTCCCAATCGGTAGTGCACCCTGCGACATGCCTCTTGGGAGCGAGGTTAGATACCTAGGTACCTTTTCTCATTCTTTTTTTCTTTCATCTTTCTAGAATAAGGCACGTAGCATAGCATCGATGATCGGTGGCACGGGACGAATCCTAGGATATATCCTCGCTTGTTCCAACTATCATTTTAGTCAATCCAATGTTATTAGAGATACGCCCTCTATTTATTTACACGGGGCACGGGCATGACCGTCCTTCTCCGATATTGATTGGTTGGGCAGCTGCGTGCTGCGTATCTGTGCGGGGTAGATACTGTACCTACGCAACCATTGTCCCTTCAGTCGCATCAGGCTGACGAGCATGGTACAAGGTGCCAGGTCCTTCCTCCTCGGCATCTCGCACTCGATTCATTCTGAAGACCGCTAACGGAAAAATATCATGACAATATGGTTGGTGTCCCATAGGTATCTCTAACTCATTTACTGATGTACGACAGCCGCTGCGCCAGCTATTCCCAGACGCTAGCGCGCCCGAGGGCGCTGCGAAAGCTGAGTAAGTAAAATCTCCCCGCAGCCTAGCCACCCCTCCACATGGTCAAATATCTGAATGCCTTAGCATCATTGCCGTGCATGGCCTGAATCCACGAAGCAAAAGTGATGCCGAGCATGCCTGGGACGCCTGGCGCACGCCTAGCGGACCCGACGGTCGACTATGGCTTCGCGACGATCTTCCACACGCCGTTCCGAACCCGCGAATCTTCCTGTACGAATACAATGCAACAGCGGTTTACGGCCAAGACAGAGACACCTTTATTGGCAAAGCAAATGAACTGCTCGAAGCGATCCGAGCTGAGAGGGATGATAAGGAGACTCGGCCGATCATCTTTATATGCCACAGCATGGGTGGCCTGCTGGTAAAGCAAGCGTTGATCAATTCACAAACCAATCGAAGATACATGCCAATAAAAGCTGCAACCTCGAGCTTGGTGTTCTTCGCCACACCGCATCATGGTGGGGACAGGAAACTAGTGAGCCTAGGGAAAGTTGCATCAAAGATTGCGATGACGACGGGGCTGCAAAAAGGCGACGACGTGCTGGAAGTACTGGAAAGAGGCAGCATATTCTCTCGGATTATGCAGGAGCATTGGAGGCAACAAATACTCGAATATGAAATAGTTTCATTCTGGGGCGCCCGCGACAATGTAAGCTTATTATCGCCAGCATGGAATATTATACTCATGCTGACTGCCATCAAGGTTGTACCGCGAGAAAATGCCTATCTGCATTTGCCAGGCGATCGAGAGAATGTGGTCAAACTGAACGCCGACCATCGAAGTATATGTAAATTCGGAACAAGCCAGGAGGATCAAGACAATCTGAAACTAGTGCGAAGAAATATTCAAGATATCTACCGTAGTGCGCTAGAGAAGCGTGAGTTGATCACTGCGTCATTGGCAAACGTACCCAGGAACTATATTCACAAATACTCTCCAGGCAACTCGACGCCCCAACAACGCAGGCTAACCCCCATCCGGTATCACATCCCGTTCTGCCGGAACAGAAACTTTACTGGCCGCAATGCGATATTGGAAGACCTCAAACAAAAGTTATTTATCAGGAAAGACTCTCAGAAGCTTGCAATAGTCGGGCTGGGCGGTATCGGCAAGACGCAGATGGCGCTGCAACTGGCGTATTGGGTCAAGGACAATCAACCAGAGTACAGTGTCCTCTGGGTATCGGCGTTGAGCGAAGCAAGCTTTGAGCAGGCCTATATGGAGATTGGGAAAGCATTTGGAGTTGCCTTTAACCTCGACGAAGAAGACCCAAAAATGTCGGTGAAGAAACATCTGAGTTTGGAAGATGCCGGAAAATGGGTGCTGGTTGTTGATAATGTCGACGACCATGACATCCTATTCGGACAGCCCAACCTCTACGACTACCTCCCCGATAGTGATACCGGATTGACTATCTTTACATCACGGTCGATGGACGTTGGTCAATCCGTGGCCGGCAGTGACATTGTTGAGATCCACGAGATGAATCAGAGCGAGGCTGAGGATTTTCTCGGGAAGTTGCTTATTCGCAAGCAACTGCTTCAAGAAAAAGAACTGATCAGAAAGCTCCTGTGCGAGTTGACACACTTACCGCTGGCCATTGCACAAGCTGCAGCTTACCTAAACCGAAACCGGTCGTCTCTCCAAAGATACCTGGATCTACTGCAAAGGCCTGAGCCGGAGCTAGTTAGTCTAATGAGCCGGGAATTCCAAGACAGCACGCGGTACAGAGGGTCGCAGAATGCAGTGGCTACGACCTGGCTTGTATCTTTCGACCAAATTCAGAAGACTAATAACAACGCTGCCGATTTGCTGTCGTTTATTTCGTGTATCGAGCCGAAAGCCATTCCTCGGTCGCTTTTGCTTATTTTGCCAGTGGAGGAGGAGATGGAGCAAACCATCGGTACGCTTTTGGACTACGCCTTTCTGGTCAGCCGAGAAAATGATGTCTATGACATGCATAGTCTCGTGCATTTGGCAACTCGGGTCTGGATTCAGAGGAAGGGGCGTACGGACGAGACTGCAATCAAGGCACTTGAGAATATCAACATGCGATTGCCCCCAGAGATTCCTCAAAACAAGCAGCTATGGTCAGCATATTTGCCTCACGCCCTCCGACTGCTTGACGGAAGCAAGGAACACAAGATTCGCGCTCGATTCGATTTGTTATCCCAAGTGGGAAGATATCTACACGAAGACCGGCGGTTCAAAGACTCTATTAAGTATTTCGAACAAGTTTCTCAATGGACGGAGACTCAGCTATCCGAGGAAGCCCCTGATCGACTAACGGCAGAGCGCTGGCTCGCAAGCGCATTCCTCAACGGTAGACGGACCAAAGATGCTATTCGAAAGCTCGAGTACATTATAGCAATAGAGAGAAGGACGCTTAACGAGGAGGACCCCACTCGGCTAAACTCTGAGCATAATCTCGCATGCGCCTACCTTGGTGACGGACAGACCAAAGAAGCCATTCAAATGCTCGAGTATATTGTAGCAATACAGAAGAAGATACTCGACGAAGAGAACCTCTCTCGGCTAATCTCGGAGAATAATCTCGCAAGCGCCTACCTTGATGACGGACGGACCAAAGATGC
>MU270059.1:264595-298219 GCA_021432635.1 Thozetella sp. PMI_491 | reverse complement strand
CTCGACGAGGATGACCCCGCTCGGCTAAACTCTAAGCATAATCTTGGATGCGCCTACCTTGGTGACGGACGGACCAAAGATGCCATTCAAATGCTCGAGTATATTGTAGCAATACAGAAGAAGATACTCGACGAGGAGGACATCTCTCGGCTAAGCTCGGAGCATGAGCTAGCAAAGGCCTATCTCAGTGATGGGAGAGTGGAGAGGGCAATTGAAATTCTTGAACGCGTGGTTCCTCTCAAGAACAAGGTATTTGAACAGGACCATTCAAGCACACTCCGTTCCGAGGAACTTCTCGAAGCTGCTCGTGAAGAGCTCAAGCAGCTTGGTAGATGATATAGGAGGGCAATTCGTTCATTAGCATATGCTATCCAGCGGCCAGAATCGTCACTAGCATGGCAACGCTAGCCGTGGATTGCCATTATCAACAAAGAGTTGATTGGTCTCAAACAACGAGTGCCAATTGCTGCGGTGTTCGCTACAGCCGTCCAAACATTCTTCTTCATTACGCTCTCTGCTCGGCTTTTTATGAATTTGAGGGCCTTAGTACACCCAAGATGAACTAACCTACGTCGGGTACTTCAGGCACAGAAACCTTGCTAGATAGAGACGCCAAGAATCTACTTGTGCCCAGGCCGGTCTAACATCTCTTCTACTTTCATCTCATAGTTAATGTCTTCCACAGCCGGTCCCCACAGCTGTAAACCCCAAGAACTGGTCTTGGATGCGGGGTAGGTGGATACTCCCCGCAGTGAAGACACCTACTCCCCCACTCGTGGAAGGGAGAGCAGATGAGACATTATGAATGTTTATTCAGCGGCCGAGTTGGACGTCTAGCTCGCTCTGGTCTTAGCCTGCAGTCCTCGGTGAATATAGAACCGAGGGTGGGCAAACGTCCCGAACTACTTATGCGCCGTCAAATACGTGCCGAACGCTACGTGTTGAGCGGGCATCCTCGCTTGAACGTACACACTATAGTGATCCCGCCAACGACGCAATTCCGAGATGAAGAGGAGCACCCCTTTCACTTTCCTGGGTTTGCTATTTGTACTTCCCATGGTCGTGGCAATAGCGGAGCCATGGCGACAGTATATCTTTAGCCCCGAAAGCCGGAACCCAGCCCCCGCGGCGGTGCACTCCGCCACCGAAGGAGCTTCAGTCCAAACACTGCAGAATGGCCACATTCTCCGCATGCCGGCCGGGTCACAGGTTGCCATGGACTTCGGCGTCGAAGTTGGCGGTTGGGTATCGTTTCAAGTTCGCAGCAACGCTACCACGCCTCTCAGGCTCGCCTTCTCGGAGTCGCCGCTGTTTGTTCGAAACATCAGCGACGATACGGGCGCTAGTCCGTTCATGGACTGGGACCAGGCACTCGAGGTCACTGTGACCCCGGATCGATGCGGCAAGTCTTTTTACCAAACTTCGAAAGAGCGGTTCCGTGGTGGGTTTCGCTTCCTGACGTTTAATGCGATCGCTGATGTCATCGTCCACAACATCACATGTCAAATCGGGTTCGCGCCGAATATGCCTGATCTACGAAGCGGAAGCGGCTTCTTTTATACGGCGGACCCAAATGCCGATATCTTGAATCGCATCTGGTACGCTGGGGCATATACGGTGCAGACGAACATGGTTCCAACGGACACTGGGCGCTACTTGCCGCAAGTACGCCCGGGATGGGCTTACAATGCCACTCTCGGAGTCGCCTCGCCAGCGCTCGTGGATGGTGCAAAGCGTGACCGAGCTATCTGGCCCGGCGATATGGGAGTGAGCGGACCGGCCGCCATGCTGGCCTTTGGTGTCCAAGGGCGAGAAGTCTTCCACAACAGCCTGGAGACGCTCTTTTACTACCAGAATGCCTCGACTGGACTACTGCCTTTCGCAGGGCCAGCCACAGGGAGCTTTCGAAGTGGTGCCAAGAGCGATCCGTATCATACCTGGGGCTTGATTGCTATGCACGACTATGCCCTGTACTCTGGAGACGGGGAGTGGCTTGCCAAGCATTGGGATAACATAACCAAGGCCGTTGAGTACATTGTCGGGGGCTTGGACAATGCCATCGGCTTGCAGGAGGTGGTCAATGCGAATGACTGGGGCCGTAGAGGCACCAGCGGGTTCAACACAGCTTTAAATGCCCTTGCTTACCATGCATTGGTTTCAATGGCGTCTTTGTCGCCCCGACAAGCACAAGCTGACTCGTGGAGAGCCGTGGCGGAGCGGCTCAAGTCAGGCTTCAACTCGTTTTTATGGGATGAAGATGCTGGGCTTTATCGAGACAACACCACTACAGGTCTTCACCCTCAGGATGGCAACGCTCTAGCCATGCTCTATAACCTCACAAAAACCCCATCACAAGCTTCTATCATAAGCCAGGCTCTAGAAGCCAAATGGAACGACATTGGTCCAGTCTCCCCAGAACTCCCCGACAATATCTCACCATTCATCTCTGGACTCGAAGCGTTGGGCCATCTCCATGTAGGGGAGGTCGACCGTGCCATGGAGCTAACGCGCCGCCTCTGGGGGTTCCTGCTCACCAACAACAGCATGACTGGGTCAACTTTTGCAGAGGGCCTAACATCTAATGGCAGCCTTTACTACCGATCCGAGGATGGGTACAAGTACGATGCAGCATACACCAGCTTGAGTCATAGCTGGAGCGTGGCCCCAACAGTAGCACTATCGACGCTGGTTACTGGCCTGAGGATCACGGGGCTTGGTGGAAGGACTTGGGAGCTGAAGCCCATGCTAGGTGATCTGAAGAGTGCCAGGACTGGGTTTGAAACAGGGATGGGCTGGTTTGAAGCCAATGTGGAGGTTGAGGATGGTGATGTTCACATTGAGATGGTTGCGCCAATCGGAACCCAGGGAACTATTGTCCTTGGTATGAATCAAAATGTCGTCATCAATGGCCGAACTTATAAGGGTACGAGAGATGGAATCCAGGCAGCTGGCACGGGTAGCTCCGTACTAATTCTTTAGCTTGACAGTCCTATCTAGCATGCATATACCTTATATCGACCCCCGATGAGCGGCGTTGAGCGAATAGGCTAGATTTTGCGCTAAATTATGGCTCAGCCAGCAACTCAGCCACCAAAAAGCGATCGTGGATCTCTCCCTTATGAGCTTCGGAGGTATACGACGATGGATTGGTTGGCAGCTATATGGCTTATATTTTACTAGAGGAGTAAAAGAGTAGTTGAGAGTGCAGATGCTAGCTTGACCTCTTTCCTCCATAGCTGGTCATATGGCCAGCTATATATCCACGTATGAGCTAAATACAGGCCTCATATACCGCCATATCCATCTAGAACGCGATAGGTAGCGATTTAGAAAGTGACGGCGAGCGAATGCTGCATGTCTTTATAATTAGTTGGTATGTGGCTTTGTGGCTGGTTTCCGCGGATAGCTTCCTAATTCAGGAAAAGGTCTGACGCCCACCTGTTATTAAAGAGGTTTATTGGACGCCACTAATTAGCGGATAGATGGCCACCTGGAGGCAAAAGTCCAGGCAAAAGTCTTGACAAAAGTCGAGGCAAAAGTCTCGTCAATGCAATGGTTAGGATCGGTAGCCTATCATTTGCCTGGGGACATAAGCACTTTAGGTGCTGATCTACCGACCTTCTGGTCATCGCACCCTACGCAAAACAACCAATAATGAGCGAGCGAATCTGGGATTAGAGACTAGGAAGATGCATTAGCCTTCGGGACGCTTTTATCCGAGGCGGATGCGACAGGGAAGTGCTGTACTTCTAACCTTAAGCCCCTATAAAAAAAGCATGTGCCCCTAGCACGCGAACTGCAAGCTATTCTGCCTCCAAATACCGGGTTCCCTGTCAAAAGTGCCGTGTAACGCGCTAAGGCAACTTAAGCTAGACACTGTTGATGTACTGACCTGCTCCTTGGTATCCCCAATGGATCGAAGTTGCGTTGCCACTGAGTGACAGCGAGTAAGCACGAAGCCTCAGCAGTCAGGGTTCTGTACTGTAGGACGGGTTCATGAGTATTAAGAACTGGGGATTGAGAATTACTCTACGCAGTGATTAGTCTTCATCGGCGAGTTGCATCGGGTGGGTTGTATTTTTTCGGTCCGACGCAGAACTTTTGAAGTGGACTTCCGTAGTCCATGCAAATTTCAAGGGAGTTGACCGCTAATATCGCAGGGGTCTCAGGGCTAGCTACTTCTAGAACTGAAACACCGCAAATTTCACGTTTACACAGGGGTGATCAGGTTACTCTAAAAGTTTTTAACATACAAGCAGCGGGAACGTTCCTTCTGTTAGCTAGAGCCTCGTATAGAGCGTTGTTTCCTGTAACAGGTTGAATGTATCATGAACATCGGAATTGATCCATTCCAAGAACGAATACTCTGGGATCTGACGATTCTGTTGGGATGCCAAGACCCTGTATCCTCCCTTTTATGGCGGAATACCGCCTCATTCGAACTTAGCTGAGTGGTTGTGGCGTCATGTGTTATCTTAGGAGCTAAAATGATAATGATATGACAAGCTTAGACAATCTTCACCTCGCCAGTGGGAAACTTTGTACTCACTAACAAGACAAGACTTCCTTGGATCATATTTTTGATCTAAACATCCAAGAAGATTATGGAAGACCACGCGACCCAGGCTTCCAATTTTCTGGACCGCCTTGAAAAGCGCCGTGTCCAAAATCGAGAATCCCAAAGACGATACAGTACGACTTTCGGCTCATTCACAGCCATAGATGAAGTCCAAGATGCTGACTTTTGGCAGGGGAAAGGCTCAAGGCAAAGATTCAGATCGCCGAACGTACGATAAACAAGCCCAAATCCAATCCAACATCGTCTGCATGGTTTGATACTCTGCTAAATCAAGATCCGACAAATCTCGAGGCGCAAGAAGTCGACTTCGTGGGTTTGGAAGAATTGCTTCCCTGGCCATCCTTCGAGACCTTGAGCTCACGGCACCAACGACCTTCCGCCGCAACTTCGAGGATAAGCCCCAGAAACCTCCCGAAGCAATGCCACGGAAGTCAAGGGGATGCGGCCTCTCTCTCAGATACTTCCGTTCATACTAGCAGTAATGCTGACTCCTCTAATGCACGACCCGCACAACAATCGGTGCCTACCTCAGGTATTGGTAGTGACTCGCCTTATCAGCTACCGTTGGGAATCCCTGATGGCCAACGAGCCTGTTCTAGTAGTTATATCCCGGAAACAAACCCGCCCGACATTGCTGTTCAGCACGACTCCCTGCACAAGTGTCATGAGTCATGCGAGTGTCCTAAGCTAGGAGCCTTAAACAACTACCAAATTTCACCCGTGGCTGACCATCATGTGGATGTAAGTCTATCATAGATTCTCTATAATTACTTAAGCTAATTCCTCGAGACGGAGAGTAGTGATGGCGACGGCGAGGCATCCTCTGCAGCTGATATAAGGCGCGAGGGGCTAGCCGGTGTTGATCATACCGTCTCTCGTGCTTCAACGCTGATAACTGGGTTCATTGACCTTTATGACTTCGGCGTTTTTTGTGGGCTTCTTGTACCAGAGGTTAGTGTGGAGAAGTATTTGCGATATATGAAAGAAAGGTTTAGAACAATCGGTGCCAACACGAACCCTAAAATCTCCTCCGAATTATGATAAGTGACGAAGAGAGGACAAACTATACACCATCGATCACTCTAACATCGTACGTATTTAAATGCGAAGCCCTCGCTTCTGACCCGGCTAACCACGGCTCAGTTGTCGATAGGGCAGCAGCGGTAGCTTGTATATATACAAAACCAATGACTAGATCCCGCAGAGCTCGATGCCTATTTCTGACAATCCCGTTTATGCCTGCCCCCTCCCACCAAAGTTACTGCTTTTCAGGCTCTTGTCGGCGTATCGCGCCCGCCGGGGCTCACCAAGGCTTAGCACTAGCAATCCAAACTACCAACCCAAATCCGGCCATTCTAGCTCACAGCCCTATCTTGTAGCAACACTTGTGCTCAACGAGACACACCGGCATAGGTTATTAGTTCTATAGAACACAAAAAAGTTAGACTCGTCAACATATTTTACGTAGAATGCCAGCCCAGTCATAAACAGCCAAAGAAGTGGTGCCAAGCTGAAAACAGGTTAAAATCGCGAGACTTACGCCGGCATTTGGGTCGTCCGTCTCACATTTCTGGCTGCAGAGAATCGCATCCTTGAGCCCTTCTTGCATGCAAGCCTGGAAGCAATACGGGTCGACAGCTTCAACCGAACCTGGTTGGGGAAACAAAGAGGCGAAAATAGGAGTAAAAATAGCGGCAAAAGCTGCGATGTTGGAGAGATACATCAGTTAGTTGGAGAGTATTGCTTGAGGATTAAATCGGATACTTAAAGGTAAATGAAGCTGTGGCAGAATCTCAGGACTGCTGGAAAAATGTTACCGAAAGGGGCATTTACGTAAAAAGATCTCCATCTCATGCGAATCAGTTAATTTGATACATATTGTTTCATGAGGCAGTGTACTATATGCAGACGAACAGCTTATCCTTCTCAGCTGTGTTAATGGCAACGGCCCCGCAAACTCTGATGTCTCGCCAAGTAACGTCTGTCACTAAGTGGTTGGTTACGTTAGTAACAATTTATATTAGTATTGATTACTGTCAGACGCGGCGATCTGGTGACCATACTTGTGGAGATTCGAGCAGCAACCTAGGGAAAGGCCACAGGGGCTTGCTATGCATCTAAACGAGCAAAATTAGGTGCAAATCCGGCCCATTCGATGTTCACATACTTCGGAGCCCGACTGGCGGGCAGGCTTGAGACCACATAATTCACTAGTCAGTTCCACTCCATTCGGTACGTGTTTTAGTTATGGATTACATGAGCTAGGCTTACCTTGTCTAAGTCAACTAACTTAGCTCGAGTATCTTCCATACCACGGGGGTAGGAGTCTGGCCCCGCCCTCATTTGCGCCTCGATCAAAACTAGCCCCCTTCTCTCTTTTATTCCTACTTAGCGCATTTCCCTTGGCATTCTTAGTCCCAGTATCTAAAACGCTTTCTAGTCGTTTACACCTTGCCGACTATCTCGCATCTCAGTGGCCAATGGCCAAAGCCTCTGAGGTTCCATCATTCATGGAGCAGTACTATCCGTCTCTCTGTGTATTGGTGTCCCAATTACTCGCTGCTACGCTCAATGCTGCGACAAAGTTCATCGAGACGAGCCATATGGCAGTTGATCCCTTTATGATCTTACATATTCGCATGGTAATGACAGGACTTGGATGCACGCTGTATCTTTGGTATATTGGATCATTACATCCGGAGTCTTTCTTTGGGCCGCCAAAACTGCGAGGTTTATTGTTTCTACGGGCACTTGGTGGGGTTTGCAGTGCTACGGGGTTTGTTTGTACGATCTGTTCATTAGTTCTCCTTGTCCATGGTATAACTAAAGTGTGTAATCTAAAATCACTACTGACAGATTTTGAACTAGTCTCTATTATATATTTAAGTCTCAGCGAAGCTGTGGCCTTGAACCTCTTAAGTCCTTTGGGGGCTTTGATTTTAACCCGGTGTCTATACTTAACCACCGTCCACTGGTGGGATTGTATTGGTGCTATCAGTACGTTTGTGGGGGTTATTCTTGTGGCCCAGCCCGAAGCTATCTTTGGAAGGACAGAGGCTAGTTTCGATACATTTGGGAGCACTCGCCACATTATAGGTCTTGTCTTTGGTGTATTTGGAATGTGTGGAGGGGTGGTGAGCGGTTCTGGCATGTGGCTTGGCGCAGACGAATCTCAAGGCTAATGTTCTCATAGGTAACACTTATATCCGTGCGCTGTATCGGCATACGGGTCCATCCACTTATCGTTGTTAATATATTTGCGTGGAGCGTTGTACTTGTTAGCGGGATTGCGGTGGCGGTCCTTCCTCAAATACTATGGCCAACCGATTTATTCACTTGGGCCTGCCTCACATACATAGGCGGCTGCAGTTTCGTGATGGTAAGTGGCTGGTTCTATTGCCTCGTTTCTTTACAGCTCTGGATTCATAAATTGTGATAGGAATGCCTCTTAGTTGTTGGAATATCTAAAGACTCGTCTCCCATTGCGACACTCATGATTTATACCCAGATAATCTGGGCTCTCGCGGTGGACCACATATTATTTCGGCTTTCTATTAACGCGCTCGCCTTTTTCGGTGTCGGCACTGTCCTTGGTGGCCTTGGCCTAATTACGGTTAAAGGACGTACAAGCAATGGGCTTGCTAATATAAATATCCTTGATAGATAGCTAGGAGATATGCTATCAGTTCATAATAAAGAAGCTACGCATACGAACGATATACGCTATTATGAACGTGCTTTCTCTGGTGTGGTGACTACATGCATGGAAAATTCTGTGATATTTGCATGAAAATGTGAGAAATCCAAAAAAAAAAAAAAAAAAAAAAAAATTGATACGGAAGTCTTGGACTACCATTGCTTAGGTCATTGGTAGAGAGCTAGTAAATGATGTAGCTCCGGATTTCACTTCTCACTCGCGCCAGCGGTGATGTATTTGAGGGGATGCCACAATTGCTTCAAACACGTTAGGCCGGGGCTTAATTCTTGGCTTAGGACAAGATTCCATAGCCATGGAGAGTATGTGACACCCCAATAATTAGGTTCTAATGCTGGATAGAACAAGCATCATACGAGACGCTGGGTACTTGATTATGCAATAAATGAGAGCATAATATCTGTCATCCGGTCCCGTAAGATTACTAGAAGCTTGGTTGTCTAATATAACTAAGGATACGAAGAGGTAATCAGCAAGAAGACAGAGTGGGGGCTAGGACGACTGCAGGGGGGGTCCTGACTTACACCGTAATCCACAATAGCGGCACTCTGGGCTATACCCACATTAATGACGCTGAGGATTACATGCCTCGAGAGTTTGCAAGATCTAGCTAATTTGATTACGACAGTGATGAAAGGCTCTCACTACTACGCAAGGTCTCCTCTCGGGTCACGGTAATGCCAATATAAGAAGCTCTGCCAGTCTCATCGAGATTTAGCACAAAGGCAACGTTATTTCACACAACCGCACTCCCCAACACCCCAGTTATCCAGCACTATTAGCTCCTTAAGCCCCTATCTTGGCGTATTTGACCTTTCGAGTCCATCAATTAACCAACACAATGTACTTCCTTGTTAACCTTGCTCTTCTGGCTACTGCTCTCGCTGCACCGACGGCCTCTATCGAGCCGCTCGGCTCGTGTGCTATTACCACGGACGGCCTTGTCAATGCCCGTTGTGTTGGTTTCGAGCCTTCTGCCGTCTCTGCACGCAACGCGCTCGGCTCGTGTGCTATTACCACGGACGGCCTTGTCAACGCCCGCTGCGTTGGTTTCGAGAGCTCCCAGAAGGCTTGAGTCATTACCAGATGCGGGTAATAGTATTTCACGGACGAGGTAAGTACTATATGTGGTACAACTGTGAATTACTGCTTACGCTCTCTATCTGTTGAGGGACTCAGAGGGAGAAATTGGTTCTTTGTTCTGTCAGCAAGGCATAGTGTGAGGGTAACTCATCTTGTAACGAAGTAGTCCCATCTCTTCTAGGTATAGGACCATTTAGCTTTATATATTATAAGCCTGAAGTGCGTTCGTATTTTCCAAACTGCTTTGTGTGTAATCCCTAGTGATCTTCAACAACTTTACTTCTTATTCGTGAAGACCAAAATTTGATTAGGGAGCATCGTCTCTAGTAGCGAAGAAATGCTTTTGGGAGGACAATCCAGGTAACGTAGAATTAATATTATCTGAGACCTTACTCGTATACTCACATTAGTCTGAGTAGAATAACGGGGATATGGCGTTTAGGCGGTGGGACCGAGTGCCATTTAATCACTGTCCATAGTCAATCATGACCATGGGGAAGTTTTCTGACGCAAGGATCACTTCCGAATGGTTGTGAATCCTACTAATGGCGGCTCATCTTCTTCGTCAACCCGCCAAATTCTCTTCTGGCTGAAATTTCTGTAGCCTGATGTCCAGTAAACCTCGGGCTACTAGCGTTTGAGGGCGCTTCTATGTAGGATGCAGTCCCTGTAAGAGGCTGCAATTCTAGTTGGTCTAAACCTTGAGCTATCACCTGATCCGGTCTGCGGAATCAACTCCATCTTGCCGCAACAGGTTCGGTAGAGCTGATTCCACTTTAGCGGGAGATTTATTAACCCCTAATGGCCTGGCAACAAACTTGTTGTCCGCGTTAAAGCACGTGAACTATCATGTTGGCTAACCTGTGCCCTTGCCACGGCTATATGGTGCTGACTGGCCCTGGAAGAGAGGGTAAGTCAGTCCTTTACTATTATATCGGTGGCGTTATAGGAAGAAGAAATTCAATGGGTATTTACAAATCTTCTTAGGGTTGCCTTGCTACATTTGTACATGCTCTTGATGTACCTGCCTAGTTAATATTACAGCTTCTGTGTTCATGTAAACTTCCCCTCGAAGTTATACTCTAGCCATTTATCGATTGGGCCCAAATCCTTGCACACTTTCTTCTGGTGGTACCCTGGGTGGATCACATCAGAAATAACATAAAGAGTTTCATCCATGCTGCAGAGCACAAGTTGGCGTAGGTCAGCTAGGCAGTGCATAGTATGCTCCCACCAATCATCCGTCATGTCAAGTTTCGTTCCAGTCCTATGGGCTTCCATGAATTTTGCTAACATAGTCCGGATAGCCGTCTACGATGATTAGTGTATTATTAAGGATAAGCAACCAAGTGGAACTTACTACACAATGCAGAGAGTGGTATCCCGCGATCATATATGCAGACTGGTTTCCTTTCTCTGGCACTCTTAGCGTAGGCGGAAGTTTGTACGCCGCTACCACCTGGTCCTCGAGAAGTAACTGACCACCACCAACTATATTTAGTATTAGTATTAGACTCTTAACAGCACAGTTTATTATTTTCTTTGCAACGGCTGACTTACGAGGGAAGAGCGCCTCCCAGTAAGGGTCACTTTTCGTGAAATTATCATCGTCGAAGTCGTCTTCAAGAAAGGAATAGGTCTTTAAAACCTTCGATGAGATCCCATAGTAGTCATCCCGTATCGAGAAGGGCAAAACATCGTCCACACGACTCACTGCCGGTGACCCAGTGGGCTGGGACAAGATTCGAGTCGTCAGTCCTACAACCAATAGGGCTAGAATAAAATTCAAGACAAAGGACCAGGTGAGGGGGCTTTTGTTGGGAATTCTAGGTGGTACATAGTTCTCATCGTCAGACTCCCTGTCCTCGGTTAGAGGGTTATACAGTCGTTCCTTTTGGCTTGCCAATGTAGATTTAAACCACGTCATCGCTGTTTATCTCTGTATGGTATCTCAAGCCGGAAGGCAAGTATTGACCTAATGTGCTTAGTAAATGAGTTAAGAATCTGAAGTAAAGAAGACATCGTAGATACCTGAAAAGTAAGCTCCCGTCTTATTTATCGGGATAGAGGGTATTTGCGCTATGATGATGTGTGATGTTGATAATCTATTATCTAAGTTGGGTTTTCTATAAGGCAATCGTGTGCCCATGAGCAAAGAATTTATGATCACGCTCACACATGATATATTAATCCCGTACATCTCTTTGATTACCTGCTTACCAACCTACAAGGGTAAGCTTGTGTAGTAAGATATGATAAGCACGGCTTGGTCATATCGCTCGCTGTGGGGTAGCGCCTTGGAGATTCATTGAGAACTTGGGGAATCCTAATTTAGGGGAAATTCGATTCGAGACAGCTTAAACCCGAAAGCTAAGGCAGTACCAGCTGACGGGATCCCCCTTCTTTATACCTTGTCATTAGAGGACAGTGGGATTCTGGTTAAACAGGGCTAAATCCGAAAGCTAAGACATTAGTGGGCAGAAGACAGCGTACCTACAAATGCTACTCCGGCTTTGCCTGCACAGCTCGATAACTCTTTGACCCATTGAGCTCGGCGGCAAAGCTCCCTTCCAGCTCATTATGGCATGCGACATAGCTGCAGATAGCTATTTTGGACCAAACATCCAGTGCGATCAATTTGACTTTACCCTTTGCTTTGAGCAGACTGTCTTTGGTGTTGGATTCTCGATTTTCTTCGTTCTTTTTTTACCGTTCCGTATCAACCGCCTACTCCACGCAGCTCCTCTGACGCTGTCAACTCCAATCTACGGCTTCAAGATAGTGCGCGAATCTTCCATCCACCTGAGACATTCGCTAATTTGGAACAGGGATTGGGCGCTGTTCTGGTTGGTCTTCGACTTGTTTCTTTATCAACATGGGCCCGGAATCCGGTTACACGGGTGTCTTTGGCGGCTGCAGTTTGGGACTGCATCAGCATCTTTGGCCTTGCTCTTCTTGTAGCACTTGAACACAACCGAAGCCCGAGACCATCGTCATACGTCACGCTCTACCTCTTGAGTACCGGTCTAGGAGATGCGATTCAGATGCGGACCCTTCTGATGCGGAATTACATTCACCATGCCCTTAGCATTGAGTCTGTTGGTCTTTTCGGCAAAATCCTCCTCCTAATTATTGAATCGTGGCCTAAAGGAAACCACTTAAAGCCATCAAAAAGAGCTCGCGGGCCCGAAGAGCTCGCAGGAATACTTGATAGGACTTTCTTCTGGTGGTTGAACTCATTATTCCAGCAAGGGTATCGAAATTCCCTCTCATTGTCAGATCTTCCGGAATTAGACTATCTGCTCAGCGTCGATCACTTGCAGAGACGCTTCCAAAAGTCGCGGGCTAAATGTACTGGATCATTCTACCAAAAAAGCAACGTAAAACTAACCACGTTGTAGGCTCGATTAGCAACAAGCAGAGCTTGATTTATACGCACCTACGCTGCTTCCGGCGAGACTATCTACAAACCGTCATCCCTCGACTAGGAATGATCTGTTTCAGCTATGGGCAAACATTTCTCATCTCAGCTACCATCACGTATTTGGAAACACCTGCAAACAAGCAGAAGGTTACCAATGCTTATGGACTCATTGGAAGCGCTGCACTGATTTATGTCGGTTTGGCGGTAAATAAAAAGCGGCGAAGACATGCTTACAGAACTTTACTAAACCTTTTATAGGTCTCTACTGCAACGTACAATCGCAAACTAGCGAGGGTTATTACGAAGTTTAGGGGCGCAACAATGGCTGAAGTCTCTTCAAAATCACTTTTAGGTGATTCTCACCAGGACAAGTTTACAACGACGGTCATTGTCTCAACAGATGTGGACCAAGTTGCTGCCGTGATTGACAAAGTCGCGGACATTTGGGCAAAAGCGATCGAAGTTCTAGTAGGAGTCTGGCTGCTCTATAGAAAGATAGGGCCAGTTTCAGCAGCACCTATTATCATTGTCACGCTGTCCTTTGTGGGCCAGGCGTGGACATCGCAGAACCTGAAGGCAAGACAGGCCAGGTGTGTAACCTAGAGTTCTTACTCCCTGGAATTACCAGCTAACAACAGAATGATTCAGCTGGGCCGAAGCGATGCGGCAGCGAGTCGGTATTTCTTCGATGGTTCTACGCTCTATGAAATCCATAAGACTCTCTGGTTTGTCTAGAAGCATGGAAAGCTTCTTGCAGCTAGATAGATTGCGGGAGCTGCAAGTAAGTACGAGATACCGATGGATCTCCATCCAAGCCGCCCTCGTCGCGAACATCCCCGACGTGCTCTCTGCCTTCGTCGTGTTCGCATGGTTAGCATTGCACACCAAATCTCACCAAGATCCGCCATTTTCTACTTCCGAGGCATTCACTTCGACTGCTATCATATCCCTTTTATCTACCCCTGTGGCGAATATTCTCTATAGTACCCCGTACCTCGTGGGTGCAATGATCTCTTTGCAGAGAATACAGGGTTTCCTGGATTCAAAATCCTTTTCCGACTTCAGGTCGAGTATTGCAGGAACAGAGTTTCCACAGGAGACACGGCTCGACTTAACCACAGCTTCCGAGAAGCCGCTAGCTTCCGGGACAGAAAACACCCAAAGATCTCTTCAAATATGTGCAAACAATCTTGTTTTGGAAATTTCGAGCCAGAATCGGGGCGTGAAGCCCATCAACTTTGAAGTGAGACAGGGCACACTCACAATGGTTCTCGGGCCGATCGGCTGCGGAAAATCCACACTCCTGAAAGCAATCCTGGGAGAGGTCAAACCTGTCACAGGGAACGTCGCCGTTAGTGCTACCCATATTGGATACTGCTCTCAGACCCCTTGGCTTCCGAATGTTCGAATAAGAGATTGCATATGCGCAGAGAAGGACTTCGAGCCAACTTGGTACGATGAAATCATCCAAGTATGCGATTTGCAACATGATCTTGCCCGAATGCCCGAAAGGGACCTGACTGAGGTTGGGAGTCTTGCAATCTCGCTCAGCGGCGGCCAGAAGCATCGGATTGTACGGATATCTATCATAGTTCTATTCCATACCTATCTGTGCTAACAAACTCGTAATATTAGGCCCTAGCCCGCGCTTTATACTCCCGCTGTTCACTTCTCGTTCTAGACGACTTTCTCAGCAGTCTTGACAGCAAAACTTCTCACAGCATTACGCGAAAACTTTTCTCTACTCATGGCCACATGAAACGACATCAGATAACAATTATTCTTGCTACACAGCTAAGTATGTATTGTATTCTCTAAAAGTTCTTTAGGGGCTACTGACCAAGAGATTTAGCGGAATACATCGATCTTTCAACGACCATCGTGGTACTTGACGGTCACGGAAACGAGGAATACTGTGGGCCACCGCAAAACTGGACGTCGGTAGACAACGAGCTAAAAAAAGGCGGGCAAACTGCTCACTCAGAGCTAGGCGGTGTTGAAAGTTTGGTTACACCTGCGCTGGAAATTCCACAAGACATTTTGCGCTCCATAAGTGTTGCAAACGAGACCGAGCACTCTGGCTCAAATGTAGAGGACTTGGAGAAGGAGCCCATGATCGGCCATTACAGCGAGGAAGAGGTTGCATCTCAGGAGGATCAGGCGCTTCCCAAGACGCTGCCCACGAAAACATTGGACAAGAGAGGGGACTGGCATGAGTGGCTTTATTATGGGTCATCGATTGGAAAGTGGCCCGCAATTCTCATCTTTCTAGCTGTCTTTGTCTCGACATTGACTAGCAACTTTCCCAGTGAGTTTAAGAATCTCTATTTATCGCAATCACTTTTGTCTAACCGACTCTAGAACTTTGGGTACAATCAACGACTAGCAACTGGTCGAATACGACAAGGGGAACCTTTGTGGGCACGTACGCGCTCATATGCTTCGCCACATTTACATCCATGTTCTTGGTGGAGTACTTACTCCTCATTGTAATGGCACAAAGGTCCGGCGTGAGATTACACTATGCGCTCATTCAGACGACCTTCACGGCACCAATGTCCTACTTTGAATCGGTTGATACCAGCGTACTGCTGAATCGCTTCAGCCAGGACCTATCATTAATCGATACCGTATTACCACAAAATATTTGGGGCCTTCTTAATGGTATACATATCTTCTATTTTTCTTTACCATTTCTATCGCTAACTTGATAGGTTTTTTCATGTCTCTGTTCAGCGGCGGCTTGGTCACTTTGGGATCTCGATATCTCGTGACAACTCTGCCAGTCACTATCTTCGTAATCTATTGGATTCAGAGATTTTATCTACAAACCTCTCGGCAAATTCGATTCCTCGCCTTGGAGACGAGCAGTCCGCTCCACAAACACTTCACGGAGGTAATTGAAGGTCGGCAAACCATACGGGCATTCGGATGGGAGAAATTCTTCGCTCGACAAGCTGCCGAGAAACTAGACAACTCTCAACGCGCCTACTATGTCCTCTTATGCATACAACGAAAGCTCAATCTCACTATCGACTTAATAGTGTCATCCTTGGCCGTTCTCATGATAGCATTCGCTCTTTGCATCCCAAAATATTCTTCTGGCGGCGCTCTTGGAATAGCCTTAAGCAGCACCCTCCAATTTAACAGCACTCTGAAAGGGTTCATCAATAGCTGGACGCAAGTGGAAACATCACTAGGAAGCGTTTCAAGAATAGCATCCTTCGAAAGGGATACTCCAAGAGAGATATGCCGGGATGACGAGCTCGATCCTGGCAAAGAGTGGCCGCGAGGGGAAGTAACCGTCTCGAATGTATCTTTGAAGCACAGGTATTGCTCAGATATTCTCTCATGACGTTACGAACGAATTACGAATAACTAATTATCATCTAGCAATGGCATGGAGGCTCTTAAGGGCATCTCTTTTCGTATAAGAACTGGCCAAAAGCTGGGCGTGTGTGGGAGAACCGGGAGGTCGTACAACCTGGCCACCTACACCTGAGATGAGAAACTAATTAATAAACAGTGGCAAAAGCTCATTGCTTTCGCTATTTCTTCGACTAACAGACCCTACTTATGGCGCAATTTGGCTCGACGAATTCGATATTACTAGGATACCACGACGCATCGTCCAGGACAGGATCATCTGTTTGCCACAAGATGCTCTGATTCTTCCCGGAACGTTTCGATTCAACATAGACCCTCAAAACCAAGCACTTGATAACCATTCAATTCTATGCATTCTTGCTAGATTAGATCTGTTGGAACTTGTCGCGCGCCGAGGAGGTCTCACAGCAAACATCGTGGCTAACTCGCTATCCCAAGGCGAACAGCAGCTTCTGGTGCTAGCCCGCGCTATTTTGAGAAGGAATTTTCTGAATGGAAATTGTATACTCATTCTGGATGAGGCTACCAGTAATCTTGACACGAAGACTGAAGCCTTGTTTCAGGAGGTCGTGCGAGAGGAATTTGGTAACAATACAGTAGTTACTGTCGCTCATAGAATAGACGCGCTGCGGGATGTGGATTACGTTATCTCGCTCGAGGATGGCAAGATAGTGCGCGCTGGGACGCCTGGGGAAGTTATAGGGGAGATTCCGTAGGTAATATATAGAACGGGGATGTATAGATCGGTATAAGATATTATTCTAGTAACATGAAGGTTGTATCTGTGTGGCTTGGTAGGGTTGAGTGGAAGGCTTGTAGTCAGGTGGGTCCAGAAGCAAGTTTGATGAAGTTGATCGGGGCTGTATTGTGGCGTTCGAGGGGCAAGTCGAAGACCAACGTAAGGTAAGATGATGCATTTTGATGGCTTGGGAGCTTCTGATGCCCCTCCAAAGCGATCTTTGAGAATCTTATCAGTGTATCGCGCGGCGAGGCACGCTAGGGCTCATCGTCGGCAAATCCCAACTCCCGACCCAAGCCCGGCCATTATAGCCCTAGCCTACATGATGCAGCTCTTTCTTGCCGTAGCAATAGGTGGCTTCCTACCCAGAGCACAAGAGGCGCGTCCATCCATAGATAGTTTCTAGCCCTAAATTTGAGGCCCTACAAGCGACTTTCCGCCTATATTTTAATCTCAAGCGCATAAGATCACAGCCTTCTCCATAATCTCGGTTAGATCCGCACCAACTGTTTCCCAGACCTCAGGCAATGCCTCTTTCATATAAGACAGCCCGGGAACTGCATTTGTCGTTAAAATCGGTTCAATCCAAGTGAATGCCCCAAACTTTGCAACTACTTGGCTCCCTTCAAGCTTCATTGTGACTAGTTTCTGTCCGATTCCCAACTCCGATATGTTGTCATGAACATATCCGCACCCAAACAGAGGAACTCTTTCTAACTTCAACATATTAATCACAGGAATGTGATATGAGATGCTAAAAGAAAACACGGCGGGAATCCCAAGCAAACTCATTGTCTTCGCTGCGCCTGTAGCATTTAAAAACGCTTCTGATTTGCACTTGGCACACAGAACTGTTGTAGGGTTGGCCGATAGCAACGAAACCTGCGACTCGAAACTGCTGCTGAAATCGTAGTCCTGAACCGCCACTCCGCTAGCTCTTGTAAAGAGCCATGTTGTATCAATTTCGGGGTCGATTGCCAAGTAAGAGAAACCGCCGCTCATAATTTGCCGGAACTCTGGAAACCGCCCTGAGCCGAAAATCACAATCACTCTCTGTCCGAGCTGTGCCTTCGACTTTGCCATCGAATATACTCTTTCTCTCATGGGTATAGAGATTGAAACCAATGTTTCGTGGCATTTCTGCAACGAGTCATTACAAAGTGTCATTTTCCTATATGGTTATTTAGTAAGAATGTTCAGGCGCAGCACCAAGTATACTTACAGTTAATAGACATCCAGTAGCAGTAGATAGCATTGCTTTTTTGTGGAAATACGCGGTTCTTAGGTAGTGCAAGCCTTTTATGAACATTGCTTGACTATTTGGATTGGGTTAGAGGGGCACAGTAACTGCTTTCATGTTATTCCCGACGAGGGGTTATATGAGAAACGACAGTGCTAATCCATTAAAGATTACTAATGCTAATTAAAATAATAACCGCTTACTTTTGTCAGCCAGATTAGTCTGACAGGTTGGACGATAAGCATGGCCAAGTGTCATAAGGATACTCCACGAGATCACCCTAATAGCATTTATAACATGCATCATACCTATCCCTACACTTTTCGTTCTATTGTCATATCTCTTTCTTTTCACAATTCGATTTACGTCTCATTTAGGCACAGCAGGTCTTGCTACCATAATACCTCAACGAAGATCAAACTATACTATGGACCGAACCACTATAGGTAATAAGTTTCCACCTTCTAGGTTGGCTAATGCTTACTTGTGGCTTCTCCAACCCTTTTTAGAAATATTGGACAGTGGATTCTCTTTTGAGCATAAACATAACAAGCAACGCCCTAGCATAGACAGTAAAACGAAGGCACAGGGCCTCCTGGCTAAGGCCGCCGCTCAATTTGACCGGCTCGTCGAGAAAGAACAAGTCCAGTTGGTTCATTCAGAACCTATCTACATCAAGGAAAATGGATTTACGGTTCGCATATCTATTCTTCCGCAGCTTATCATCGAAGACGTCGCTCACCATCGCCGGGTTCTACTAGTTCGAAGTCCGTATCTGCCCTGGCCTTTTGGAAATCAAGCCCAGATCTGTTCATGATGCTCCTCCAACAAAATCAAGCTACTTTGAAGACCCGGACCCGGATTTTCATGTCGCAGATATCGGTGAAAGTCACAAACTTATCCTCAACAAGTACTGTACCTTGCGTCCTCAATTGCTCCTCTGCAGCAAGGTTTACAAACCGCAACTTGGATACCTTGATTACGAAGACTTAGCGGCGGCATGGAACGTTCTACATGCATTAGAATCGCCATTTGTTGCTATGTTCGGCTGTGGACAGAACGCAGGCGCTAGCATTAACCATAGACATATCCAGTTCCTCCCATATCCCGAGGGATTCAAGCTGATTCCAGAATCCCTGGATGACGCGACATTTGAAAAAGCGGCCTTCATATCGTTCTTAGAACGTAAAATGCCACAGGACGATACGAATGAGGCGAGATCTAAACTCAAAGAGATATATGATGATTTTGTCAAAAAGACTATTGACATGATTGAGTTTGACGAATCGGTCGTAGTCTCTCACAATCTGATAATGACGAAAGATTGGATGTATTTTATTCCTCGGTCTAAATCTAGTGTTGGAAGAGCGAGTACCGGACCTAAAGGAGTTGTTGGTTGGGTGTGGCTGTTCACTGAAGAGGAGCTAGAGGTTTGGACATCAGCTGGATTTGTAAATATTATTTCCGAGCTCGGGATTCGAAAACCTACGAGGAAGAATAATATATAAGCATAGCCTATTCAATCTTAGTTTAGGTGTTATGATTATGTTATTATTATAACGTGTAAAGGGAAGCGAATATTAATTATGGGCTAAGGGGGGAAATGTATTATGGTAGAGTGAGAAATTTGTTTTAAAGAGAAGAAAAGTATTGTTGTGTTTTAATGAGAAAGTGGAGGGGATGATGGTAGTCTTGTTAAAAATGAAGGCTTTGTTATTTTTTTATAGATATATATATATATCTTTTGATATTGTGTCGGAAGACGCAAGGGGGCTAACTCTTTTCTTTTGGTGAGGAAAAAAAGGTTTTATACTTTTATAGGGGGCTAGGTCTTTTCAATTTTGAGGGCTATGTCTTTTCCGGCACTACTGCAAGATAGGGCTAGGGTTAGAGTGCAATCGATCCAGGTCGCAAAAAAATGGTGTAAGCCGACTCTTTTTGTAAAGATCTAAAAGGAATAGCTCACCGCATCGTTGTAATGAGAACGGGGAGAGGGAAGCAGAGCACGTGCGGAACAAGCCACATACAACACCACCACACATACACTCCGTAGCCTAGTAGCCACAGCGCGGAACCAATACCACGACCTTAAGGTCCAGCTCGTAGGTAGGGCCGTTAAAGTAGCGTAAGTCTAGCGGTACGTGGGAGAAGGCATAGCTATGCGAGGGCCAACAAGTGCTTGGCTCTGACCAGAGAAATAGATTGAAGGGGGTGGGCGGTTGGCACGTAGGTCGACTTAGAATATAATTATAGGACAGACACGCAGCGCTGTATTAACTTAATTACAGTATTTTTACTATTAGATAGAATATATACGATCGAAATCAAAGGAAATCAAAGGAATAAGGAAGAGGGGGGGGCGGATTGAGTGACCAAGGCAAAAGTTTTATTATAAAGAGTTGTAGTTAAGATTCAGCAGCTTATACCTTAAGCTTTTAATCGAGTGACAAAGTAGGGCTTGACGGATAGATTTGGATAAAGTGAAGAGCTATAGTGGGTTGCTGTGGGCTCTCCCAATCGAACGGAGGAATCACAAATCAGAACCCCTAACATCGACGCGGGGATTACAGTTCCGAGCAACTCCGAGAAGCCCGAAGCATGTGGATATGATCCGACAACTGGAGAAGGAACTCCCCTTTGAGGCCGGCGACACTGAGCTGATTGAGACTAGTATGGAGCACACCCCTGCAAACTAAGTCAGCATCGTGCTGGCTGTCGACTTCCTAGGTACTCTGTCAACCTTCGGTTAGGCACAGCCTGAAATTCCACAGGCCCTTCTTAAAAACTGATGCTGATAAATAAAGAAGAATTTACGAAGGGGGTTGACTTCCACGGTATCCAGCCTAATCTCTACGGTGGGAATAGCGACTAGAGCAGCTGTTCTGTGTTATATAACCGCGAGTCTCCTGATACTTGTGACGTCAAGGCATAGGCACCGGAAGAAAGGCGGGGTAAAGCCAGGGTCAAGGGCCGGCGTGAGAAGTGTGAAGTGGGGCTTCATATTCCATAGAATCCAAAGAGCTCAGGCCTCCGAGTCTCCTGTACTTGCCTAAGCTAGCCAAGGATTTTGGTAATTGGCCGAGGAAGGGCCACATAAGGCCCGAGGGGCACGGTAAAATATACCCCGTCACTCTATTAAGACTGACTGATCCCAATGGGAAAGCGAGTGTGTATACCCCAGACCACTCGCCGTCATGGATATTTGCGTAAGAAAGCGTTCCAGCCTAGAAAGACGACAGCATTTGTTGGCTAACACCTAGTGGAGTGCGCCGCACTCAGTGCCGCACTCGGGTACCAGGTGAGCTTCCCAGGCCAAGGGAGCTATAGCCAGACCGAGAGCTCGTACTGGTCAATCCAAGAAGCACAATTGGCACCAGCTTGCGTTGTCACTCCTGCTACAGGCAACGATGTAGCGTCCGCTGTCTCTATCATCGCGGCCAATGAGGGCTGCAACTTCGCTATCAAGGGACAAGGCCATGCTCCTGCTGCGGGATTCGCCAACATCGATGGAGGCGTTACGATTGACATGAGCGGCATGAATTCTGTGTCCCTAAGCTCAGACCAGTCTCTCGCCAGTGTTGGGGCTGGTGCAGCCTGGCTCAATGTCTACGAGACTCTTGACCCCTTCAACGTCTCCGTAGCTGGCGGTCGGAACGGACTAGTCGGCGTCGGCGGCCTGCTCGTCGGTGGAGGGATCTCTCATTTCTCCCCTCGTGTAGGATGGGCGTGCGATAATGTGGTCAACTACGAGGTAATATGCTGCCCTTGAGCAGTGTTATCATGTGGCCGTGCTGACCGAATCCGATCTACAGCTCGTTCTGGGAAATGGAGTGCTCACCAATGCCAACCAGACATTCCAGTCTGACCTCTACCGTGCACTCAAAGGCGGGGCCAACAACCTCGGTGTCGTGACGCGGTTCGATCTTTCGACATTTCCACAAGGCAATCTCTCCGTTACGCACACAGTCAACAGTATTGAGGAGCGTGAGGCCATGTTCGCGGCTTTCACAGATATAACAAATGCCACAGAATTTGATATATACACGTCCCTCGTTATGGGCTTGCTCTACAACTCAACCTCTAAGTCCTGGCTATTTAGCAACTCAGCCGTGTACACGAAACCCGTACTCCACCCGACTGTATTTGATGAGATTGTTTCTATTCCGAGCATCTCCAATAGCTCACAACTCACTGGCCTCTCGAGTCTAGCGGCCGAAGCGCCAACCTCGCCACTGTAAGCCCTTTCGCCTCCGCGCCGATTCTGTCCGTCGAACTAACAGGACTGGAGAAACTGGCTCTTTGCCACGGCAACATTTGATCCCTCCACCGAGCTTATGCTCGAGACTTTTGACATTCTTAATGAGACACTGTCTTCATTTAACCCTTCATGTGGTGTAGTATGGAGCATTGCATTCGAGCCACTCCCTTCAGTGATCTTCAGTCACTCACGGAAGACGGGAGGTAACATACTTGGTTTAGGACCTAGAGACGGAAACGCCTTCGGTGAGTTTTGTTTTCATTTACAGCCTCAACCCTAGACACAAACTACTCCTATCAGATCGGAGACAGACACATAACATTAACCAACTTTATAAATTCAGTGCTCCTAGTGGCAGCTTTGTGGCCCAATTCTTCCTCCTCGGCAACCATCGACCAGGTGGCTCAAGATGCTGTATTCGCAATAAAGGAGCACGCCTCCAGTCGTGGTCTTTTGCGACAATTTGAGTATCTCAATTATGCAGCTCCATATCAAGCTCCGATCTCGTCCTACGGTGAGGAGAATGTAGCATTTCTAAGGAGGACCAGCGAGAGATATGATCCAACGAAAATATTTCAACATCGAGTCAAAGGCGGGTTCAAGATCCCATGAGCCATGATTAGAAGCTTGATGCGATTAGACATGAAAGGTTCCAGACAATCACAGTATAAATTTCAATCCCAAGAGTCTCGAACGAACTGCCTACGAGGGTAACAGGCGTGGAGGTATAGCTCACGCTTGGCGTAGGATTCGAGGACACTGCAAGATCTAATTTATAAACACCACTTTGCTCATTCGCCATCACGTAAAACTTCCCCCGAACCATGATCTACTGCAATGAAGAGTGGGGGTATAGAGCGGGGTAATGACATTCACCATGCAATAACGCCTTTCCAACGACATTGCCAGCTAACTGCCAAGAGGCTGAATTACACTTCAAGTATATAAAGAAAACCTTGTACCCCCTTCTTTTCACCAATATTCGATACTCATTTGCCCTTGGTTTATTTTCAGAAGGTTACACCAAGTTCCATCCAGTTCATAATGGATTCTCAAGCTTCTCTCAGCCTCGAACATGCCATCGATTCCATCGCCCAGGCCCATCAAACGATGGCAAGACGAGTCCTGGAGACAAACCGTAATCTCGGCCAGGACCAAGTCCTTAAAGTTGCACAGGATGAAGAAGTTGCATCAATGGCCGAGATCGCCACCCCGGGGTTGCCGCATACGGTCCAAGAGGCTATCGAGGAAGCATATACTATATTTGACTACCGCATGCGGATGAACCATCCCCGCACATTTTCTTTTATCCCCGGCCCCGTTTCGCCCCTCTCATGGCTTGGAGAATCTCTTACTTCTGCCTTCAACCCCTTTGCAGGATGCAGGCTTCAAGGCTCCGGACCCAGCGTAGTAGAAACTACTCTGGTAAAATGGCTGGCCTCCCGGGTGAATCTTCCTCCAACAGCTGGGGGGATATTCGTATCTGGTGGGTCGATGGCGAACTTAACCGCCATGGTACTTGCTCGAGATCATGTTCTTCCTCGTGGGAAAGAGTCGCTAGGGGTGGCATATGTATCGGATCAGACCCATTCGTCCGTCTCCCCGTGCTCCTTTTTGATATTTTCGTTAATTATCGGGGGTGTTTGAGCTCCCGAGCTTGAGACATACTCCGGGTAGCTCCGGGAACATCCATTCTAGGACATTGCTAACACTCGGGCATGGATAGATCTATTGCGAAAGCACTCCGGATTCTTGGGTTTCCGGACAGTCAAATCCGCCGGGTGGCCACTAATCAACACTTCCAACTAGAAACCGAGGCGTTGGCAGCAATGATTAAGGCTGACCGCGAAGCCAATCTGATGCCCTTCGTCGTCATTGGAAGCTGTGGGACAACCAACACGGGAAGTATTGATCCAATCTCAGAAATAGCTGGGATTTGTCAGAGAGAGAGTCTGTGGTTTCACGTGGACGGCGCCTACGGTGCTTCCGTGTCCCTTTCGGCCTCGCATAGCCATCTAGCGGAGTCGCTGGGTCTAGCCGATAGCATCTCGTGGGATGGACACAAATGGCTCTTCCAAACTTACGGATGCGGAATTGTACTCGCTAAGAATAAGAGGCACCTTCTCGACAGCTTCGCGGTAGACGCCGAATATCTCCGGGACGTTTTCGAAGAAGACGACGTGCCGAACTTTTGGAACTATGGCGTCGAGCTGACAAGGCCGGCTCGAGCTATGAAGCTCTGGTTCACGTTACGAGTGCTTGGAGTAGATCTTCTTGGAAAGATGATTGATCATGGATTTCATCTGGCGGAAAAGGCAGAGGAGGAGCTGGCAAAACTTGCCGATTGGGAGGTAACGAGCCCCGCGAGTATGGCCATCATAACCTTTCGCTTTGCACCGCCGGGGATGCCGGAAAGAGCACTCGACGCCCTTAATTCGGCTTTATCACAACGCATTACGTCAGAAAATATCGCGATGATTCTCACGACTAAGCTACGAGGGAAAGTGGTCCTTCGAATATGTGCGATCAACCCGCAGCTGAGCAAGGAGGAAATGGCGACAATTATTGCAAAGATTGACAAGACCGCGAGGGAAGTATTATTGACATTGCAAAAAGCTGCTAAATAGCCACCAAGAATATGGAGAAGTTATGTGCAGCGCTAAGGGGATTGTTCTATCGATGATAGCACGCGAAGTTTCTTTGGGTCAAATCAAAATATTGTATTGAGACCGATTTCCCTCTCCAAATCGGGCAATATTGCCGTGACCTCGAACTTAATCTACGGAACTATCTAATGTTGAAGTAGTTAACGCTCGTCACTTGTGATATCTGTTGCGTAATATCACGCTAGTACTAGATGCAAGGATGCAACGTAAATAGAGAAAAGTGATGATCTCCGGGATGGTCTCAAGGCCCACGCTAGGTAAATATGGCCTCTAATTCCTGATAGCTTATGACATATCCATGCGATCTTGAGAGAACGCGCAGGCGACAGCAAGGGAGTGTATAAAAGTAAAGGGAAAGTTGCGAGCGAATCTGTTTGTTGTTGGGAAGGGTTGGATGATAGTTATGGTTTTGAATGAGTGTTGGATTTCAGCTTACAAATCAAGGCGACATGACCATACGATGCAATGCCCCTAATCTAACAGATGATTCGGAGTACTTAAGCCTCCTTGCTTGATATCCATATTAGATCAGAGATACATAAGCTCGGGAGCCGCTGTGAGGCTTCCCTGACCGGCTCCAAGATCCGTGATATCATCCGGATTTCCATAATAGCCACGCTGAGCTGAGCGAGATATCTCGTGTACTAGGCCCAACCCTTCCCCAGTTTCTAACCATTCTACTTTCTGCTTGATCTTTTCCGCAATATGGAGAGTCATTGGCTCGCCACTGGTAGCCCAATCTTCTAGGATGTCGGACCACCATGCACGTAGTCGATTAATCTCTGGATACCCAGATGAGACCTGTGGCCGTCCTGCTCGCTCGGATCCAACAAAGTCAATGCTTCCGACTGTCAGCGCGTATGCGCCGACTGCCTTCAGCCACGCTTGTTTCTCGCTGAGATCTGACTTAGAAGCACCTAGCTTGCTGGGTTTATTACTCTTTGCTTCTTGCAAAGTCTTGCCCAGCCAAGCCAGGATCGCTCCGTCTTTTCGAGGCGCTGCATACGGAGATCCGACGAGGATGAAAGCGCGCAGAAACTCGTTAAGCATCTGTGAATACATGGTAGGAACAAGCGGATCCAGAGTCTCGCAGCGAGGACCTTTATCTTGCTGACTATGTCGCACGAGATAGTTAAGGCTTAGTGCCCTAAATAACCAAAGGTCAGTATATATGCTCATTCCCTAGGCCTGGTATGCTAAATCCAAGTGTCGACGAACATTACCAACATCTGCTTCAACAGGCTTTCATAGAACCAGCAGTCCCCTTCTAGTTGTCTCCTCGCATCGAGCAAGGCAAAGACACCCTTGAGGTGGGCCTGTACGCTGGAATCTTCACCCGAGGCACTCTGTTAGAAACATGTCAGCAAAATCACGTCAACCGAGTAACTACGTAGGTAAACCGCCGGCCTACATCTGACATGAGTACTGCACCGATAATACTTAAATAAGACACCGAGAAGGAAGCCTTCGCATCATCGAGGTTATTCTTAATCCAATGCAATAGGCCTTGTCGATGATGAAAGTAGGTTGGCTGGAAGTATGATGGCCGTCGGAAGCAGCCGTACGCGGCGTTCAGACACAGCGCTACTTGGAACCACGTGGGGTCCGTCTGCGCGAGCCCGAGGCTACCGCGCGGTCAGCACACCCCACATGAGAAGAAGCTCCATGGCTGGGATTTATAAGGCACCTAGAATGAAACAGCGTTACGTCTCCACGCGTAAGATTGGCAAGCGACGAGCGGATCTCGATGACTAGCACGTGCATTAGAGGCGGGCGTTGCAAGCGGCACACATCTACAGCTTACAATGGTGGAACACTTCCGAGGATCGGTACTCCATCCTAACTGGGAATACATCGAACGGGCCAGTGGGTGTGGAGGGTAGAACGTTGAGTAATCCGCTGCTGCTGTCCCCTACTCGGAGACTCTTTGGCTGGCAGGCTGTCGCTCGGGAGGCTTGTTGCGTATGCGTGTAGGCGCACTGTCTCCCGTAGACCAGACAAGCATGGCTATACATAGGGCATTATCAGCACCGCCAAGCAAGATAAAGTACAGCCAACGGTGACGACACCCAAAAAGGGACAAATGCAGAGGACCTACCACATCGGCTGCTCCTCGCCGCAGCGGATTCTCTGCTGCTTACACGCGGTACAGCCCCTCTTGCTTTTCGCGTGCGTAGAACGTTTCCTCGGCTGACCATCTCGATTTGTAGCCATTTCCCTGCCCCGTCGAGAAACCCGTCGAGGAAACCCGTCAAGTTTAATATCTGGCGCTGGTGGCACCTTGACTTTGTCAAGGTTTGGAGGAGCTCAACAGAGTACTGGATCTGTTTAAAAATTTCTTGGGAGGCGGCCTACCCCTTCGGGATTTGAGACTCAGCTCGGGAAATCTCGACGACTGCGCCGCACGCTAAAGCCTGGTGCCGCGGGTTGCAATTCGCTGCTGCAATACGATAGCTGCATGGCCCCACTACCTGCCAGGGGAGGCCATGCCCTGGATTGGAATGGAACTATACCAAATAAAGATCTACGGAGTAGGTAGGTCGACTTCCATCACCTATAGGGACTTAACCAAGACGCCAAAAAAAAAAAAAAAAGGGCTTGTAAAAGGTAGCTCCTGCTGCGTGACTACCTACCAGAAAGTCCATTCGCTCCGAAAAGCCACCCCGGAAAGTATAGAGCCTACAGTACACAGCAAAAGTCATGCCACCATGCCAACATGCAATCGGGATAGGTATCGGTTACCTCTCAGGCAGCTAAGGAATGAGCAAAAGATCTGAGCCTCTCTTAATTAGAAGCTAAGCCCATCTGTTTGATACTGTTGCGCTTCACAGAACCCCTAGGCTTCTCTGGCTACCTTCTCCCGCCTTTGATTACTGCGATCGGAACAAGATAATACTGGCGTTGTTTGCGCTGAGCTGCTGGCCGTATGAAACCGTTTTCAACGCAATGGTTTTCGCTGATATGAGGAAGCAAACAACTGTCAGCTTTTTGGTACGCCGTATGATTGGCCAATACACGAGAGTAACGTGGTGAGACATCTATCGAGCAAACCGCTTGCAAATTTGAGAATATATCGAGCAACGTCTACTCCATTCCTTCTTCCTAAACTTCCACATTCGCGTATTTACATATTATGAAGCTTTGTGTGCTCTCCTTTTCCTCTTTTACGTAGCATAAGGGTCAATGCTAGTAGTCTCGCAATACCACACTGCTGTATAGTTGAGTGCGAACTATATCCTAACTAGATGGCCATCATTGCTACCACGCAAACACGAGCCCAGTCCATCGACTCGTCGCAATAGGGCCCATAAGTGGACACACCGGAATGTGCCAGTTCCAGCCTCGGAAAGTGGGCACCCAGGTTCGCGTGTGGCGGCCCGAACGCGGTCATCTCGCGCCAGTTCGTGCTTTGGAATGTCAAGAGACTCTCGGGGGCATCTCCGCCACACTGCATTCGTTGATGGAGTACGACGGCCTTCAATTGAAGATCGAATGATAAATAGTGACGCAGTTTCCGGTTCAAGACTACGGCCAAGGCTGAAATCTTCAAGCTGGAAAAGTTCCCTTCGGATGAATTCAGGCACCAATGGCTTTCCGCCTGGTTCTCTGGCTCACGTTCGTGACCGGGATCTTGGCCGTGCCCTTTCATGACGTGGCGCCTGGCCACATTGCGTTCGAAGTTGAAAATGGAGCGGCTCCCACAAGAGGGTCCAACATCAATTGTCTTGTTATACCGACCCGAAACTCGACTGGTAGTATCTTCAGTACTACGCGAACCATTACCACCGCCCGTAGTCCAACAGGACTAGCCACAAACCAGGGACTCGTTCAAAGTAATGCCAGTACTAAAGTGACCAGTGGGATCGGCAGGCGCAGCGCCGCTACTTTTGTAGCTACCAAGCGCACCAGTGACACCAAGCCAGCTACCAGCACTGGTATCAAGCGCATCAGTACTAGCACCAAGCGCACCAGTGACAAGACCACTGGTGTCAAGGGTACTTGTTCCAAATGTTCGAGCTCCAAGCAAACCAGTACTAAGCGTACAGTTACCAGTAATGAGCGGAAGAAGACCACCAGCACCAAACCTATGGCGAAGAGTACTTCAGAACATATACCCATCCGGGTCGTCAGCAGCGGGGCCAAACGGACGACCAGTGCTAAACCTGTCAAGAGTAAAACAACTCAACGGCCAAGTACTAGTAGCAAAAAAACCAAGGCAGTTCCTACTAGTCCGACTAAGCGTACTACCACTCGCACAACCAAGGTTACTAGTACCAGCACGAGGCGCAGCAGCACCAAAGCTACGAGCAGCAAAAGCTCGAGTGCAAAGAAGAGCAGCATCGCCATCACGGCCGGCCGCAAAGCCGGAGTTACAGCTTCAAGCAAGATAAATCCCCCCCCTGCCTCTAGTTCTCCCCTTCCTGAATCGAGTGCTGCTTCAGCAACGTCAGCCGGCCCCCATTGCACTCCGTCTTGTATCGTCAGCGTGCCATCCCCATGCATGTATTTCAAAAATAACCCAAAGAGCGGCCACGATCTTTACGAGGCCGGAGACTTCCACGATTATCTTGTCACCTGCCAAATCTACTACAGCGGCATAGCCGAAGCGACACCATGCGTGAACGACGACATGCTTTACGGGGATATGCCGCTCTCTACCGTCTAGTGAGTCAACCTGGTTTGCTCTTCATCCGTTCCTGACCATGTGACCATCGTAAAAGAGGTTATCGACTAATAACATCTTTTTTCATTAGCAAATGCCTCGACAAGCTTCCGTCCTATGTTTACTGCGCGTATCAAGCGTCCGATGTCTGCGCAGACGCGACCCCCAAGCCACCCAGCGGAGAAGCTGTCACTGACGGAGGCTTTGAGGACGACGACTGGACCAAAACGTGGAGTACCTGGTCGGGTTGGACTCAATTCACCGCTTTTCAGGCAACGGATGTGGCGCACTCGGGTAGTCAGAGCCTGCAACTGGACTACCCAAATACGGATGACAACTACACCTCAATCTATCAGCGCGTCTCCGTTCAACCTAACCAGAACTACATCCTCAGTTACTGGGTTTACCAAAGCAACAACACGGCAGATTGCTATACTTCCGCCGGTTTTAGCCCCGATACCGTGGATACTTACGGACCGGCCCTCTTAAACGACGAATTTTTTGCAGGTGCGGTCCAGGATTCTATCGCACTGATCAAGCAACCCGTGGGGCAATGGCTGCAGTTTTCAAATAACTTCACAACCACGACATCGTATGGGTCAATCCAAGTATTTGTGCAATGCAACCCAAATAAAGACGCGCCGCCCATTTCGATATACTTGGATGATATATCACTCACTGACCAACCAAGCAGCTAGAGAGTCAAAACTATGTTTAATGTCGGATGCCATATTAGCGAATCGCCTACTTTTTGATAGCTCATCTCCATTTATCTTCGAAACTGAATACATCTTAATCATCAATAATTATGAAGCTGATTAGACTGCCCCTAGCTCTAGGTGTAACTCTCGTGTTTACAGGGGCTACTTGCCTGATATCCGAAGGCCGCTGGAAGGAATCTCTGGCCCAACAGCAACTGCCCCAAAGACGTGTTGCTCCGAGGGGGTCTAGGTGAGACATGTCGTGACTTTGACGGACAAGTCAACGGCTAGAGCTTAGGAAGCAGTTCAGTTTAGCCCCCCCCAAAAAGGCATGAACGTTGGAATCTGTCAACGGATATTGTCACATTGCCCTCTATATATGGTATCGTGGTGAACTCTCTTCTATGGCCACACTGTTTCGCACATTCGTGTGTCTATCATGTGAGGATTAAGTGTTGATAAGTCATCGCGCCATGCTTCCTCTCTTCCCAGATCCACCGGGCATCCGCGTCTTTTAGGCACCCCGTTCTCGTCTGGAAGCCAGCAATTACCCGGCTTGGGATACCCGCCAACGACATTATTTACTGCAGCAGCCCGGCGCAGGGCAAGTAGCCACGAATAGCTGCTCGACGCCGACCCAAAGAAGTATGCAGATCGTTCCAGGACGAGCATATCTACCAGTGCCTGCTGATCAAACGTCAGCGGGGACAGGGAGGTGGACGTTAATATATCGTATTTCGTCACGACGCGAAGCGGCTCGAAGTCTTTTTTAAATCGAGCGATGGACTGGGGATCACCGGATGCGACGTAGACGACCGTGCTGTTGTCGAAGCTGTCGTCTCTCTCGCTGCCAAACAGTCTCTTTTTGTAGTACTTGGCCAGCACTTCGTAGGTAGCAAACCCGTGCTTAACTGCATCCATCTCTGTTCGCAGATGCAAGCCAACAAAGTTGCCACTGCCAGGGAAGGGGCCTTTTTGCACCGCATAGTCCCGCTCCAAGCTGTCAAGTACAGCAAACGCCAAAGGCGGTATGGCGCGGTTCGGACGCATCAAACCACTGAAGGTGCGCACGAGATCAGGTCGGTCGAAAGCGGTAGGCCAGATATATATGAGGTTCCATTGGGAGCCCAGGGCGATGTGCACCGACCGCCCAGCATCTTTTTTGGCAAGCCACGAGTCGAATACAGATGGCCACCGCTCAGCCTTGGCCATGGTGTACCCGGACACCATGCCAATCTGCCCTCCCAGCTCGCCTTTCGGATCTAGTGGAACAGTGACAGCAGTACCGTTTTGAGCTTGCTGGAAGTCCTCGAATGTGTCGTATAGCGTCAGCTGGGGACAGTAAGACTGGAGCGTTTGTCGGAAATGGTCGGGATCGAAAAAGTAATCGAAAGGGGCAAATCCTTGCCCCACGAAGGAGAGATTGGTCTCGCTGCGCGTGATGACTTGCGGCAGAATGAAGGAGCCTATTCTCAGACGCAGAGTGTAAGCGCATGTCTCTCCATGAGAGAACTACCTCCCAACGCCGGGTCTCCAGCAATGACCTACCTCTGGCGCCGATAGCAAGGCGAAGGCAATTAAGAAATGTCATGCGAACATTTCCAATGCCCCCTACCCTTGGCGGGCAATCGAAGGCGATGTCGGGTGTCCACGGGCGATTGCCTTCGCTACAAATATCCTGGAGTGCCTCGCCGTTGAAACCTCCATCAATCTCGACCTTCTTCCAGTCTAGTATCTTTCAGTGTTTGCTTTTGCTGTAGAGCCGGCAGTCGCATTTTACCTTGAGAACTGGCTTCTGCCGCAGAACTCGGGTTCTTGGACGCAGGACCATTTTCAGTGTACCAATTGGCCAGGGCTTGTAGGGCAGTGGCCGGCACCGAGCTCTCTCTGGACAGAAAGACATGGGCGCTAACCAACAGCAATGCCGTTGCCGATATGGCAATCAGCCATGTCCGAAGAGCGAAACGCTGCATGGTGATCATTTTGCCTCTCGCCCTCTTGCAGTTTGGTGGAGGTGTCGACGAGGCTCCGCGCAACGCGTGTGGCGCGCTGCTTGGTAGATTTAGCTAATTTCTACGGAGAACCTGTTCCATTGCTTCGCATCTCCACCGTGGCCTGAATGGCGCCCCCAAGGGCCGGGAAGAGACACCGACCGCGGAGGGGGACAAAAACTCATGCCTGGTATGAAGGGATACATTTCTCCTTTAGGGGTCAACACTGTGTGGACAGGGGTGTATCCGGAAAACCAGGAATGGTCGTCACGAGGGGATGGTATGGAGGGAGTCCAGCCGCACTACGCTGTCTGACACACGACCAACGTCGCAGCGAACCCCGCCGTCGTTGCTCTTGGCCAATAGCTTTCCCGGCGCTAGCCCCGACAAATAATCCATGTCTCAATCATTCTCCAGAGGACATCCCTCCCCACCGCTCATACTGAAAGGCGACTCCCAGCTCGCTGGTTATGCGAGCTCTGTGGTTCTGGTTCTGGCTACAGAGAAACGTATCACTTCGCGGCTCATAAATAGGTTGTCTTCAAAAATGGATATATTCAATGGGGCGAGTCTAAGAAGAGATGCTTGTCCCCGTATAATTACGCATCGACTAACCACACTTAGAAAGAAATGGCCCAATACCAGCCGCTATAACACTCTCACACCTTGCAAGGCAACCAAACAACCTAAGCGCACGTCACCGCAGCGGCGGCGGCGGCAGCAGTGGTGGTCTTGGCCTTCTTACCCTGGTGGTGACGCTTCTCAACCTCCTCAATGTCGCGGGCAGCAACGCAGGCGGTTGTCTCAGTCGCAGCGGCAGCGGCGACGGCAGTGGAGGTCTTGGCCTTCTTGCCCTGGTGGTGACGCTTCTCTACCTCCTCAATGTCGCGAGCGGCAACACAAGGAGTGGCGGCAGCGGCAGCAGCCACGGCGGTGGTCTTGGCCTTCTTGCCCTGGTGGTGACGCTTCTCAACCTCCTCAACGTCCCGAGCGGCGACGCAGGCGGTGGTCTCGGTCGCGGCGGCGGCAGCGACAGCAGTGGAGGTCTTAGCCTTCTTGCCCTGGTGGTGGCGCTTGTCGAGATCCTCAACATCGCGAGCAGCGACGCAAGGGGTGGCAGCGGCAGCAGCAACAGCAGTGGTGGTCTTGGCCTTCTTGCCCTGGTGGTGACGCTTCTC